>JAZKJV010006969.1:0-464033 GCA_037367405.1 Ottelia alismoides | reverse complement strand
TCCTGAATCAGCCCACTGCCAAGGCAATGTGGGATACTTTGGCATCCACTTATGCACAAGCAAAGAATGAAACCAAAATCCTTCAACTGCAGTTTGATATTTACAACTCCAAGCAGAATGGTCGCCCTCTGCATGTCTACTATTCTTCATTGCGTGGCATGTTTGAAAAACTTCATAGCTACATGCCTATTACGACGTCTGCTGAACAACAGAAGACATATAGAAACTCCACGATGGTTGGAGTTTTCATGGCCGGACTTGACGCAGAATATGAGGCTGCGCGTGCCCATCTCCTTACTGGAGCAACCATTCCTCCTATAGAGGAGGCCTATAGTCGTCTCAGCCGACTCAACATCCCCTCGACGACTACGCTTTCGCATTCCTCGGCGATGGCAATCTCTCGTGGTCGAGGTAGGGCGATCCAGTTCAGAGGACGCGCATCTCGAGGAAGAGGCGGTGGACGCCAACGTGGTCCTTGCACCTATTGCCGCAAGCCTGGACATGGAGAGGATACATGCTATCAGAAGCATGGCTATCCCGTTTCTGGTCAAGCAGCAGAGCAGATTGTGTCTCCCCAGACTGATTCTCGTCTGGACGATATTGTCTCTCGCATTCGAGAGATCGTGACTCCTAGTACTGACACCACCACAGATGCTGCTACAACAGCCAGAGCCTCTTCGAGCTCCTCAGGTATAACCTATGCCTTCACTGGTAGTATGAATGCAGATATGACAGAATGGATTGTGGACTCTGGTGCATCTCATCACTTATGTGGAAACAAAACGCAACTAAAGTCTTACAGGGCTATACCACCTGGCAGATGGGTCGCCATTGCTAATGGTGATCACTTACCCGTTACAGGACAGGGAGAGGTGCAATTGACACCATCCATACGTTTGAAGAATGTTTTATATGCTCCTGCCTTTCAGATGAATTTACTGTCTATTAGTCAGATTACTAAAGATCTGCATTGTCGTGCCATCTTTGATCCTTTATCTCTTGTGTTTCAGGACATACTCACGGGCAGGATGATTGGAAGTGGCCATGAGCAGCGGGGACTTTACAAACTGGACCAACCTTCTCATGCTAATGTTTCTGTTATACCTACTGGACCGGTTTCTCCTTATTTGTGGCACCTTAGGTTTGGACATCTTCCTCTGCAAAAGTTATGTCATGTTCTCCCTCAGATTTCTACGAGATCCTCTTTTCAGTGTGAAGCATGTCAACTTGGGAAGCATCACCGTTCATCTTTTCCATCACGTCAGAGTCGAAGCAGTTCTCATCTATTTGAGCTTCTTCATTTAGACATTTGGGGTCCTAGTCGTGTCCCTGATCTCCAAGGACACCGTTTTTATCTTGTAGCAGTCGATGATTTTTCTAGACTTTCCTGGGTTTTCTTATTGAAAAATAAGTCTGAGGCTGGATCCACAATCAAGTATTTTATTAATGAAATAAAGAATATTTTTTCTGCCAATATCAAGTATATTCGTTCGGACAATGCTTTGGAATTCGGCACCTTACATCTTTCTGAGTTCCTTAGATCCCATGGCATTGTTCACCAGACCTCATGTGTCTATACTTCTCAGCAGAATGGTGTTGCCGAGCGCAAACACCGTCACTTACTTGATGTAACCAGGACATTGTTGATACAGAGTCGTGCTCCTCATTCTTACTGGGGTGATGCTGTCCTTACTGCATGTTATCTGGTAAACCGTATGCCCTCGTCTGTGTTAGGAGAAAAGATTCCTTACTCGATTGCGTTTCCCGAGAAGGATCTCTTCTCTCTTACACCTCGTGTATTTGGAGATGGGCAGACCCGGCCCAAGCCCGACCCAAAGGAATTGGGCTGGACTTGGGCTTGGGCCAAACAAAAAAAATTTTACGGGCCTAAGTCCGGCCCAAGACTTGAATTTTTTAAACGGGCTTGGGCATGGGCCCTTTAAAGCCCGGCCTAACCCGGCCCATGCTCATCCCTAATTGTAGCATTTTCCCAAAAGATCTTTTTCACCCATAAACCTGTATACTTTCAATATATAGTACATAATCCTTTATTATCATGAATTATACTCGAAACCCTGAATAATAACTCTGTCTTACACACATGCCCCTCCGTTAAGTTTATCTATTAACCTTAGCTAATCTAATCTAAATTCAATGGTAGTTATTTATTCTTCTTTTTAAATTTTATTTTAAAAATCCCAAGTCCACTTCCTTCTTCCTCCTCCGCTGCCCCCTCCTCTGCCTCCCCTCCTCCGCTTTGACGAGGAAGACATCACCGAACGGTTTCCTACTTCTCTCTCCATCAGGCGGCGTGGGAGCCATTGGAGCGACACCCAACACATCGCCACCGTTCTTCCCCTGCGGAACATCCTCAAATCCATTCCATCAGCAGCAGATAGGATCTTCGACGTTTGATCAGAACGTCAAAGGGACTCTAATGTGAGCCCCATCTTTAATAGGTGAACCACCATAGGTCCTCCACCTTAGCGCTCCATCTAGAACCTTTTCGCAAGCAGAGCAATGATGTTGAAGTCGAGGGTCCTTCACGCGCGGCCACCACCAACTCTCGATCATCATGCGACTTCACGTGTCCACCGTATATCTCCTATTAGATCCGCATTAGCAGAGCAAGGGCCAACCAGTTGTCCAGTTCAAGGGTGGTTGAATGTGATTTGTTGAATCACAAAGGGGAGGAAGGATGGGAGATGGCGTATATCGAAGGCGTGGCACCACCTGTTGCAATTTTGATTGATCTGTTGCAATTTTCATTGAGTTCAAGGGGGTAAAGTAGTCAGAATTTGATAGATTCCGCCGAACAACGAATAAAATTGATGGAAGTTAACACATGATTATACCATGCAATTGGTTAACAATTATTCGAGGTCATGAGTGTAATTCACGAATTTGACAGATTGGGCTTTTTTATTCAAAATCAACACGAGACAACACAAGTATTACATCTTGTCTTAGACACTCGTAGAAGGATAGCCAACACAAGTTTGCATCAAATGTTATCGAGAAGGAGGCAGATGGCTGTGGCTTGCGGCTGCTCCTTAGGGTTTTTGCCCGAGTTGCAGCAGCAACCAAGATCAATGGTGGAGTACTCCGGCGGCACCAAGGAGTGAGGGCAAGTTCCAGCAGCGGTAACGAGCTCTGATACCAGTTTCGGAATGTCGTCGAGGTACGTCGTTTCACCTTGCTTCGAGAGAATGAGAGAGAGATGGAGAGGAAGGATGGGGGCTCCCTATGGCGAGAGTTGTTCTCGGATGATCTTCCTCTCCTTATGGAGGTAGTCATATATAGGGGCGTGAATGTCCCCTCGCCAAGTCCGCCCCCTCCCCCACGCCCGGCGGTTACGGCCTCCGTGAGACCCGGCCCTCGCGTAACCGTCGGCGACGGTTTTGACCACTCGGTCATTCCGCGCGAGAATCGTTCTAACAAGTATTACATCTTGTCTTAGACACTCGTAGAAGGAGAGCCAACACAAGTTTGCATCAATGTTATCGAGAAATGTCGGTGATTCTATTGAAAGAGAACTTTTGACTGAAGAAATCAGTGATGAAACCAAGGTTAACGATGTATTTCTGCTTATGATGAAGGATCAATTTGCGTATTACGTTGTCCAGAAGATTCTTGAATGGAATCACAGCCATCAGGAGATATCGCTGAATCGCATCAAAGTTCGTCTGCCAGCATCGAAGAGATGCACTGATGGCGAGCACATTGCTGCTCGTGTAGAACAGTTATGTGGTAAAGAGACTCGTACAGCTTCCGAATAAATTGAAGAACCGCGGGATATTAAGAATTTGCATGTACGTCACAAAATCAAATACTCTTCCAAAGAGATGGTAAGAAGATTATTTATAGGGGTTTCAGAAGTGAATTGGGTCCTAGGTTGTAGGAGGTTTTGAATGTGGTGTTTGGTACTGTAAAGTTGTTAGCAAACAGGCTGTTATATGATTTAATGATGTGTTTATATATTCTTTGGAAACTCATCGGAACCTGTTTTATATATTTAATGGTGTGTTTATGTTTTGGTGCAAAAAAAAGTTTGAATGAAGCTAAAACATTATTTATTTCTATAAATTTTATATAACGTATTAAAAAATATATTTTGAATTTGACCTATAGACAGACCTGGCCTGATCCAGACATGGGCCAGGCATGGACCATGAAGTATGGCCCATGGGCCGGGCCCTAGACAGGCGGATTTAGAACCTTGGTCTGGTAGGCCCTTAACCAGATCTAATTGGAAGTCGGTACTGGTTTGCTGTAACATTTAGCAGGGAACAAGAATAAATTAAATAAAAAAGCCCAGTCTCAAGTAATCTCCATAGAAGACCAATAATGGATATCCCACTACAGGCAAGCTTACATAGAATCATAGCATACAGAATCCTACTAAAAGAATTCTTTGCTTTAAACTTTAGCACTGATTGCAACTATGACGTCCTGGAATTGGAAAGTTAATTTTATTTGTCTATAAAAGAATAGCTAGGTTCTTGTACTTTCAGGAGAATGGATGCATTCTTAATGGCTTCTAGACTTCTGCATTTGCCGAATAAATAAAATATAAATAAATAAATTATAGTAAAGACAATCAAAATCAAATATGCGCTGACAAATTTTCGGAAAACCTGTCTAAAATGTTCGATCCAAACCATTGTTACTTGGAGTTACCCCCTCAAAGCTGTTTACAAGAACTGTTACAAGATGTGGACAAATATCCGACAGTCGAAAAATACGAAAATTACTCTACCAAGTTAACCTTAAATAACGTAATGGTGGTCCCGACATCATCCTGTTTGATACGCTATTTTTTAAGGGAACAAAAAGGGTTTGTCTTCATATCAGCTGCACTCCTCACTTCTGAACAGATTTGGATCACAAGTAATCTCGAAGCAGCTTCTATTATTGAACAAACATGTCAGGAGCTGCAGTTTAATTCTTCATTTGTAATGCTCACCCATTAAAGCTGCCAGCTTATCCATGAACTTGCATTTTTTATCGAATCCCCACCCTGGGTTACTCTGCAGAATATGAGCAAGAGTTAATAACCATAATGCTGATTAGAAGTTTCAATGTGCAAGCAAAGTAATTCTTACAAAAGATGACAAACATTTAGAATCAAAAGAAAATTTGGCCAAAAACTTTTTAAAAAGCTTGCAAAGTTTCCCTAATCGGAAGAGGGTGTGAGAGACAATCATCTAATAATGGATTTAAAGTTATGATTGAAAATGGGTTTGGGAATGGAGGCAGGACTTACTACGCTTGCCCTCCACTCACTCTTCTTCCAGCCCAGCTTTGAACCAAGTTCCCATTCTCAAGAAACCAAAGCATGCACTCTGCAATTTTTATTGACAATGGCTAGTGAATCAGTCTCATAAGCAAAAGGAAAGGAGTGAGGCCTTCAGCACTCCTGACTCCTTATAAGGACTTTTAGAGCAGTCAGTCGAAGGATGAATTGTGGACTTAGATCTAGTTGTAGATGAAAAAGCTTAGTTGGCATGTGGAATAGAGATCAAATAGAAGCCTGAAAATGAGATGGTTACTGTGGAAAGGCGTGAAAATAAGATGATATTCTATCATAAGCCCTAGAGCTCCCTTATATAGGAGAAAAGCTCTGATGAAAATTACATAAAGTAGATAGAAGAAATAAGACTCTACAAAATAAGATAAGGAAATATAAATATCTCAACACCCCCTCTCAAGCTGGAGCATATATGCCTATCATGCTCATCTTGGAACAACAATGGTGAAAAGGATCTTTTGCAAGAGCTTTGGTAAACATATCTGCAATCTGGTTATCTGAAGCAACATGAGAGGTGGAAATAAGACCATTCTGGATTAGATCACGTGTAATGGCAATCTACTTCAATGTGCCTTGTCCTTTCATGGAAGGCTGGATTATTAATTATGAATAAAGAAGTTTGGTTATCACATTTGAGATGCATAGGAAGAGGCACCTCAATAGTTAGGCCAGTCATGACAGACTTGACCCACATCATTTCCATGCTCCTTGGGCCATGGCCCTATACTCTGATTCGACGCTAGATCTAGTCACAACTGTATGTTTCTTACTCTTACATGAAACTAACGAGCTACCAACAAACATTGTGAAGCCAGAGGTGGACTTCCTGTCCTTGGGGCACCCATCATAGTCTGCATCCACACATCCAGTGACTGTGAGAGACGTCTCTGAACAGAAGTCCTACACCTGGAGAAGACTTCAGATACCTCAAGATCATATTAACTGCATCCATATGAACCTGTCCGGGTAGCTCCATAAACGAGCTGACTCTGCTAACATCAAATGGTATATCAAGCATGGTGATAGTGACATACAAGAGCTTCCCTACTAGTTCTATGTATTGTATCTTATCCACCTCCTCAGAGTCATCATCATAGAGCCTAGCATTAGGATCCATTGGAGTAATAGCATGTCTACATCATGTCATGCCCGTCTCAGATAGGAGATCAGTGACATACTTCCTTTGCGTCCATGTTGATTTCTTGTACATTCTAGGCCATGAAAGTAACGCAGCTTGCCAAGGTTCTTGGTCACAAACTGTTGTCCAAGGAAATCCTTACCTGCCTGAATACCCTTTTCATCACTGCATGTAACAATAATGTCATCAACATAGACTAGAATAGCAACGACACCTCTCTGGGTTCTCCTAAGAAAAAGAGAATGATCTGCAGTAGATTTGACAAACCTCTGTTGTCTAATCAACTCTGAGAGCTTCTGAAACCAAGCCCTCGGACTCTGCTTAAGACCATAGATGGCTTTGTGAAGTCTGCACACCATACATGACTCCCACTCAACAGCAAACCCTGGTGGTTGTTGCATGTAAACTTCCTCCTGCAAGTCCCCATACAAAAATGTATTCTTGACATCTGATTGTAAAAGCGGTCAGTCACGTACCACAACAACAATAAGAATTCACAGCGTAGAGTGACGAGCAACATGAGAAAATGTATCCTAATAATCCACCCCATAGATTTGGTGAACCCACGAGCGACCAGACTGGCCTTATACATGTCCACAATACCATCCGTGTGGTGTTTAACTGTAAACACCTATTTGCTGCCAACAACGGATGCACCAGGAGGAGCCTCTACAACACTCCACGTACTGTGAGACTGTAACACTGTCATCTCCTCCTTCATAGCAAGACGCCACTGACTGCTTTGCAATGCCTCCTGATAGGATCGTGGTATCTCCACTGCTGATAGACCCTCAACAAACCTCTGAAAATCCTCTAAGAGTCGTGTCAGTGAAACATGAAAAGCAAGATGATACATAGTGCATGCACACCTCTTCTTCCTTAAGGCAATAGGCACATCGAGGTCCACAACTCCCTCAGTAGCCGAGACTAGATCATCTAATACATCCTGTACCTCAAGCAGCACACGCAAAATCACCAGTGCCATTAGTGGAACTCAAATGTTCAGAACATACCTGGAGCATGTTGGATGATGGAGCAAGCACATGAGCATGAGGTTGGTGCTGGTAACCTGTGGAAAGAAAGTAGGTGTGGCAGGTGATGGTGGTGGCGGTGGAGGCGGTAGAGGAGGTGGTGGTGGAGGTGGTGGAGGAGGTGGAGACGAAATCAGAGGTAGAGGCATGTATACCTCTTCTCCATTCTTCGAAGGAATGAGCTTGTCACCTGCAGGGGAGAAATACATAAAGACTCAAAGAAGGTGACATTAACACTAGCATAATACCTTCGTCGAATATGGTCAAAGCAACAATATACCTTTTGAGTCCTAGAATACCCAACAAAAATACGCTTGACAGCTCTAGGAGAGAGCTTATCAAGACATGGAGACATCTGATGAACAAAAGCAACTGACCCAAAAACACGAGGCGTAAGAGAGAAAAGATCCGTCTTGGGAAACACAATCGAGAACGGGATTTTCTCCCCCATAACCGATGAGGGCATGCAATTCATCATGTAGCAAGCAGCGAGAACCACATCTCCCCAGTACGAATAAGGAGTACGATTCTGGATCAAGAGAGTCCCGGTGACATCCAAAAGGTGGCGATGTTTTCGTTCGGCAACCCCATTCCGTTGAGACGTATAAACACAAGATGTCTGATGCACAATACCATAGGTTCTAAGAAATTGAGAGAGTTGAGTACTGCAAACTTCTAATGCATTATCTGAATGAATATACTTTAACATTTGCAGAGAAAACATTCCTTATTTCATTAATAAAAGTCTGAATAACATGACCAACATCAGACTTGTTCTTAGTAAAGACCAATGACAATCTTGAAAACTCATCGACGACGACAAGATAGAACCTATACCCCTGATGGTTTGGGACACGACTTGGACCCCAAATATCAAAATGAATACTCAAAAAGACTATGACTACTTCGACCCTGATGACTTTGGAATGTAGATCGATGATGCTTCCCAAGTTGGTAGGCCTCATACTGAAAAGTAAAGCGAGGAGAAATCTGTGGAAGAACGTGATACATCTTTTGCAGAGGAAGATGATCAAATCAAAGATTCCACACATAGGGAGAAATGGATCCAGTGCGAAGAGAAGAAGAGCCAACATATGGGGATTGTACCAGTCTATAGAGACCTTGCTCGTAGCCAGATCTAATCACTCTGCCCGTAAGAATGTCCTGAAACACAAGAGCAGAAGAATCAAATATGTCACGGCAATGTAAATCCTTGGTGTTTGACTAATTGACAGTAAATTCATGGAAAATTTAAGAGCGTAAAGAACATTCTGAAGTTGCATTGCGGGAGTTAACTGCACCTCCCCCTGACTAGTATGGGAGAATGTGTTCCATCTGCTATTACCACCGATCTCCCTGACTGAGTCGGATTATAAGTACTAAACTATCCTCTGTCACCACAAAGATGATGGGATGCTCCTGAATCCATAATCCATTCTGACAAATCTGCCATGTAACAGCTAGTAAGACTATAGCTATACCTGATGTGGACGCTGATGCTGAAGCAGCTACCTCTGAGGATCCTGAAGGAGAACTAGTTGATCCAAGAGCAGGCATAATCTGTCTGAGTTATGCTACAAGTTCATCGAAACTCTGATCAGATGCATGTGATGGACTACCAACCTACTAAGTCTGCTCTGCAACGCGTGCTAAAGCTAGAAATCCATGCTTAAAGTAGCATGTTTCCTCAGAGTGACCTGACCTATAGCAGTAGGTGCACGGCTGACGGGGCCGACTACACCCTCCCCTGCCACGGTTACCACGACCACAGTACTGCGTTGGGCTCCCCCTACCATGAGGTTGGGGAATGGTCTCCGTTTCCGATTTTGGCAGGATGACTAGACGGGGGAGGGGGCGCTGGCCCACTGCCTTCCTACGCTGATGGCTTTGGCAGTTAACAGGGGGCGCGGGTGGCAGAGCTGGTCGACTCTGGGTCGTGGGCTCTGAGGTTCCTTGTGTTTCTCTCGGATCAGCGGATGGAGGAGCTTTTGCGTATGCTATCTGAGATTCCCTCTGTTGGGGAGATGTCTGGCGAGCCAGATCATTTTGATTGGGCAGATGGAAAGTTCTCGGTAAAGATTGCCTATCGGAAGCTGTGGTGTGGTGCAGTGGAGCGCGATGAAGACCTATGTGTGGACATGAAGGTGATTTGGGCGGCTAAGATTCCTACTCGGGTTAATGTGTTCCTTTGGTGTCTAAGGAGAGACCGTCTATATGACAAAGTAAGAAGGGGGAGACTGCTGGGTGTGACGGATTTGAAGTGTGACAGATGTGAGGAGGACGTGGAGGATGCGGACCACATTTTCTTCGGTTGCAGATCTTCGGCACTTGTATGGGAATCTTTGGGGCTGACTTGGGTCCAGGCATCCGGCTTGAAACATTTTTGGAGATCTATTCGATCGGTGGGGCTTGGGTCTTCTGGTGATGTCTCTAGGCCCTTTGCCGCTTTTTGAGCTATTTGGCTTGGCAGGAACGATTGCACTTTCAAGGGGCAGCGATTCTACTATAAAAATGTACTAGCGCACTGTAATGCTTTGTACAATTTCTGGATATCCAACTGATGTACTCCTTCGTTAATTAATGAATACTTTGGTATGGTGACTTCCACCTTGGGAGGGCTCCCCCTTTTTCTATTAAAAAAATGAGATGCAGCCATAGCTGAAGAAGTCTGAGACTGTTGAGTACCACCATAAGACATAGAGAGCCTGCTTAAACTGCGATATGCCTCCCCTCCATTGGAGGTATGTGGCAACTGTGATAATCTTTGCCCGAGCAGCGTCATATTCAAGATCAAGAGCTGCTAGGAAAACTCCGATTGTCACTGAATCTCTGTATGCCTTGAGCTGCTCTAGTGTGGCAGTCAAGGGGATAAAACCATGCACCATCTCAAATATACCCCTCAGAGAGGTGTAAAGGGTATGAAGAGGACGACCATTCTGCTTCGACATGAAAATATCATGTTGAAGTTATAGTATATTCCACTCGATTTCCGTCGAGGAATATGTAGCGGCGAGAATGTCCTACATAGCCTTTGCAGTAGACTGACTCAGAATATCGTTGGCTATCTCCATTGACAAAGTGCCAGATAACCACACATGCGCATAAGCGTCGTCTGCCTCCCATGAGGCATTAACCCCAGTCTTGTCGCTTGGCTCCTCCTACGTGAGGTTATGCTTCTTGCCACTACATTGCATTAGGCTCATGAACTTCATAGCCCATAGCTGATAGCTCATAATTTGTTCCATCCATCTTGACGATGGATGATGGGCCTTTGAAGGCACCCAGGGATGAAACATCTACTTTGTTGTCTGACATGACGACAACAATATCCAAGATTGGGTCTGCAAACAGAAATACTTGCGCCTACACTGACATATGAGAAGATGGTTGTGGGTGTAGACTCATACCACAACCTCTTCCATCCGTAGGAGGCCTCTTTGGGGTAACTAAGGTCTCTTTAAATGATCGAATTACACCCTATAAATCCAAGACCCGACCTAACAAGAGATGGAGCACACAGAAGACACCAAGTACTGTGGGAGGATGGGCGATGGCCTTAGGGATCCACCACACATCGCAGGTGGCAGTGGCCTGGACCGTTGTTGCCGATCCGAAGGTGGCGACGTTGGCTACGGCCGACGATGGCGGTTGCAACAGCTGCCGCGGTTGTGAGGGAGGGCCGACGATGGTTGGTTGCTCAGGAACGGAGGACGGCAACGGCCGAATGCGCAGGGTGTGCAAGGGTTTTGGTGGGGTGGGTTATCTAGAGTACAAGGTCCGATCTAGGACCGTCGCTCTAATACCATGTGGAAAGACGTGAAAATAAGATGATATTCCATCGTAGCCCTATAGCTCTCTTATATAGGAGAAAAGCTCCGAGGAAAAAATACATAAAGTAGATAGAAGAAATAAAAAACTGTAAAATAAGATAAGGAGATATAAGCATCTCAACAGTTACAAGGGTTATCACTGTTTAAACAATACTTATCCCTACCTCACCCCTTAAATCAACCGAACAAGAGTGAGAGATAAATCTTACTTATCCCTTTGCCCATCATTCATTATCCAAACGAAGGGATAATGAGGTGTAGCCAGTTTCCTCCATAGATGGGTGTACGTCCTTAAAGTGTGATGCTCCCAACTTCACACAATTATGGATAGTCCTTTGATGCCCACAAATTACAATCTATCTTAAAGATGTTGGCAGGTTCTAAGTATAAAAATACAAGAACTCGTTCTTTTTGAGATTGATGGAATGGTACCCTATTCTTTTATGTCTTAGTCTTCCTATCCACCTTCCAGGGAGTAGTGTCAGTTCTTTACAGAGAAATAGACTCATCGGAGGTTGATAGAGGAGGATGTTAATGCAACCATATCTTTTTTTAGTGAAAAAAAAGGAGGAAACACACTAAGGCGCATGCCCCAAATATATTAAATCAAAATAACAACAAAACCAAAGCTTTTTCCCACAATTAACTAGAGTCGACTACATGGATTTTCTGCCTCCATTCAGATCTATTTTGGGCATTCTCGGGAAGCAAAATATTTACATAAGACAATACTCGAGGAGAGTCCTGGCATGAAAGATTATATTATCAGGATCATGAGATCAAATTTCGATGAAATTCGGCCGAATTTCAGTCGAGTTTCGGTTTCGACGGGTGACCGAAATTCGGCCGAATTTCAGTCGAGTTTCGGTTTCGACGGGTGACCGAAATTCGGCCGAAATGGCCAATATCGACCGAAATTTGGGGGCTCCAATTTAAAAACTGACCAAAATGATCTGTCGAAATTTCGTTTCGGTTACCCACCGAAATGGTGACTGAAATCAAAATTTAAGGCCTTGATCATGATTATTAGCTATCCCCATCAAAATGACCTCATTTTTTGCAAGCCATACGGCCCAAAACATCGCAAATGGAAAAAAGAGGTCGGTTTTGTCACAACGATCCTTAGCAGGATGCAAAGATTACCAAAAAGTTTATAGGCTATCAAAATCATCCAGGAGATTCCAAGATCACCTCAATCATAGAAGTCCTATCATAGTGGAAGAATAAGTGATCGATAGTTTCGGTCGCAAAGCGGTCATGTATCAATGGTGTGAACAAGGATCCCTAGTCAGGATACGCCTCCTCCGTAGTAACCATAAGAAAAGCAGATTATGTTTGGCAACTTCAATTCCCAGATGAGTTTGCAATCTCGAATTAACGAGTCAGTAGAAGGGGTTTGTGGCTTGTTGATTGACCTGTAAGCACGCCTAAAAAAACTCCCACCATCCACCTCCAATGGTTTCTGCCATCTATCGGACCGTGAAGTTGGTTTAGGGTGTGTTGCAAGTAAAGGAAGTCCTTTAGAGCTGATCTGAAAACTCTAAGGTGAAAGAGGGCATCTAGCACCATCTGCCAAGCAATCTGCAACCTGGGCTACCCGAGCAGTGGTTAGAGTATAAATGCACAAAAAACATGAAGCAAGAGTGCCGCCACCCGTCCAATTATCGGTCCAAAAAGCAAATAAAGATCCATCTCCCAATGCATGCTAAAAGAGCTCCTGAAACTGTGGAATCGCAAAACGAATGCCTATCCAAAAGGTCGAAGAGTAGGCGGGCAACTGATTTGTCAATCTCCCCTGCATGCACACTGATGACATAGATCCTACGAATAAGCATGTAACAAAGATCATCGCCATTTTCCCAAATCCTGGCAACCCATTTAAGAAGAAGAAGGGCCTTGTTCAAGGATTCTAGCCGGAAGATTCCCAGACCTCCAGATGCTATTGGGAGAGTAACAATATCCCAATCAGCCAGGTGAATTCCCTTCCCTCCTGCCCCGAAGTAAATCATAAGAACCTACGCCGCATCATCTCTATGTGACGATGGATACCCACTGGAAAGAGTCGTGACGACATTAGAAAACTGAGATTGTCACGAGAACTGCCTTCAATAAAACAAGTCGACCACCCCGCAACAGGGAGGACCCCTTCCGCCCGACAAGTTTTCTTTCCATTTTTTCAAAATGGGTAGCCAATCAACAGTTCTGATTTTGCCACAGGTCAGAGTAAGACCAAGGTATATGATTGGCATTATCCCAAGCTTTATGCCAATTCCTCACCATAATTAAGTGCATCTGCTTTAGAAAGGCCAAACAGGATGGTAGTTGATTTACTATGATTAATAATAAGCCTAGAAAGATTACCAAGATCTCCAGTGTCGCGACCATGCCCCTTGCATACTCCCTACATCCTTCAATGAAGAAAATGGTGGCATCTGCATACTTAAGAAGGGACACAGAGATATCCCTAAGAGAAAAACCCTGAGGTAAAATCTCGTTGAGTCATTTGATGCACCATACATGCCAAAACATCTACAACAATCACAAAAAGCAAGGAAGCAAGGAGGTAGCCTTGTCGTACACCTTGTTGCAGCTGGAAGAAACCTCCCTCATAATGTATGTCAACCAGCACCAAGTAAGTTGCAAAAGTGACACATCTCTTTATCCAAGTAATCTGGAGATCTGGGAAGCCCCATCGTGTCAATGGATACCAAATGAAGCACCAATCTGTAGCATAGGCTTTGGAAAATCCACCTTCCACAATCGAACTTTCACATATTGTCTTTTCCAATCTGCAATAGTCTCAGTGGCTAGTACCAAGCCTGTCACCAATCTGCCTGCCAGTAATGAAAGCATACTAGAGCAGGGAGATTATGTGGTCTAAAACCACATTGAGTCTGATGGTTGGGACTTTCCCAACCACAAAGTAGATGGCATTGGAGAGGGCAATCGACTGCAAGTCCTCCACCCTTTTTGACAATTCCTTCTTAGGAAGGAGGCAAATTAGAGCTTTGTTGACCCTGTTAAACCTTGCATTTCTAATCGCAAATCCATCCACGACCTTCACCACTTCTCTCCCCACTAGTGTCCAAAACACCTTGAAAAAGAAGTTGGGAAATCCATGTGAACCAGGAGCCTTGTCCGAGTTTAGATTCCAAACAGTTGTTTTGAACTCCTACATTGTAAAGCTTTGGATTAAATGACTCGTGTGCTGCTCAGAGACCTACCTCGCCCCCAGACTTGACCACCTCCAAGATTTGTCTTCCACACACCTAGAGAAGCTTCTAGCCTTCTAAAATGATCTACTAAAGCCCGTCCCATTTCTCTGTCACCTTCAACATGCCTACCATTCACGATCATTGATTGGATCCAATTTATAAGACGTCTACCACTAGCAATCCTGTGAAAGTAACTAATTTTTGCATTGCCCTCTTTAAGCCACATGTGTCTAGATCCTTGTTTCCATTCATTCACACGCTTTTTGTCCTCCTATTGAATGGTCTTTTGTGTTGCCACCCAATTTTCAAGCTCCTCCACCGTAAAATCTCTAACATCTTCAATCGCATCCAACCTAAAATTGACACATCAATATTCATGGGCAATTAATGCAGTCATATAATGCGGTTGCCCTTTTCCTCGACAGTGACAATGTCACACATTGTGTTGAGGGGCTCAAATGTAGGGTGGTATGGATGGTCTCACTAACACATACTAGTGCTGGCAAGCATACTAAAGAAGGCAGTATCAATGGTGGTTCTGGCAAGCATACTAAAGAAGGTGGTAGCGGTGGTGTTCTCGCCAAGGTTCAGGAAAGCGGTATGCATATGCGTTCGGACTGGTCACCGAATACTGATTAAGCGGTATGCGGGGGCATATGTGGGGTATATGTATATGCGGTTCTAAGCGGTTTTCTATTTTTTTATTTAAAAATAAAAAAAATATCTGTGAATAACATTACCACTGAAGTTATGTATCTAAGTGGAGTTAAAGAAGATCTAAGAAAAACGGTTCATGTTAGATGGGTGTGCATATATACTTTTAATTGCCTCATATTTAATCACAAAAAAACATTTACCCTAAAAACTTCACATTATATGATTCGTAATAACAAAAATTCAATACACATACATGCACTACATGAGCAAAACCTCAATCGACATATATCAATAACATTCGACGATACATTGCATATACTCGTGAAAATAATACATGAGAAAAACATAAAACATTGCATATACATAATGGTATAATGCATTGCAATTGTATAGAAATGCATGCCATATTCTAACAATTGAACGAAAAGGCAGTGTTACAGAATTAAGGACCTGAGTGAGAAGATTGAAAAGTTGGAGCTGCTGGAGCAGTATGCGGGGCATATGCGGGATATGAGGGGCATATGCGGGGAGAGCGCATAATGCACTGATTCAAGTAATCGGTGCGGTCTGCACGCCGCACGGGCATATGCGGCCGCATATGCGGCCCATGCGGCCGATTTAGTGAACATTGGTTCTCGCCAACACAAATAGTTTTTATACAGGGGAAGTCAATCTTAGGTGGCTTCAGCATGGATTTTGAGGTGGTTATTGCTTGGGAGAGGAGTAATATAGCCTTTATGTGGAAGGTCAATCTCAACAAAGCCTATGGTATGATTAATTGACTCTTATAACAAATAAGAAGGCAGATCCAGGAACATCATTTCGATGCCATCTATCAACTTTTTGTACTTGGTTATTAACTCTAATTCTAATGATATAAAGAAAGGGTTTGGGAGAATTACATAAGTCCAAAAATAAGATGAAGTATAAACCTAACAAATAGCATCACCGATAATATATGTAAAGAGACGTGTTTGGAATAAAAAATAATAAATGATTCCAACCCTGCAGTCATTTATTAATGGATGGGAATGACAGATTATCATAGCTTACCACCTTACTGCAATGGCCATTTTCACTTGCTCTTTTTAAAGCACGTTGCAACTAGCTATAGTTCTAATTAAGATGCTCAAGTATTCAATTGCTGCCATTGATAAAACATTTCAATAAAACACAAACCTGAAGAGATAGAAGTGCACGCTCCGTAAACCTGTTCACAGAGAAAGGTGTGTTCTCAGGAATAGTTTTAGCAACTCTTTGCAATTCCTGCTGCTGCTGCTGCGCAGTAACTCTATCAGGACCACCGTATTTATCAACTATGGCTTTGAGATAAGGTGATTTTTCCATTGTATCTTTCACAACTTCCTGAAAATTAAGGAAAGAAATAATGCTAGAAAGTCTGGAGGAAAAGAATAATAACCGATTTATTCAGAAGGAGCTAATACATCACCTTAAGGCCATTGCCTCTACGAAAAAAATCATAAAGATATCAGAATCAAGTAACAGAAACAAACATATAATTTTTTTCAGATAAAATCTACTACTAGTGCACACATCTTGGCATATCAGCATCTAAATAGATAACTACAGTCCTAATCTGGATGGTTGTTATTGAAGACTGGTCTGTACTCGATGATTGCCAGCTTCTTTCAGTGATATAATCTTTAAGAACCCATCTATGTTAAGAACCAAAGTACAGCTAGTGCAGAAGGAAAGCTATCCAAGATTAGGTTTTACTTCTTTTGCTATTATGTTTACAAAAAGACTATAACCATTCCAATGAAATAAGTTATCAGCATTTGCATAATACATAAGAAAAGTGGACAAGCCACATTTGAATCCGTAAAATAATTAGCAATTGCACATTAACAGATATGAAAATAACACCAATCCAAGAAAGAAATAACGCCAGAATCCTACTCAGAGGTAAAGTTAGGACTAATCTAGTCGTTCTTTAAAGAGAAAATGATAATACATGCCTGCAAGGGTTGGGTTAATTCAAATCAAATGCAAAGCGCTTCTTAGAGAAGATCCAATTCCCACCAACAAATTACACGACTGTTTAATATTCTAGGAAATTAAAAGACATGGTTCTTAGATTGATATATAGGAAAAAGGAGTCAACACCACCATGCTCAACTTGTCAAAAAGGAATCCAAGTCCCCCATGCTCATCTACAACAAATGATCGGGCTTTCCTAACCAATGGACTTTTTGATGCAAAAAAATACATGTTTATTTTGTGCAAGAATCTATAAACTACCTTCCACATAGTCAGAAATCATTTACTTAAAGCAATGAAATTGGACTGTGGCACAGAATGACATGACAGAAAATTCGAAAACAAGACTAAACAATGGAAGAAAATCTACTGCTAACCCATAAAAACCCACCCTCTATGGGTAATTTTACGCCTTGCGGGCTTTAGATAATCTAGATGGAATCCACGGAAACATATATATTGGTATTTCTTTTAATTCAAATGAATCAAGAATGCCATTTGATTAACAAAAACTGTTGAAGATAATTCATATTTTATTTATTTAGATAATTCCGATTTCTGTTTTTTTCTTATCCTTTGTAATTCTTTATTTATCTTTTGTATTTTATCCAATGGGTTTTTCTCCTATATAAGAGAACCCTTGGACCTTTCATAAATTCATCTCGATTTATCCCTTAACATGGTATCAGAGCCACGTTACCCCCTTCCCTAATCCCTACCTCTCGTGAACCCTCTCGTGATCTCGTGACATCGCACGACTCTTCCGCCAGCGCCGCCCTCCCGCGGCCCGCGCGGGTCCCTGCGCACGGTGCTGCGCCGACCTGGGCTCTTCTCCGCCTGCACGCTACAGGTCCCTGCGACTCCAGCGGCTACGCAAAACCATCCCACATCTCCGTCGACACAGGCGCCCGCGCCCTCATCCACCGACAGCCACCAGCGCATGGCGCAGCCGCCGCGGTTCCCGACCACCCGGCGCGTCCCCTCTGCGCGGACCCTTCCTCGCGTGCCATTCCTCCCTTCCGCTGCGAGTCGACCTGAAGCAGCCGTGGGCCTCCTCTGAGGAAGAAGAGAAAGCGCCGCCGACGCCTTCGTTTCATCTCCGCGCGCCACGGCCTGTGCGCCTCACGCACCCTGTGCGTCCAGAATCTCAAATCCCCGCTGGTAGGCCCCAACTTCCAGAATCTCAGATCCCTCCAGTGCGCTTGTAGGCCCCAACTTCCAGATCGCGTTCGGGCTGTGCGCAAGGCACCAATCTGTGCGCCTAAGCGTGCCCTAGAGCATCAGGTCCCGGATCCTTATCTGCTGAGCCGTCCAGAATGATGGTATGAATACACACGAACAATCCTTCTTATGATTTGATAGACTCGAGTATATCGGTCTACCCCAGTTGAAGTCTGTTATTTGGCTACTTTATCATCATGTCTGACACCAAGGGTGACATTTTCTCGACCGGAGCCTTTAAAGGTCCGACTCCCATCGTTAAGATGGATGGGACCAATTATGAGTTATGGTCCATGCAGTTTCTCACCCTCATGCAGTGCAATAATAAGGAGCACATCTTAACAGATCCAGAGCCAACAGATAAGACTGGGGCTAATTCTTCCTGGAAGCAAGATGATGCGTACGCACGAGTATGGCTTTGTGGGACACTTACTACGGAAATAGCAAATGATATCCTGAATCAGCCCACTGCCAAGGCAATGTGGGATACTTTGGCATCCACTTATGCACAAGCAAAGAATGAAACCAAAATCCTTCAACTGCAGTTTGATATTTACAACTCCAAGCAGAATGGTCGCCCTCTGCATGTCTACTATTCTTCATTGCGTGGCATGTTTGAAAAACTTCATAGCTACATGCCTATTACGACGTCTGCTGAACAACAGAAGACATATAGAAACTCCACGATGGTTGGAGTTTTCATGGCCGGACTTGACGCAGAATATGAGGCTGCGCGTGCCCATCTCCTTACTGGAGCAACCATTCCTCCTATAGAGGAGGCCTATAGTCGTCTCAGCCGACTCAACATCCCCTCGACGACTACGCTTTCGCATTCCTCGGCGATGGCAATCTCTCGTGGTCGAGGTAGGGCGATCCAGTTCAGAGGACGCGCATCTCGAGGAAGAGGCGGTGGACGCCAACGTGGTCCTTGCACCTATTACCGCAAGCCTGGACATGGAGAGGATACATGCTATCAGAAGCATGGCTATCCCGTTTCTGGTCAAGCAGCAGAGCAGATTGTGTCTCCCCAGACTGATTCTCGTCTGGACGATATTGTCTCTCGCATTCGAGAGATCGTGACTCCTAGTACTGACACCACCACAGATGCTGCTACAACAGCCAGAGCCTCTTCGAGCTCCTCAGGTATAACCTATGCCTTCACTGGTAGTATGAATGCAGATATGACAGAATGGATTGTGGACTCTGGTGCATCTCATCACTTATGTGGAAACAAAACGCAACTAAAGTCTTACAGGGCTATACCACCTGGCAGATGGGTCGCCATTGCTAATGGTGATCACTTACCCGTTACAGGACAGGGAGAGGTGCAATTGACACCATCCATACGTTTGAAGAATGTTTTATATGCTCCTGCCTTTCAGATGAATTTACTGTCTATTAGTCAGATTACTAAAGATCTGCATTGTCGTGCCATCTTTGATCCTTTATCTCTTGTGTTTCAGGACATACTCACGGGCAGGATGATTGGAAGTGGCCATGAGCAGCGGGGACTTTACAAACTGGACCAACCTTCTCATGCTAATGTTTCTGTTATACCTACTGGACCGGTTTCTCCTTATTTGTGGCACCTTAGGTTTGGACATCTTCCTCTGCAAAAGTTATGTCATGTTCTCCCTCAGATTTCTACGAGATCCTCTTTTCAGTGTGAAGCATGTCAACTTGGGAAGCATCACCGTTCATCTTTTCCATCACGTCAGAGTCGAAGCAGTTCTCATCTATTTGAGCTTCTTCATTTAGACATTTGGGGTCCTAGTCGTGTCCCTGATCTCCAAGGACACCGTTTTTATCTTGTAGCAGTCGATGATTTTTCTAGACTTTCCTGGGTTTTCTTATTGAAAAATAAGTCTGAGGCTGGATCCACAATCAAGTATTTTATTAATGAAATAAAGAATATTTTTTCTGCCAATATCAAGTATATTCGTTCGGACAATGCTTTGGAATTCGGCACCTTACATCTTTCTGAGTTCCTTAGATCCCATGGCATTGTTCACCAGACCTCATGTGTCTATACTTCTCAGCAGAATGGTGTTGCCGAGCGCAAACACCGTCACTTACTTGATGTAACCAGGACATTGTTGATACAGAGTCGTGCTCCTCATTCTTACTGGGGTGATGCTGTCCTTACTGCATGTTATCTGGTAAACCGTATGCCCTCGTCTGTGTTAGGAGAAAAGATTCCTTACTCGATTGCGTTTCCCGAGAAGGATCTCTTCTCTCTTACACCTCGTGTATTTGGATATGTTGCCTTTGTTCATGATGTTTCTCCAGGGCGTGACAAGCTCTCTCCTAGAGCTATCAAGTGTGTGTTTGTCGGCTATTCTCGTACCCAAAAAGGGTATCGCTGCTTTAATCCATTAAGTCAGAAATATTTTGTTAGTGCTGATGTTACCTTCTTTGAGTCGGTCATGTATTTTTCTCTTACAGGTGACAGACTTAATCCATCTGACTCTGATAATGACATTTACATACCACCACCTCCTGCTATTGATACTTCACTTCCTCCACCACCTCCACCACCTCCACCACCTCCTCCGCCACCTCCACCACCTCCTCCGCCACCTCCACTGGTTCAGTTTTTGCCTCGAAATATTCCTCGCAAATCTCGCTCTGTTCTCCCTGCTCACGAGCCTTGCCCATCATCCAGCACGCCTCAGGTATGTAATGAACATATTATTACTGATGGCACTACTGAATTAACTGTACAACAGGATTCTAGACATGAGGAGCATGTACCCTCTCAAGAGGGAGATACCCAGGCCCATGATTTGGCAGATGATCTTGATGTACCAATTGCTCTGCGAAAGCCAAAAAGGACAAGTGCTACTTACCCACTTGCAGCCCAGAGTTCTTTGGATAGGTTGTCAGAAGACTTCAGGAGATTTACACTAGCACTGTCAGCCGTACAAATACCACGGACATACCAGGAGGCTCTCCATGATAGTCATTGGAGGATTGCCATGGAGGAGGAGATGGCTGCGCTACAGTCACATGGTACGTGGAGTCTTGTTTCTGCTCCTGTTGATACGTCAGTTGTGGGATGCAAATGGGTATTCACTGTGAAACACCGCGCGGATGGCAGTGTAGATCGCTATAAGGCGAGACTTGTGGCACGAGGGTTCACCCAGACATATGGGGTGGACTATCAAGATACTTTCTCCCCAGTTGCCAGACATTCTACTCTACGTATTCTCCTTGTTGTTGCCGTAATACGAGATTGGCCTCTTCATCAGCTTGATGTGAAAAACGCATTCCTCTATGGTGACTTACAGGAGGAGGTCTACATGCAGCAGCCACCTGGGTTCGCTGCTGAGGGGGAGTGTCATAAGGTGTGCAGGTTACATAAGGCTATCTATGGCCTCAAGCAAAGTCCAAGAGCATGGTTCCAAAAGCTCTCGGACTTGATAGAGCAGCGGGGATTTGTGAGATCAACTGCAGATCACTCCTTGTTTATACAGAAGACCCAGAGAGGTATTACAGTCATTCTTGTTTATGTTGATGACATTATTATTACAGGGGAGGACGAGCATGGTATTCAGGATGCCAAGGACTTCCTAGGTCAGCAGTTTGTGACCAAGGACCTTGGACATTTACGTTACTTTCTTGGAATAGAGTTTGCCAGGAATCAACGGGGTCTTGTAATGACCCAAAGAAAATATGTTATAGATCTTCTCTCAGAGACAGGTATGGTAAATTGCAGACCTGTCACTACTCCGCTTGACCCAAGCATGAAGTTATATGATGATGATACTGAGGAAGTCGACAAGAGAAGATACAGAGAGCTGGTTGGCAAGCTATTATATGTAACTATTACCAGGCCTGACATAGCATTTGCAGTAAGCAAAGTGAGTCAATTTATGGAGCAGCCCAGACAGACACATATGGATGCAGTCCATATGATTCTAAGATACTTGAAGACTTCACCTGGTACTGGACTTCTTTTCAACAGAGGCACATCTCTGTCAGTAACAGCATGCGCAGATGCAGATTATGCTGGGTGTCCAAAAGATAGAAAGTCTACATCTGGATTTGCCGTGTTTATAGGAAATTCTCTTGTTTCATGGAAAAGTAAGAAGCAGACGGTGGTTGCTAGATCAAGTGCTGAATCAGAATACAGGGCTATGGCACAGGCTAGTACAGAAATGATGTGGGTCAAATCTGTTCTTACTGATCTAACTATTGAAGTACCTCTTCCCATGCATCTCCAGTGTGATAATCAAGCTGCTCTCTTCATTGCAAATAACCCAGCCTTTCATGAAAGGACGAAGCACAAAGAGGTAGATTGTCACTACACTCGTGACATGATACAGAAGGGTTTTATCACTACTACACATGTCAGCTCTGGAAACCAGACAGCAGATATACTTACAAAGGCTCTAGCAAGAGGACCTTATCAGAAATGTTGTTCCAAGCTGAGTCTTATTGATATCTACGCTCCAGCTTGAGGGGGAGTGTTGAAGATAATTCATATTTTATTTATTTAGATAATTCCGATTTCTGTTTTTTTCTTATCCTTTGTAATTCTTTATTTATCTTTTGTATTTTATCCAATGGGTTTTTCTCCTATATAAGAGAACCCTTGGACCTTTCATAAATTCATCTCGATTTATCCCTTAACAAAAACCAAACATCATGATACCTCCCATTCCTCCTCGGTCTGTATCCCTTCGTACTCCATCAAGAATGGCTTCATCTTCTGAAGGGCGTCAAGAAGCAGCATTGGAGGTTTCTCATCTACATCTGGGTTGGTGCCAAACTCTTCCATCACGAACTCCGGCTCAAACTCAATCTGCAAAAGATCAAAACATGATAGATTCACGGATAAGATAAGCATATGGTTCCAATCAACTTATACAAGAAAAACATACCCGGTAATTCATATTGACGGCATCCTGATAGGCATCTTCCAGTGGGCAAGGCAGCACCTTGTAGCTAACCTCCTCCAGCACCTCCTGGAGCTCGGCAGCACCATCCTCTCCGAGCCTCCTGGTCAACTTCTCCCCATCCGCATCATTGCCAAGATAAAGCGCATTAACTTGGCTCTCCTCTCTAGGCCTGAGCCTGCCCATCCTTCCTCCTCTCCCTCCCCGGGCTCTCGCATACACCTCCCCCCTCCCTCTTCCAGGTCCGCCCCTCCCTGCTGCTACCAGCCCCCTCCCGCTCCCAACTTGACCACCACCCTGTACTCCAGCGCCTCTCCCACGTCCACCCCTACTCCCACCACGACCCCTAGTTGCCGGCGAAACATCGCCTACCGGTCTCTGTCTAAGATGTCTATTGCCCCCCGCCGCTGCCGCCGTCGGCACTGAAGAGCCCTCGCTGCCAATTCTCTCCTTGCCCCGACCCGCGCCGCCGATGCCGAATGACAGATCAACTGGCCTCTGTTGAACAGCAACCCCGGGAGTTTGCTCATCCCTCCGGAAGAAGATGGGTTTTACGGGCTGCTGTACCCCACCAGG
Source organism: Ottelia alismoides (assembly GCA_037367405.1). Lineage (NCBI taxonomy): Eukaryota > Viridiplantae > Streptophyta > Magnoliopsida > Alismatales > Hydrocharitaceae > Ottelia > Ottelia alismoides. The sequence continues at coordinate 440,152 of JAZKJV010006969.1, read as the reverse complement.
CTCCGTTAGTGATTGTACAACCGCGCGACCACGGCCGCGGCCAGCGGAGGGGAGGCCGGCGAGAGATGGCGAGGCCAAAAAGGAGCCGAAGGAAGGGGGAGTGAAAGATGATGGAAGTGGTTCTTGCGAATCCCCACCCCGACCTCGGCCCCTACCGGAGACTGATGCGTTGGGGACACGAGGAGGAGGAGGAGGAGGAGGAGGGGAGGAGGAGGAGGAGGAAGAGTCCGGTACTGAGAACGGTGTGACGGAACCCCTCCCACGCCCCCGTCCAAGGCCACCACTGCCCCGTACGTCGTCGGGTTCGGAAGAAGATGAGAAGGGGCGGGAGGAGAAGAGGACCGCGTGTGCTGTAGCGCCCAACGGCGTTTGGCTGCGCGGGAGATTCTGTATGGATCTCATGTCGTGAGAACGAGGGGCGGGAGACGGAGAAGCGGCGCCGCCGAGGAGAAGCTCCTCTGTAGGGATGTAATGCCGGACGGAATCCCCTTCCTTGAGAGGTTATGTTGCCATTCTCATTACTGAAAATATTTTAATAAAATCTAAAACCTTTTACAGCGGCAACTTTTGTTTAACTAAACATGTTAGTGCTTGTGTAGAATTTGTTTGATAATAGTTTGGAGAAATATTTGTTCATTTCTAATTGAATTAATCAAATATTAACATAGCACATGTTTTCCCAAAGTTATACTTGGTTCTTTTTAGTTATTTTTTTCTTCGGTGGACATCAAATATAGTGTTATATCCGTGCATCTTTTTCTTCACGTACGTATATATATGATGTGGTATATGGTGTGGTGGTTGATAGTACATTTGTTTCTTCTCCAATAAATTCAATGACTTTTTTTATATAATTATTAAAATATTATTAATTAACTAAATATTTCCAATAGACATCAATGGGCACCCAAGTGTTGATTTGGGCATTGCATGTTTGGTTAATTTCATATGTATCCGTCTTTTATTTGATCTTTGTTATAAGGTTTATTTTCAATTTTCTTCATATCAAAACCCATCTTGGACATCTATTTAACCAATATATTTTGAGTTTTTAATAAATTATATATTTCTTCAACAATTCGGTTGCGTGTATATTATATCTATTTTTGTAGTTAATAAGTGTAGCATATTCAAATAATTTTTCATCTTAGAACAACGAAATACTACAATACTATATAATGCATATTATTCTAATTACTAATAACACATGTATTTCTATAAATTTTAATATCAAGGATAATTTTCCATATAAATACATAAATCTAACATCCCATGCAATAGAACATCCAATATTGAAAATTCACTAAATATCTCATTAGACTGCATATAAAAAAGATTTTATATTTTATAATCACTATAAATGACAAATTAATTTCTAATATTTCTTTGTGATATTTCCATCACCTTGGAAATCCACTTAGACCTATCCTCCACCTCCTCCTTGACATCCTCCATCTTCTTCTGTCTATCTTCACGTGTAGATTTTTTGTTTCTTTTGATTTGCATCGAGGTTGCTAGAGATTATTTTTGCTAATAGGTAGTCCGAACACTTTTCTTCAGCTCATCTCAACAACCTTACTTAACACATCTCTACGTGTGTCATCCTCATCTTTGCACACCGCTCCATGGGCTCTACGGTACCCGATCCTTGACATCAAAGCCTTATTACCTATACAACTTATAACCCGGTCCCTTATCTTTATGATACTACCTTTATCCCTCTTCTTTACCGTACTTTCAAGCTTCATCTCTATCCTACAATGACGAGCAACTATAATATTATTGAAAAAAGAGCATCTTTATATAGAAATCAAAATATATAGTTTTTTAACTAGCTATAATATTATTCAAAATCCAATATAATTTATAGTTTAATAAATTTGTTCAAAATATGTATTGGAACATGCTTAGCTAGTTGTGACTTAGTTGATCACTTTCATGGAGGTTTCGATGGTTGACTAATTTGTTCGCTAGTTCTTCTTTCATCAGTTGATCGTCATGGTGGCTCTGGCGAATTTGTAGTAGGCTCGTTGATCCTTACTCTTATTGATGGTCTTCGAGATGATTTTGAGGTTGTTGTGGTATTGTCGTACTAGTACTAAATAAATGTCTCTCAATTTCAGTTGCCTCAAGTGCACACACAAGCATGCAGATTTGAAACTGAAGCTTAAAGAGCTTCTGAATTGTATTGAGTGGGAGGCGAAAGTTGAGATGGTCAAGAATAAAATTGACTTGATGAACCTGCAATACCTTACTGAGTTGATAATCTAATAAATCTTCTCCATAGGAAGATAGCCATGCAAATTATGTTTGACTCGAACATCCTAGATATCCTTTACCAAAGGTTGTTGCCATTTGATACTCCTGTATATCTCGGCAAAGCCAAGAATCATATTCTCTTAATATAACATAATGCTAATTAGTAAGATTTTTTTAGAAAAAAAGACAATTTAGGAAGTTGTTCTAACCTGAAAAACAAATGTTTGTTGCACTTGTTGGTATGCTTCTTTGTCATATCCTACAAGGCCCATACTTGAAATAATCATATTATCTTTAATACTCATGAGGTGAGCAAGATTTTTTTTTGAACAAAAAATAATAAAACAAGTTATTGCAACCTAAACCTAAAGATTTACTGTTTTTTTGGTACTCTTCTCCACCATATCCTGCAAGGCCAATACCTGAAAGAATCGTTTTATTTTTAATATCTCATAAAATGAGTATGGCTTTTTAAAAAAGAATTAATAAAACAAGGTGTTTGACCTGAAGCTCCAAATGTTTGTTGCTCTTGTTAGTATATATGAACCTGTCGTTGTGGCACATTTACATTTTCATAATGATAGAATAGATCCATCAATGAGAATATGTTAATTGTATTGTCGAAGTATGTAATAGTATCTTCAATCTTCACCCTCGAGTTCAAAGGCAAAGTCGTCAATGTTGAATTTCATCCAGATTTTTTCTTCAACGAGAATAGTATCCACCCGCTAGGGAGATAATTAGTAAGTAAATGGTAGAAATATTTTAAAAATAAAATATTGTATGAAACCTACTAGGCATATTTTTATTGGACCATGAGGTTGATAAATAGTTATAGGAGGTGTCTAGATCCACCTTCATGTTATACTCCAGTAACATTTCATGTAGACATCATTATTGGCATCCACATACTCAAAGACTACCACATTTTCTCTATCCTCCCATGGCTCCGCATATTCTCAATGTAATGAAGACCAATCTAAGATTCACTACCTCGCATATGATTGCGTTGAGAGACATCCTCTCAATGGAGGTTGTGATATGTCGTCGCATTTGAAATTGGTACATCACTCGATCGGGTAGATGCATAGCGACAATATCATAACAATTTAATGGAAGTATGCTCATCCAAATGAGTTGACCACTTCTACATATTGTATGCAGTTCAACAATTTTTCGTTCAACGTAGATGAGCTTTTTGTGTATTCATCTTATTTTGATAATAAATAAGTGTTGTAGTATGCACATTGTTGTTGAAACTTCTCACTCATATCCAATGTTTGACCGAGAAAAGGATGTGCATTGATGATGCTTGACTAAGAGTGCTTGGTTTCTACATGTATGGTTTTCTCTATTCCCTAAAACAAACCAATCTCCATAGGATTTTCTTTAGAATGCATGTAAACACCATCCACAATCTTCATATACACATATTGGTTTTATATTAAACACGATTTTCCATACTCTATTTTTGAAGATCACATTACGATTACTTCTACTTGTAACTCATGCCTAACTAATAATCTTGTCAAGAATCGTCGCTAGGAGCACTCTGTCTCTCTACAATAGCTACGTCTTCCGCCTCTGCAATTTCATGATCAAAGACATGAGTTAGTGGAATCCTTGTTATTCTCATAATAGAAATTTCCTCTATCTCCATTCTCTAAAGTCAATGTTAATGAATCATATCCAAACTCATGACATGTGTTATTATCTGTATCCTCTTTGTCGATCGAATTGGCTTCACTCTCATTTTCTTCTGTATCTTCTTCAAATCTTTGTGTCAACAAGTTATCCTCGTTATTTAATTGTGATGAGCCATTAAATTTCTCAAATAGTGGAACAATTGTTAGCTTGATTAAAGTACTTTATTAGTTTAACGATTATTATATAATCCATTAGTTATTTCAGTTTAAATGTAGTACATATTGCCTTGAAGAGGAGGTGATGCTATCTTGATCAAGGAGAGTGACTTCGATGTAGAGGTGAATGAAGTTAACTTTATCAATTGAATTTATCATTGCTAGAGTGGATTCATCATCACAAATAAGATCTGAAAAAAAAAGTTGATCATTCATACATCTACTTACATATTAATGTAAGGATGTATCGATCAAGTGGAATATTAGTAACTTCGAAAACTCAATCCAACAAAGCAATATAAGTTATATGACATGGGAATATAAGCATATGTGTTTGACCGCCTGTATAGTTGACATGATAATTGGACATTCTCGTATGTATATCCCAATACAATATTATATGTATATTGTTGTAGACTATATCTAATAAAAATCACAAGTGTGAATGAGTAGATCAAATTTTAAATACATCAAAATATTTTGATGAATGAGTTACTAAAGAATGTATTGTATATGTTCATACACATCGATAAGTAGGTATATATGAATGCCTATTGTTTAGTGAATAATTTTTAAAGTTTGTTGTGTACTATACAATTGATACATAAAATTTTTATAAGTTCAATATATTCTAATTTTTTTTCTAAATGTTGATATCATAAATGTAATCTCCTTGGACCACATCAACTAAACAATGTATTCATACATAAATTAATGTAAAGAAAATTTTATTAGTTACTTTTAATGATTATATCATATAACATCATCAAGCATACTTACAGTATTACATTTCAAAGGTTGTGACTAATAATTTACTTCATGCATTTTAGTCAGTTAAATTTAATTCAGTATAAAATTACCTACATCAATTATAAATGAAATATTATATTTGAAGTTAGCAATGAAATAGATTTAATTTAGTCCACATCTAATTCAATAACAATTTGAAAGTAAATGTATATGATGAAAATGTACTAAAAATATATGGAATGGAAGATCATTGACAAAAATGGAAAATAAATCCAAGTAGACAGTGTTATATAATCTTCTCTCACACAGAATTTTTCCTAAAAAAATAACCATGGAAAAAAATGAGAACTCGCTTCACTTTTACTTTGACCAGAATTTTAGAATGTTAGATACTAGATAACGAATTTGAGGAGGGGGTGAATTTTCCCAACAACCATATTCAAATCGACACCTCAGGTACCGATGGTGGTTGTGCGAATGACCATATCATGTGCCAATTTGGGAATAGCCATTGGAGCATATCGTCCAAAGATGTTGATATCACCCACCGATCCCTTATGCCCGATGCAGCACGATTGTATCAAGACATGACGACTTAAGTGATGGACATCAAATAACCAAGTAACTAGAGAAAAAAGAATATCATAGCATAAATTCACATTTCCATATAAAATGCCATTGATTTTCTACAATTCAATTAAAACATCATTGATATACAAAGGCACATTGGGAGGTATGTAACTGAATATATATCCAAGTATTTCCGTAAGCATGTAATATTCTCATCAAGTTTTCATATTTGTACAAAAGAAGTACTTCCAAAGGCTAAGTTAATTAACTACCAGCTATACAACTACATCAACTAACAGTTAGATCAACAACATATTACAATGTGTTACAAAAAAGTTACATCTCCATTTGTCAATCACAAAAACAAACAAAAGTTTCTTCCCCAAGTTACCAACTTTTGATCATTTCTCGTCATGGGATGACATGTGTTTACATTGATAATGGATCATCACTTCCAACCTCGAGGTGAGATTGGATGCCACTGTTATGGTTTACAGAAGCAAAACAAGTATTATATCTTCTTCCACATGGATATGATATAGGGAGATGATGCTCGGCTTGCTTTCATCTTGAGGGGCGACAGACAAGACGATGAGTGGACGAGTCGGGTGCGCCGATGCGGAACGTAGATAGAGTGGTCGTCAGGGTGGTCAAGTGGACTTCCATGTGGTAATTCGGGTCTTAATCATCATTTGAGTTGAGTTTGTCAACTAAGGATATGAGCAAAGGCTCGGTGAGGATGCATAAAAGATATAAACAAGATAAAAGTATTTATGTATTCTACGGGCGGAGGAAATTTTCCTCTCATTTTCCTTCTTCTAGTTCTAATCATCTAGCATTCATTTTTCTTTTATTACCAACATCATAAGTATTGGTTGTGGCTGCTGTTATTGTTATTATTGTGTACTATTTCTCAATAGTTCTCTAGTGGTTAAGATTACCTGTACCTAGCAAGAAACCTAAACAACCAACGATCCTTTGATTCGTTAACTTTCGAGCATATAACACATGCCTATTACTTGGATGGAGTGAGAAGTCGTCACTTCTCGAGCGACTATCTCCAAAGATACTCCTTATCATTTGTTTTTCAGGTCTATCATTTACTTGTGAGTTATCATGAATCAATATCCGGTTGTTCACTTCTTCCTGTGCTATAATAGAGTTTCGATCAGAAGGATCTACCCTATCCAGTAGGGAGCAATGCCCTGAAATGTCATTCCCTTTTCTCTTCGTTTCCTTTTTTCCATGTATTTTTCATATTTTTGTTTCCTATGACTCTAACCTAAAATCAACTACATCCCCCAGTGGAACTGATTTTCCATAGATGTTTCCTCATGTATCTTAATATTAACTCACAATTAGCTTCTTCAAATGATCCTAAAGTATATCACTTAATAACAAACTCGCAAGATATATGGAGAAATATATTTACATCAAGAAAATCCTCACCTCTAATATATAGTCTCGTTGTCTAAACTCATGAATATTTCGTTAGAGTTTTACTTCACTAAAAGTATATTTTTGATTGTTAAGACATGATTCCTTTAATCGGTTGAAAAAATGTAAATGGGTATATCCTAAGATTCACTTCAAACATCAATTATTCACGTCATCCGTCTTTCCTCTTACTCCTTCCCAATTCACCTCTAACAACTTTCAACATCATTTAGATTGATATAAACGCATTTGTCTCCAACATTATTCCTCTCTTTACTCTTTTCCTCCCTAAATTTCTTATAGCACCAATGACATAGTTTCTTCTTAATCGATATTTTTCTCCATACATTTCAATAACTATGTTCTCACATAGTTCATACCATATATATTTCTTACATTTCTCATCCATCGTTTTCCTTTTTTTCAAAGACTTACCACATATATGAGAACCATTTCTATAGCTATTACATCCACACCATTTTATGTGCTTCCATGAAACATAAAAAGAGGGTATACTAAGGTGCAAAGATCTCTAATATCACTTAATCCTTTATGTAACAACTCATTCGAAACCCCTAAGTTGTTATCTTGATTACAAATTTCTTTTTCAATAAATGTATCCACGCATATTTTTTGATTACATTCTTTTCTACATGACACCATCATCCCCATGATCTTTCTTCAATTTGTTTTCCATTTCCACAATTCAAAAAAATAATATATTCATAGTTTTCTTTACTTGAAATAACATAATCTCTTTCCAATAACGGTGTCATAATCAAAGTGAGGAAGTACCATTGTACTAAAAATATCAATCAAGTTGCAAGAAAGAAACCAACATATAACAACTTACTAGCATACAGTACACAAGGTTTGAGTATATAGTTTATTGGGATTTTTACCCGGCAGACCCTATAATCTTTGTCAATTACCTCCACTACCTTTGAAACATCCTAATTCCTTCCTCGATCCTGTAAACTTGCTCCGTTTTACCCCATGAACCTTACCGTTAAATTGACACATCTAAAGTTAATTTCCTTGAGTTAAAAACGAGTTAATCTAACCAATCCGCGATCGGACGGCTAGAATTAATCAAGAGAAGAAAAAACCCTCCCTCCTTTCTCCTCTAACAGCTTCCCCCCAACTGCACCGCCTCTTCCATCTCTCATTGGCCTGGCTGGAGGAGGTGTGCACAAGGGCAAAGACGAGGGCGGATGTTGGGGAGATGGAGGGGAGGGCAAACATGAGGGTTGTTGTGCGCGTACGTGAACGTCGTCGAACAACTTTGCTTAAAGAATGTCGGGTACCTGCAAATCATCATCACGTAGTTGAGAGATTAATTACCAAGAATGAATTATGCTTCCAACATTCCAGAAAAGTGAAAGTTTTCGAACCTAGACAGCTTGCAAGTCTGTGGGCTGTTGTAGGCGTTCCTGCAGCACAGCTCGTCGGTGTCGAAGGCCTCGCAGCCGCTCTTGCAGCCTGCTACCTCCCCTGCCCTGCTTACCCTTATTTGGAGCTCCATAGGGCATGTGGCGAGAAGGTTCCCCGGCAGCCGACCACAGGGCAGACACCCTTTCCCTCGTGTGATGTCACCGTCATGGGCACGTTGAAGCCGTCAACAAGGCTGACGGTGTAGGAGGTCAGGTCCTTCATGCCGCCATGGTGGAGGGTGATCTGAGCGAGAGTGGTCGGAGTGGCGCTGCCAACACCATTGTACTCGATGCGGCTGCCGTAGTCGCTGGTGGCACAGGAGAATCGACCACGGTAGTTGGTGGAGCAAGTGGTGCGGGCCCATAAGCGGTCGACTTAGTGGGAGGGAGGGGAGAGCAAACACGAGGGCGGAGGTTGGGGAGATGGAGGGCGTGGCGGAGGACCTGGAGGTGAAGGGCGAGGGCAGATGTCGGGAATGAGGAGGTCAAGGGCGGAGGTCAGGGAGGAGGGCGAGGACGGTGGAGGTGGAGGAGGTGGTGGGTGGTGGGGGAAAGGAGGAGTGTGAGAGTGGCAATTAATGTAAATTCGATAAATAAATAGGTATAACATAAAAGAATGTAATGGAATCCGGTTAGTTTTAACGGGTAAATGGATGGGGGTCAATCACCGGGTTTATAGGGTAAGGGTTAGCAAGTTTATAGGGTAGAGGGAGGAATTACGATGTTTCAAAGGTCGTGGAGGTAATTGACAAAGATTATAGGATCCACCGGGTAAAAATCCCTAGTTTATTATACCTAAATACCATTCACCATGTTATTCCATCAATTTAACTTTCCCCACAAGGTCACCAAATCTCCAGTACATTCATCATTTATTCCAATAATCACACTTTCCTCATTGACTTTTACATGCAAGATTAGATCCCATTTCCATCCATCGTTTCCTTATAACAACACACCACTCTCACTATTTTTTCCTAATATTATTATCCCTTCGTTGAAAATAAGCATGATGAACCATGCTTTCCAAATGAAACCCATTCTACAACAATCCTAAAATAAAAAAACAAAATCCCATATCCAATGATACCGAAGTCAACAAAAAAATCCAAATTGAAGGTTATGGAAATAATCTTAAGCGCATCGCGGAAGAGTGAAGATCGCATCATATGCGATCAGGAGCGACTAGTCATACTAGTCACTCGAGGCAATGGAATCTAAAAATTTTCAAATGATGAAACCACATGATTCGAGAACACTTCTCAAATCATTTCATCAAGATCACGAACGGGTTCAAAGGAATATCTCTTGAAGCGTGGTTGCGATCGTCTATCTCTAAAGTAATAGATTCTCCCGTCTCAAGTCCGATCCAATGAAAGTCGCACTTGCGGGCGAGTGGATGAGACGTGTGCTTCCTGCAATTAAAGTTGATGATCCAAGAGAGGAGTCTCCTGATTTCATATCACGAAATTTGATATCTTCTTTAGAGTGAAGCGCACCGAAGAAGATGGAGATCCACGAGCAGTCGATCTGGCAACACAATGGTACAACGACGATTGCGGGATTCTTTAGGTCAGCATATAGACAGCCACATGTTGTGAGAGAGGGAGGGGATGGTCAAGAGAATGCAAGGGAGAGAGAGCGTTGTTGTCTTATTAATATGTAAAAGAAAAGGGTAGGTCTACCCTTTCTTTTATAATAAATTGGATGGTGGAGATGCACTCCTAATTCAAATCAATGGTTGAGATTTTGTTGTAAAAAAATACAAAACAATTAATTTAATATAAAAGGAAATTAAATATTTTGTAAATAATCTTAACATATTTAGTTTCAATTAAATCAAAAGTATCTCAAATGAAATGGGGCTAGAGAGCCTCCTTCCATGTAAGGAAGAAGGAGATATCCTCATTCCCCTTATATATGGTAGACGATCACCTTGATTGGAGAAGAAGATCTCTCTCCATTCCTAGTGTAACAGTACATTAAGGCTTATTTCATGGAATCTTTTGTCAACAAAATATCATCAAATAATTATTACAAATTATTTGTGATAATTGCAAACAACACCATTGATAATTATGAATCAAATTCAACCACACAATAAAATGTAAATTACATTTACAATTGATTGTACAATGTGAATCCAATTCACATCAACATTTAATTCGTAAATCTTATTTACAATTAACTCTCTCTAATATATTATAAATCACATTTATAATATTATGATTAATATGGATAGTGATATCCATATTATTCATATCCTTGATAATTAAATCATATTTAATTATCTTGGATATCCATTCTTATGTGCCCAAATAATATGAATCTCATTCATATTAGTCACATCTTTAGTTACTAAATCATATTATCTTAGATACACTTCTCATATATACAAATAATATGAATCATATTCATATTATTCATGATAATTAAATCATATTTATCTATTGATTTTCCTATATGCTCATATATATTATCAATAATGAAATTATCCTTGAACTCTTTCAACTATAATGTGCTTTCTCTCTGAATACTTAAAGATATGGACTTTCCTTGAAATTATCCTTGTATGTTCCATGTATAGTGACTTCAATATTGAAATCATATCTAAAATCCAGATCAAGTAGACCTCCCAGAAATGTTTGATTGAATCAAAGCCGTAAAACTAATCTTATAATTGCATTGGAATCGCATTCAGATCAATGTCAAATATTTAGACTAAGATTATAATTCTCTATTAAGAGGAGTCACTAAAATCCAAACATGTTTCATCACTCCCTCAGAATGGAAGCGTCACGATTGTACAATCGTTTACGATCACATCACCCTCAAGTATTCCTAATACCCTTACATCCTTCATACTGGAAGATCTAGAATAAATATAAAATTTTTAGATCTTATTTAGACTATCTTCTTCGTGGATTTATCATTGAGTTTCTCATTCGAGCATTGGGAGTTGGTATCGATCATATAATTTCCAAAAGCATATATCATACCTAGGTACTGATCATATACTTTCCAGAAGTTTATATCAAACCTCTAAATTCAGTCAAGCTTCCAAAGAAATATGACCATGCGCAGAATTTGATCCTAATATCTCATGAGCGAGCTCATGTCATCTGGTTCAATAATGAACATGTATGATCCCTTTGAGAGATCGTATTACACCAGCTCGTCGGTGTATAGACCTTGATTAGATAATCAACCCATCAGTTTGCCAAATGTACATACTCAAACATATAGTAACACATTTGTCTCCGATCAGAGGATGAATGCCTATATCATGACAATATACGACATAAGTATTGATTATTGATGAATCTCTGATTTATCATTACTATAATCCCTTATCATCCTCTGAGCATAAGTACTTTGATCTAAATCTACATTAATTCCGCATCACAAACAAATGACCCACTTCTTGTAACCCTAATTATTGTACAGAAATTAAACCTTGTATTTTCTTTATTTTTCTTATTTTATTTGCTATTAAAACTCTAAAAAAAACAGGGTGATTATTTTGGATTTAAAGGGAAATTAAAAATACAAAAAATCACAAAACAATTGAAATACATGTTTTTCATACTTAAAAATACTTTCAAAAATATTTCTTCATATAGTTGACCTTTTTTGACTTTTTTTCAACATAAAACTTTTAGATCTCATCGAGATATACAACTTTCATGTTTTGACTTTTTTCCCAAAATTCATCTTCCTTTTATTTCTTTTTGAGTTTTATTTCTATTTTTATTTTACAATTTTTCTATTAGGCCACGTGGCTCGTACTGGCTGAGCCATGTGGCCCGATCCTTTGTTAGCATATCTAGCATCCTTGGTCATCTGATCATCGCGTCTAAACTCCATCACAACTGTCCATACCCGCCAGCATCCCCAGCACCAGATCAAATCTCCAGATCTGATAAGTGTTGCTCCTAAGCGCCCCCATCAGGACTGTTGGATCATTTGATCCAAAGGCCCATCTTCATCGTCTTCCTCCAAGTAACGTTTGAGACCCCACATCGCCTTGCCACCTAATCACCCCCTTCCATTTTTAGCTTCCAGCTCCATTAACCCTTGCTCGATCCATCGTCATGCCTCCACAGCCATTACTCCCGGCATCCTCGTTCACCTCTTAACGCCCCATCTTCGACTCCCTAGGGCAATCAATGACAGTTACAAAGCTCACCTCCCACCCTCTATAACCAATGAACGCCACCACCATAAAACAACCAGGTTTGCAGCCTTCATCCATCATCCACCATTCCTCGCTTGGATCCCTAGCCTTCCTCCCTTCCTTGTGACAGGGGGAGGAGGAATTGAAGTGCGATAATGGGAGATCAAGCCAGTGTCGATTCACAACGTTGACCATCATGCCATGGCCGCACTAGGCACCATCAAGCTCTTTGGCATGGCTACCCAGATCCGAGCGATGATCAGAGCTTCATCAGAAGCTCAACACAATCTATCCACTCCACCTTCTTCCTCCTCAAATCCTCCATGTATGTGTTTTCGCTTTTTTTTTGTTTTCTTTCAGTTAATCTGAGACATTCACTCACCTTTACCTTCAATCGATGACACCCCCACCTTCGCCACCCATATCCTATCTTCGATAGCTACTCATGTTATCACCTCCCTTCCTCCATACCTCAATCCGCCTTGTTCCATTCCACCGCCACCACAGCGGAGGAACTCATCAGGCCTCCCCCTTCTCCGCCCCCCTACAGGCCTCTGTTCACTTTGTTGAATGCAGACAACCATCTATAAGCTTCGTCTATGCGTCTAACACTTACAGGTAACCTGATTCTTCAATGGTCAGAAGCATCGATATATTTCTGTTCTCGAGCCAGAGCTCCGACGGAGTTGCACCGCCCCATCGACCCGTGCACCCTCATTGAATCCTTAGCTCACCATCACCTTTGCTGGACCTCCACGAAGGTATTGGGACCTTTAATTCAGCAGTTAGAGGCCGGAGGAGTAGGGAGCCCCTCGTCGAAGCTCGACCATATCCGTCGCACCGAAGCGGAGCAACATATAGTAGATGATGTTGGATCAACATAGATCTGACAACCCACATCCCTCTCGTGCTTCGGAGCCAAACCACTATCCTCTGTAGGACTGAGGCAATCCCAGAAGTGTTGGGCCTTACATGTGTCCCCAAACCTACAACCGAAGCCAACCCTTGCTCCGAACTTGTGCATGTGTGCATGGCACGTGCGGGCTAGGGTATTTACAGATGCAAACCAACAAATCTACAAAATTGCATCCACATCCCATTGCGCATGATACACATAGATCACTTGGAGAAATTGCAAGGGGACCTCCCGGCTCTTGCAAATTACAAAATGGTCCACCCTGCACTGAAACATTTATAGGAAGCCCCTTGCAGCTATTTATATTTATATCTATGCCCATGACAAGACTTAATTGTGATGTTTTTATGTTTATTTTACATACTTTTTATTTTTTATGCCGTCGAGATTCTTTTGATCATATATTGGGCATACGAACTATATTTCAGTTGATTTCAATTTCATTGTTCTTCATATTTTATTATCTACCTAATGAATTATTTCATGATTTGACACTTAAATTATATGGCTCAATTCTAAAGCACATAGTGTCTCCTACTCTTTTATTTAAAATGCCATTTGCTCAAACTGATAATGATGTATCCCTCTTGATTGCTCAGTGATTGGAATATTTTAAGGGTATATATTTGTGTGCATCATCATATATCATTGTATCATATTTTATTATTTAAAAACCAAATAAAAATCGCATGTGATGAACGCGAAATTCGCCTCTTTAATAATGTGAAATTGTTGTAATATAGGAGGCAAATTTCAGTCGATCAAAATACCACAATCTTTTGAATGTTGTGCAGTATTTTTACTTGGCAAGTCTACCAAGGTCGAACATAGGGACACGACTACTTAATATTTATATCGAATTTCGATTCATGAAGTACAATGTGAGTTAATTTCAGTTTTAGGTCCATATGATGAACTATGCTAATTACAATGCAATACTAAGTTGCATGCAATTTTTTAATTGATTTTTATGTAAGTTAAAGTGATGCATGAATAATTGTGCAAGGTTGCATGTATGCTAAATAAAAGGCTACCATTATACCCTAAAAATGTAAGCAACAAAATATAAACAGAAATCATAGTCATTTTAATCCTATCATTAAAACAGTCGTCCAGTTAGAGCAAACACAAGGATAGCAGGGTCTCTTTTATCACATAAAAATCTATTTCTTTAAAAACAGTGAGAAATGAGAAAATTAGACGTGCTAAGATGTAGAGGACAAAACATGGATCAAAACGACACTAAAATCATGCAATTCGGACCTACGATGCTCAAGTTATGCTAAAAACAATGTTGGGGCATAATTGTAATAAGAATGCAAGAAAATAAAGGGATAAATATTGCATTTAGATCCATGGAGGGACCTAATTGTAAATACTAAAAACTGTCCGGGCCCCTTTATAATTTTCCATAGCGCGGGGGCATTTATGTAATTTCCAAAACTTCGGAGGGCTTCCCTGTAAAATACCCAGGCACGCACGTGAGGCACGTGCCTGGGGACCAATATGAAATTTCATAAAACTTCCGAGTCTTTCATGTAATTTACCCAGGCCCTCACGTGCGGGGCACGTGAGGTGCCCAGGCTCGGGAGGCTGCTGAGGTTCGGGCCACGTGGCAGCGTTAGGTGGCTCAGGTCGAGGTTTGGGGGGACTCGAGCCTACATGTCTGGTTTGAGGCTTGGGCCTCCACGTGTCACCATCACAGCCGTCCGATCCAGATGATCGGACGACGATTGTAACGTCATCCCCACCGCGAGCCACCTGAGGAGGCGGGACTCCTGCGACAATGCCATAGCTCCACCGGGCTCCAAACGCTCGCCTGAAGGTCTGACAATAGAGCTGAGGGGTCCACGAAGAAGCTGGTGAGCTGGCGATGCTCCACGATTGTCTTGAACGGCTGATCGGTGGAGCTGCACCCACGGTGGAGGTTGGAGTTGGAGCTCAGGTGCGATGTCCGGCCAGTGATGATGTGTATACCTGCAGATGTTAGATGCGAATAGCCGAAGCGTGAAGCGATGTGAAGTGAGTGGGCAGGGGGCCGTGAGGTGTCGGAGATGGGGGCCCGGTGTCTTCTTCTCCAGCGAGGCAGTGAAGAAGGGGATCAAAGCATGAGGGGTTCTGGAGAAGGAGAAGGGGGTCGACGAGGATGGCTGATGATAGGCGAAGATCGGAGGGTGGTCGGATGGCAGGTGCGATGAGTAGTCGAGTCAGAAAAATTCAAGGAAAAGAAGAGACAAAAAATCACATCGCCGGAGCGAGGTGGTGGCGGAGGAACTGACCTGGGGTTGAGCTCATCAGAGCTCTGGGTCGTCGCCCAGCATGCCCGGCCTTGGCATGGAGCTCAGCGATGCCCGGAAGGCTACTACAACGTGGCCGGAGGCCACAGATCTCACCTGGGATGGCCGGCCATCGTGGCCTCGATGAAATTGCCCTCCGCTGTCACCAGAGGGCGGGTGAATCTAGGGCAGAGCCCCGTAGATGGTGGATGTCGGCTGATGGTGGCGGAGAGTGTGGTTTTATAAGAGGGAGCGACCGACAGTTACATGATGATGGGGGGGTTTCGACGGAGGTTTTAATGGCGAAGCAATGATGGTGAGGGTGTTATGGAGGTTGCGCAAAGGAGGCGGGGGAGTGGGCTGTGAGTAGGAGGCGTTATGAGCGAGAGGGATGGCCGAAGGTGGCGGCCAAAAATGGAAGGGGGAGGAGTGCGCGTGAGGTGAAACGGCTGGGGTGGGGGTTATGCGTGGTGGAAGATGACCTCCCTACCGTTGAATCTAGTGATCCGACGGTTAGGATACGAGCGCGGGTGAAGGGCTATGATCAGATCCAGGATCTGATCGAACGACTGAGGGTATAACGCGAAGGAGTGGCTGCGATTGGAAGATGGGGGAGATCTAACGGCTGATGTGAAGATGTGACGTGGCGCGAGAAGGAGCGTTGGATGATAGGTCGATCGGATGGCTATGGAGAAGGGGCGACGTGGCATGAGGGTAGGCGTAGGATAGGAGGTTGATCCAACGGTTGTAGACGAGGCGCTAAGTAGCGGTGGGGATCTGATCTGGAGACGGATCCGAGGGCTGAGAAGTGGAGCGGCGGTGGACGGATCAGATGAAGGCAGGATGGAAAGGATCCAACATCCCATATGGATGCCGGGTGTTGAGAGGGGAAGCGAGCCACGTGGACGCTCCAGAGAGCACCACGTGGCCCAATCAGAAAAATTCAAAGGATAAATACAAAGATAAATACAAAATAAATAGTTAGAGGTAAAATTAGGAAAAAGTCAAAACTTGAAAGTTGCTCGTCTCGACGAGATCTACAACTTTCATGTTGGTTAGAAAGCCAAAAGAGGTCAACTGTACAAAACATATTTTTGGGGGTATTTTTAAGGGGGATAAAAACACCTGATTTTTATCTATGAGTTGTTTTTGTATTTTTTAGTGTTTTTAAAGGTTAGTGACTTATAGACAATTATTCTAGCTAATTTTGAGGGGTTTTTGAGGATAAAATAAATACAAGAAATATAAAGGAAATTAAATACAATAAATTAAGGACTAATTATACACAAAATGATACAGGATAATAATAAAGAATTAATGAGTATTTTTATTGGATTGATTAAGCAGGGGGTTTAATTTGCGGCTTTTAGCATAATGAATACGAGATTCATCATACCCCTATACTTAAACCATGCTCGTCCTCGAGCATCTACAGAATGAAGGAGTCGGATTAATTCCTGACAGTGCGCATGAAAAATTCAAGGCTCAATCTTTCGAAGACCCTTAATTTAAGAGATCCTAAAATTCCGGGTTTATCCAAGCCTTAGTCAGAAGGAATCCAACTTCTCTGATTATCAGACTCTCTTTTTGTACATATAATATAAGGATATGAAATTTAGTGTACTGCATTTCATGAGAGCCGAGTCGATGCATCACTCAAAGTTCCAGTCCCAAAGACTCTCCTCTAGACCTAATCCTCAATACGAGGGAATAAGTCTAAGTCAACCGTCTCATTAGTTTGTCAGACTTGAAATGTTGATGGACGGAAAGATGATGGAGGTGATGGGATTGTATCTATTTTTCTCACCCTCGCATTGGAACAAGGGGCCTCTCGAGTGCCTTTTTTTACTCAACACATGTAATTTTTTATACTATTGATCAATGTGTCCGTCAAGAGAGTTGGAGTCGTCTGCACTTGTTTTTTGAGACTACACCAGGGTGTGTCTTTTTTGAGTATCTAAGATACCTTCGACACCCAGACTTGTATCGCTTACGATGCAGAGCCCTTTTTGTAGTGTCAGTCCGACTCCTTGGTCCTAATTAGCTCTTGGTCCAAGTGCACACTTTGAAAATGTTTGGGAGCGCTCACCATTGGTGGAAGCTCATTTGTAATTTGACTTTGGTATTTAGAGCTCTTTCTTTGCTATTTCTTTTCTTTTGTTGGCTAGCTCCACTGCTTTTACCAAAAGTTGGCGCACACTGATCAACAATTTCCATTAAGTTTCATCACACCCTAGCACATAGGTAAATATCAAAGAGATAGCATATGAATCTTGTTCACATACTGGCTAGGGTTTTGCTGACACTTATATTTTCTGAAGCCATCATTAACTTTATCCCATCCTCGAATATCATTAGATCGGATCTAAACTCAAATATCTAGTCCCAGTTCCTCAAGTGATATATCAACTCATCTCATCAATCATGCAGTTGTGGAAGTGACTGTGCTGATCATATTTTTCTTGAAGGTAGAGATTAAGAGTGCAATATAGCGTTCAAATCTTTCAAACCAGGGAAGTGTGGATATCTAAGTCTTAAAACCCTAACGACTAAGGCATGTTAACTCAGACTCTCAAGATCACAAAAATCCAGTGTCCTCAAAATCCGCAAGCCTTGAGTGAATGTTGTGAATGTGTCAGGAATACACCAACTCCTTGGTTAGTGAATTTTTTTATGTGATTTTTTTCTTTTGCAGATTTTTATGGGTTTTAATTTTTTTAAAACCTCGGAGCGACAATGACTGGCCCAGGCTCAAATGAAAGTATCCACTCTCAGCCAGTATGGGCGTAAGTACGAGCTGAGACCCGTGTTACTTGAGGTCAGGGCCATATGCGATGTACTCTAAACCACCCACTCTGCTAAGGGAGACCGAGGTTCCCTCACTGAAAATGTTTACTAAGCCTAGTAGTCAGAGTCAAATTCCAAGAAAGATTTTTAATTTTTTTTTAAAAATAGACACTTTTTTTTGAAAAGGAATATTTATAAAAAATAATCCCTCAATTTAAAAAAAAAACAAATTTTACAAGTTTTACAAAACTCAGTTCACTAGTTTACCACAACCCAACTTGAAAATAAATTTTAAAAACTTTTAAAACACGAGCTAAGGCTAAAGTAAATATACAGTAATATACGGTATACCCCTCTATACTTAAATTTTGCTATGTCCTCATAGCACAAGTGCCATGAAGCCAAGGCTCGATTCAAATATCGGGTGATATAGCGGAACTGAGGAGGAGGATCCCCCTATACTTAGGCCAAAATTGACCTAAGTACAAGAAGACAAAACAAGGGAGGGATGAGGAGGGAGGTCCCCCCTATACTTAGGCTACAAATAGCCTAAGTAAGGTCTGAGTGGGGGGGGGTGTTCTATGATACAAGGGTGAGGGATAGGGGGTTCGTGAAATATACAAAGATAGAGAGAGAGTTAAATATACAGGGGGATGGTGGGAGTGAGTGTGTATGTGCAAGTGTAGGTGTGTGTGTGGGGGGGGGGTAGATCATCAAGTAATCTACTCTTTTTTTTTTCTTTTTTTCTTTTCTTTTTTTTACAACATGCAAACTGAAAATAAATATGCAGATGCAAGTTTTTTTTACGAAATGCAATGCAATCTGACTGATTAAAAGACTCCAGCATTTCTTCATGGATTCTTTTGCGGCCTCTTCAGCAGAAGCTCCCGACTTCACGCTTCCATGAGGACCGAGCGTCCTCGATGATCATGGACCCTGCCACAAAAGAAAAAAGTTAGAACACACACAGAAATTAGATCAGCAGATATGATGCAAAAGATGATGCATGAAACGAGGACCTAAAAGATTTGAAATTATTCAACAAAAAATCAAAATTCAATAATTAAACTAAGCTGTGTCCCCAGCAACAACGCCATTTGATGAACGTGAAATTCACCTCTTTAATAATGTGAAATTGTTGTAGTATAGGAGGCAAATTTCGGTCGATCAAAATACCACAATCTTTTGAATGTTGTGGAGTATTTTTACTTGGCAAGTCTACCAAGGTCGAACACAGGGACACAGCTACTTAATATTTTAATCGAAATTTGATTCATGAAGCACAATGTGAGTTAATTTCAGTTTTAGGTCCATATGATGAACTATGCTAATTACAATGCAATACTAAGTTGCATGCATTTTTTAATTGATTTTTATGCAAGTTAAAGTGATGCATGAATAATTGTGCAAGGTTACATGTATGCTAAATAAAAGGCTACCATTATACCCTAAAAATGTGAGCAACAAAATATAAACAGAAATCAGAGTCATTTTAATCCTATCATTAAAACAGTCGTCCAGTCAGAGCAAACACAAGGATAGCATGGTCTCTTTTATCACATAAAAATTCATTTATTTAAAAACAGTGAGAAATGAGAAAATTAGACATGCTAAGATGTAGAGGACAAAACAAGGATCAAAACGACACTAAAATCATGCAATTCGGACCTACGATGCTCAAGTTATGCTAAAAACAGTGCAGGGGCATAATTGTAATAAAAATGTAAGAAAATAAAGGGATAAATAGTGCATTTAGATCCCTGGAGGGACTTAAATGCAAATACTAAAAACTGCCTGGGCCCCTTTATAATTTTCCATAGCGTGGGGGCATTTATGCAGTTTCCAAAACTTCGGAGGGCTTCCCTGTAAAATACCCAGGCACGCACGTGAGGCACGTGCCTGGGGACCAATATGCAATTTCATAAAACTTCCGGGTCTTTCATGTAATTTACCCAGGCCCTCACGTGCGGGGCACGTGAGGTGCCTAGGCTCGGGAGGCTGCTGAGGTTCGGGCCACGTGGCAGCGTTAGGTGGCTCGGGTCGAGGTTCAGGGGAACCCGAGCCTACAGGTCTGGTTTGAGGCTTGGGACTCCACGTGTCACCATCACAGCCGTCCGATCCAGATGATCGGACGACGACTGTAACGTCATCCCCGCCGCGAGCCACCGGAGGAGGCGGGACTCCAACGACAATGCCATAGCTCCGTCGGGCTACAAACGCTCGCCTGAAGGTCTGACAATAGAGATGAGGGGTCCGCGAAGAAGCTGGTGAGCTGGCGATGCTCCAAGAGTGTCTTGAACGACTGATCGGTGGAGCTGCACCGACGGCGGAGGTTGGAATTGGAGCTCATGTGCGATGTCCGACCAGTGATGATGTGTGTTCCTGCAGATGTTAGATGCAAATAGCCGAAGCGTGAAGCGATGTGAAGTGAGTGGGCTGGGGGCCATGAGGTGTCGGAGATGGGGGCCCGGTGTCTTCTTCTCCGGCGAGGCGGTGAGGAAGGGGATCAAAGCATGAGGAGGTCTGGAGAAGGGGAAGGGGGTCGGTGAGGATGGCTGATGATAGGCGAAGATCGGAGGGTGGTCGGATGGCAGGTGCGAGGAGTAGTTGAGTCGGGAAAATTCAAGTAAAAGAAGAGACAAAAAATCAACTTGCCGGAGTGAGGTGGTGGCGGAGGAACTGACCTGGGGTTGAGCTCATCAGAGCTCTGGGTCATCGCCCAGCATGCCCGGCCTTGGCATGGAGCTCAGCGGTGCCCGGAAGGCTATTGCAACGTGGTCGGAGGCCACGGATCTCACCTGGGACGGCCGACCATCGTGGCCTCAATGAAACTGCCTCCACTGTCACCGGAGGGCGGGTGAAGCTAGGGTGGAGCGCCGTAGATGGTGGATGTTGGCTGATGGTGGCGGAGAGTGTGGTTTTATAAGAGGGAGCGGCCGGCAGTTACATGATGATTGGGGGGGGGGGGGGGTTCGACGGAGGTTTTAATGGCGGAGCAATGATGGTGAGGGTGTTATGGAGGTTGCGTGAAGGAGGCGGGGGAGTGGGATGTGAGTGGGAGGCGTTATGAGCGAGAGGGATGGCCGGAGGTGGCGGCCAAAAATGGAAGGGGGAGGTGTGTGCGTGAGGTGAAACAACTGGGGTGGGGGTTACGCGAGGTGGAAGATGACCTCCCTACCGTTGGATCTAGTGATCCGACGGCTAGGATACGAGTGCAGGTGAAGGGCTATGATCAGATCCGGGATCTAATCGAATGGCTGAGGGTATAACGTGAAGGAGTGGCTGCGATTGGAAGATGGGGGAGATCTAACGACTGATGTGAAGATGTGACGTGGTGCGAGAAGGAGCGTTGGATGATAGGTCGATCGGATGGCTATAGAGAAGGGGCGATGTGGCATGAGGGTAGGTGTAGGATAGGAGGTTGATCCAACGACTGTAGACAAGGTGCTAAGTAGCGGTGGGGAACTGATCTGGAGACGGATCCGAGGGTTGAGAAGTGGAGCGGTGGTGGACGGCTCAAATGAAGGCGGGATGGAAAGGATCCAACGGCCCAGATGGACGCGGGTGTCGAGAGGGGAAGCGGGCCACGTGGACGCTCCAGAGAGCGCCACGTGGCCCAATCAGAAAAATTCAAAGGATAAATACAAAGATAAATACAAAATAAATAGTTAGAGGTAAAATTAGGAAAAAGTCAAAACATGAAAGTTGCTCGTTTCAATGAGATCTACAACTATGTTGGTTAGAAAGCTAAAAGAGGTCAACTGTACAAAACGTATTTTTGGGGGTATTTTTAAGGGGGATAAAAACACCTGATTTTTATCTATGAGTTGTTTTTGTATTTTTTAGTGTTTTTAAAGGTTAGTGACTTATAGACAATTATTATAGCTAATTTTTAGGGATTTTTGAGGATAAAATAAATACAAGAAATATAAAGGAAATTAAATACAATAAATTAAGGACTAATTATACACAAAATGATACAGTATAATAACAAAGAATTGATGGGTATTTTTATTGGATTGATTAAGCAGAAGGTTTAATTTGCAGCTTTTAGCATGATGAATACGAGATTCATCATACCCCTATACTTAAACCATGCTCGTCCTCGAGCATCAAAAGAATGAAGGAGTCGGATTAATTCCTGATAGTATGCATGAAAAATTCAAGGCTCAATCTTTCGAAGACCCTTAATTTAAGAGATCCTAAAATTCCGGGTTTATCCAAGCCTTAGTCAGAAGGAATCCAACTTCTATGATTATCAGACTCTCGTTTTGTACATATAATATAAGGATATGAAATTTGGTGTACTGCATTTCATGAGAGCCGAGTCGATGCATCACTCAAAGTTCCAGTCCCAAAGACTCTCCTCTAGACCTAATCCTCAATACTAGGGAATAAGTCTAAGTCAACCGTCTCATTAGTTTGTCAGACTTGAAATGTTGATGGACGACCAGATGATGGAGGTAATGGGATTGTGTCTATTTTTCTCACCCTCACATTGGAACAAGGGGCCTCTCGAGTGCCTTTTTTTACTCAACACATGTAAGTTTTTATACTATTGATCAATGTGTCCATCAAGAGGGTTGGAGTCGTCTGCACTTGTTTTTTTAAGAGTACACCAGGGTGTATCTTTTTTGAGTATCTAAGATATCTTTGACACCCAGACTTGTATCGCTTACGATGCAGAACCCTTTTTGTGGTGTCAGCCCAACTCCTTGGTCCTAATTAGCGCTTGGTCCAAGTGGACACTTTGAAAATATTGGGGAGCGCTCGTCATTGGTGGAAGCTCATTTGTAATTTGACTTTGGTATTGAGAGCTCTTTCTTTGACATTTCTTTTCTTTTGTTGGCTAGCTCCACTGCTTTTACCAAAAGTTGGCGCACACTGATCAACAATTTCCATTAAGTTTCATCACACCCTAGCACATAGGTAAATATCAAAGAGATAACATATGAATCTTGTTCATATACTGGCTAGATTTTTGCTGAGACTCAGGTTTTCTGAAGCCTTCATTAACTTTATCCCATCCTCGAATATCATTAGATCGGATCTAAACTCCAATCTCTAGTCCCAGTTCCTCAAGTGATATCTCAACTCAACTCATCTCATCAATCATGCAGTTGTGGAAGTGACTGTGTTGATCATATTTTTCTTGAAGGTAGAGATTAAGAGTGCAATGTAGCGCTCAAATCTTTCAAACCAGGGAAGTGTGGATATTTAAGTCTTAAAACCCTAATGACTAAGGCATGTTAACTCAGACTCTCAAGATCACAGAAATCCAATGTCCTCAAAATCCTCAAGCCTTGAGTGAATGTTATGAATGTGTTAGGAATACACCAACTCCTTGGTTAGTGAATTTTTTTTGTGATTTTTTTCTTTTGCGGTTTTATGGGTTTTAATTTTTTTTAAAACCTCAGAGAGACAATGACTGGACCAGGCTCAAATAAAAGTATCCACTCTCAGCCAGTATGGGCGTAAGTACGAGCCGAGACCCATGTTACTTGAGGACGGGACCATATGCGATGTCCTCTAAACCACCCACTCTGCTAAGGGAGACCGAGGTTCCCTCACTAAAAATGTCTACTAAGCCTAGTAGTCAGAGACAAATTCCAAGAAAGATTTTTATTTTTATTTTAAAAAAATAAACACTTTTTTTTTGAAAAGGAATATTTACAAAAAATAATCCCTCAATTAAAAAAAACAAATTTTACAGGTTTTACAAAACTCGGTTCACTAGTTTACCAAAACCCAGCCCGAAAATAAATTTTAAAAAGTTTTAAAAACACGAGCTAAGGCTAAAGTAAATATACAGTAATATACCCCTATACTTAAATTTTGCTATGTCCTCATAGCACAAGTGCCATGAAGCCAAGGCTCGATTCAAATATCAGGTGATATAACAGAACTGAGGAGGAGGATCCCCCTATACATAGGCCAAAATTGACCTAAGTACAAGAAGACAGAACGAGGGAGGGATGAGCAGGCAGGTCCCCCCTATACTTAGGCTACAAATAGCCTATGTAAGGTCTGAGTTAGGGTGGGGGTGTTCTATGATACAAGGGTGAGGGGGAGGGGGTTCGTGAAATATACAGAGATAGATAGATAGATAGATAGATAGAGAGAGAGAGAGATTGAAATATACATGGGGATGGTGGGAGTGAGTGTGTATGTGCAAATGTAGGTGTGTGCATGTGTGTGTGTGGGGGGGGGGGGGTATATCATCAAGTGATATTCTCTCTTTTTTTTTCTTTTTTTTCTTTTTTTTACAACATGCAAACTGAAAATAAATATGCAGTTGCAAGTTTTTTTTACAAAATACAATGCAATCTGACTGATTAAAAGACTCCAGCATTTCTTTACGGATTCTTTTGCGGCCTCTTCAGCGGAAGCTCCCGACTTCACGCTTCCATGAAGACTGAGCGTCCTCAATGATCATGGGCCCTGCCACAAAACAGAAAAGTTAGAACACACAGAGAAATTAGATCAACAGATATGATGCAAAAGATGATGCATGAAATGAGGACCTAAAAGATTTGAAATTATTCAACAAAAAATCAAAATTCAATAATTAAGCTAAGCCGTGTCCCCGACAACGGCGCCATTTGATGAACGTGAAATTCGCCTCTTTAATAATGTGAAATTGTTGTAGTATAGGAGGCAAATTTCGGTCGATCAAAATACCACAATCTTTTGAATGTTGTGGAGTATTTTTACTTGGCAAGTCTACCAAGGTCGAACACAGGGATACAACTACTTAATATTTTTATCGAATTTCAATTCATGAAGCACAATGTGAGTTAATTTCAGTTTTAGGTCCATATGATGAACTATGCTAATTACAATGCAATACTAAGTTGCATGCATTTTTTTAATTGATTTTTATGCAAGTTAAAGTGATGCATGAATAATTGTGCAAGGTTACATGTATGCTAAATATAAACAGAAACTAGAGTCATTTTAATCCTATCATTAAAACAGTCGTCCAGTCAGAGCAAACACAAGGATAGCAGGGTCTCTTTTATCACATAAAAATTCATTTCTTTAAAAACAATGAGAAATAAGAAAATTAGACATGCTAAGATGTAGAGGACAAAACAAGGATCAAAACGACACTATGATCATGCAATTCGGACCTACGATGCTCAAGTTATGCTAAAAACAGTACATGGGCATAATTATAATAAAAATGCAAGAAAATAAAGGGATAAATATTGCATTTAGGTCCCTGGAGGGACGTAAATGCAAATACTTAAAATCACCTAGGCCCTTTTATAATTTTCCATAGCGTGGGGGCATTTATGCAATTTCCAAAACTTGGAGGGCTTCCCTGTAAAATACCCAGGCACGTACGTAAGGCACGTGCATGGGGACCAATATGCAATTTCATAAAACTTCTGGGTCTTTCATGTAATTTACCCAGGCCCTCACGTCACGTGAGGTGCCTAAGCTCGGGAGGCTGCTGAGGTTCGGGCCATGTGGCAGCGTTAGGTGGCTCGGGTCGAGGTTCGGGGGGACCCGAGCCTACAGGTCTAGTTTGAAACTTGGGCCTCCACATGTCACCATTACAGCCGTCCGATCCAGATGATCGGACGACGACTGTAACATCATCCCCGTCGTGAGCCACCGGAGGAGGCGGGACTCGACGACAATGCCATTGCTCCGCCGAGCTCCAAACGCTCGCCTGAAGGTCTGACAATAGAGCTGAGGGGTCTGCGAAGAAGCTGGTGAGCTGGCGATGCTCCAAGAGTGTCTTGAATGGCTGATCGGTGGATCTGCACCGGCGACGGAGGTTGGAGTTAGAGCTCAGGTATGATGTCCGGCCAGTGATGATGTGTGTACCTGCAGATGTTAGATGCAAATAGCCGAAGCGTGAAGCGATGTGAAGTGAGTGGGCTGGGGGCCGTGAGGTGTCAGAGATGGGGGCCCGGTGTCTTCTTCTTCGGCGAGGCGGTGAAGAAGGGGATCAAAGCATGAGGGGTTCTGGAGAAGTGGAAGGAGGTCGGTGAGGATGGCTGATGATAGGAGAAGATCGGAGGGTGGTCGGATGGCAGGTGCGAGGAGTAGTCGAGTAGGGAAAATTCAAGGAAAAGAAGAGATAAAAAATCACCTCGCCGGAGCGAGGTGGTGGCGGAGGAACTGACCTGGGGTTGAGCTCATCAGAGCTCTGGGTCATCGCCCAGCATGCCCGGCCTTGGCATGGAGCTCAGCGGTGCCCGGAAGGCTACCGCAATGTGGCCGGAGGCCACGGATCTCACCTGGGACGGCCGACCATCGTGGCCTCGATGAAACCGCCCTCCATTGTCACCGGAGGGCAGGTGAAGCTAGGGCGGAGCCCCGTAGATGGTGGATGTCGGCTGATGGTGGCAGAGAGTGTGGTTTTATAAGAGGGAGCGACCAACAATTACATGATGATGGGTGGGTTTCGACGGAGGTTTTAATGGCGAAGCAATGATGGTGAGGGTGTTATGGAGGTTGCGCGAAGGAGGCGGGGGAGTGGGCTGTGAGTGGGAGGCGTTATGAGTGAGAGGGATGGCCGGAGGTGGCGGCCAAAAACGGAAGGGGGAGGTTTGCGCGTGAGGTGAAACGGCTGGGGCGGGGGTTACGCGAGGTGGAAGATGACCTCCCTACCATTGGATCTAGTGATCCGACGACTATTACGATACGAGCACGGGTGAAGGGCTATGATCAGATCCGGGATCTGATCGAACGACTGAGGGTATAGCGCGAAGGAGTGGCTGCGATTGGAAGATGGGGGAGATCTAACGGCTGATGTGAAGATGTGATGTGGCGCGAGAAGGAGCGTTGGATGATAGGTCGATCGGATGGCTATGGAGAAGGGGCGACGTGGCATGAGGGTAGTCGTAGGATAGGAGGTTGATCCAACGGCTGTAGACGAGGCGCTAAGTAGCCGTGGGGATCTGATCTGGAGACGGATCCGAGGGCTGAGAAGTGGAGCGGTGGTGGACGACTCATATGAAGGCGGGATGGAAAGGATCCAACGGCCTAGATGGACGTCAGGTGTCGAGAGGGGAAGCGGGCCACGTGGACGCTCCAGAGAGCGCCACGTGGCCCAATCAGAAAAATTCAAAGGATAAATACAAATATAAATACAAAATAAATAGTTAGAGGTAAAATTAGGAAAAAGTCAAAACATGAAAGTTGCTCGTCTCGACGAGATCTACAACTTTCATGTTGGTTAGAAAGCCAAAAGAGGTCAACTGTACAAAACGTATTTTTGGGGGTATTTTTAAGGGGGATAAAAACACATGATTTTTTTCTATGAGTTGTTTTTGTATTTTTTAGTGTTTTTAAAGGTTAGTGACTTATAAACAATTATTCTAGCTAATTTTTAAGGGTTTTTGAGGATAAAATAAATACAAGAAATATAAAGGAAATTAAATACAATAAATTAAGGACTAATTATGCACAAAATGATACAGGATAATAATAAAGAATTGATGGGTATTTTTATTGGATTGATTAAGTAGGGGGTTTAATTTGCGGCTTTTAGCATTATGAATACGAGATTCATCAGCATGTTGATCTTACATCGCATGCATCTTATTTTCTTACATTATGTACTTCATTTATTCTACATAAAATTAAAATAAAAAAATGCACTCTCATTTTATGTGCACATTATCTTGCATTCATTTTCATCACATCATTATTTTTGCATGATTGATCTAAGCATATGTTTATATGTGCATATTTTCTTGTCATTTGCATCATTCATTTCATTGCATATTGTCTATGATTTATGTGATTCATTTTGTATATGCATTTGCAAGACCTAAATGAATGAATTTAGTCACTCTTATTTAATCAATAATTTTCGATAAATCGACAAGAAGGCTTGTGTATCTATATTCGAACTTGGTAGACTTGCCAAGTAAAAAACTACTCCACAACATTCATAGATTGTGTTTTTTTGACGAATCGCTTTTCCACCTCCTATACTACAATTAACGATTATTAAGGAGGTGAAATCTGTGATCATCAAATGACATCGATGCCGGGGGTGAAGAATCTATGATTCATCACTCTAAAAAGTTGAAAATAGAGCTTTGTTCCAGAGTAATTGTCTACATTTATCTAATTATTTTGCATTATTCTCATTCATGCCTTTAAGAGTCTTAAAACATGAATATCTCTCTCATTCAGTCTCCTATGGACCCCTACTCACTTTTGAATTAATGTACGTTCAATTACCTTCAAAACAAATTCAAATTCAAAAGAATTGAAGTTCGTATGTGAAACTTGGGTTTTGGGCCCCATTGTATATCGTACATATGTCTCCTTTATTTATTTTATCTTTTATTTTATTAATTACAAATCTAAAAAAATAGATTAAGTTGTAAATATTTGTTTACTATTTTCTTTAATTTTTTTGATTTTATCATACTTAAAAATGATAAAAATGACAAAGCATAAAAATGCGGTATTTGATGTCTATATGATACCGCC
This sequence comes from Ottelia alismoides, assembly GCA_037367405.1. Taxonomy (NCBI): domain Eukaryota; kingdom Viridiplantae; phylum Streptophyta; class Magnoliopsida; order Alismatales; family Hydrocharitaceae; genus Ottelia; species Ottelia alismoides. The sequence goes on along the minus strand of JAZKJV010006969.1, from coordinate 411,218 downwards.
AAAAATACTTTTTGTATAGATGGTTTATTTTGATTTTTGGCCATTCACAAAATTGTAGATCTCGTCGAGACGAACAACTTATGTTGACTACTTTTTGATTTGACCTCTTTTGTTATTTCTTTTTCATTTTTTTACACTTAATTTGTGTTTTTTGGGAGCGACACGTGGTAGATCTTGGAGCCGCCACGTGTCTCACCATTTTATATTATTTTTTTAATTTACTTTATTTTATTTTATTTTACTTATTTTACTTATCTTTATTTTATTTATTTATTATCTATTTATTTATTTTATTTTTATTATTTATTTATTTATTTATTTATTCATTTATTATTATTTTATTTTATTTTTAATTACTTATTTATATTTATTTATTTATTTTATATAATTTCAATTTTTCATTTAATTTTTATTATTTTTCCCCACCAACTTCCATTCTCCCCTCATCTTCCACCACTCCTCCAACCTCCACCCCACTTCTTTTCTAACTTCGTCCTCCTCCTTTTTATCCGCTTCTCATCCCTTCATTCTCCTTTATCCGCCAATTCCTTAAACAAGAGAGGAGAGAATTCTAGCCCCGTCGAAGCTCCGAGGTGACGGCTCTACCTTCGGCATTGAACGACGACGAGTCTTTGGCCTTCATCAGTCATTGGTGAGATCTGCGAAGCTCTGCTTCACATCGCAGTCTCTTCCATGTCACTGTACATCCTCGCATTCTTCGCCACATTCTTGAGGCCACGACAGGAGCCGCACACCATAGCCCCACCATCAGGCGAACCACACATGCAAGTTTTCCATCTTCATCTCCTCATTTTTTAATCTAACACTGATTTTTTATTGTTGTTCTACACATATATTTTTCTCAAACATACCATCTTCCACTTCATCCCAAACCAAATCACCACCACCACCACCAAGTCACTACCTCCTCACCCTCAATTTTGATTTATTGTTTGAGAAAACAAAAAAAGTAAAATCAAAACAAAACAAGAAAGGGGTTGCAACAGAAGCCAGCGGAGTTCACCGCTGACCTCTACGCACCTCCTGTTGCGCCCAACCATACAATCGCACAACAACCAACATCTCTAGTAGGTGTCCGTCCACGCACAACGTGCACCCCACCCGTGCAGCTGCGCCATGCCACTGCAGGATCCCATCCCAAGTAGGCTACTCCTCCTTCCACGCGACTCCAACATCCCCACGCAATGCTCAATGCTCTCCTGCTCTCCCTCCTCAACCACCTACGACTCCTCCGTCTTACAGGCCCGTCTGTGCATGCCTCCACAGTCGCGCCCCTCACCACCATAGCATCCCTTCCTACACAGCCTCGTGGCCCTCCTACACAGGCCTCCGTGACCGCATCCCTTGCCAGTGCTGCCAGTCGTGTGTGCCCACGCACGCCCGCACTCCTGCCTACCGGCCTCCTCGTACAGTTGCTCCACCGCCAAATGCGTGGCCGCGCACGACTGCGCTGCCTCTCCATCTGCTGCCGCTGCCCACCTTGCCTTAGACGTGGGTTCCCAACCCATGTTTTCAAAGAGGAAGAAGAAGCCATGCCCTAAATTAATTATTTGGGAAAAATGCAAAAAAATCCCCGAAGGTATAAGATATTAAAGAAGCGCCCCTAGGCATAACTTTATTTTGTTAAGTTTTTATTTTTTATATTGCAAATATACCCTACCTTTGACTTGTAATTTGAACCTCTATTTTGCAACATTTTTTAGATCTAAAAATTGCATTTTGTTATTCAACTAATACTACATCTCCTAGCTATTTAATTGAATTTTTATGAGACTTTGTGACTTTATTAAAAGTCAGAGTGTGACATTTATTGAAAATTTTACCCATTTATGCTCTGAAATTCGAACTCATTAATTACTTTCTCTAAAAATTTTTGAAAAATTCTAATCGTGCTTTATTTTTTTTCCAAATTTCATGTAAAATGGATGTGTCTTCAACCTTAAATAAATTATTAAGTGATTTTTGTAATTGATTTTTAGTTTGGTCCACACATATTATTTTTTTGCAAATTCAAGTCTCTGAATTTCACATGAAAAAAAACTTTTTTGAGATATTTTTGCTTTGGCATGAATTTACATTATAGATTTATTATGAAGTAATTGCATAGATACACTCTTTTTAGTAAAAAAATCATAAAATCATATATTGTCAGAAAAATCCAAAAAAATAGTGTAGCTTCAATAAATCATGTTTAACTTCTTCTAAAAATTTCATCAATTTACATTCCGTTTGCACAAAAAATTGCATAAAAACTCCTAAAAAGTTTGCATTTTTTATTGCATTTTTAACCCAAAAATTTCAAAAAAATACATTTTGCATTCATTATTGGATTAGGTTTCTAGGAAAAATAATTTTTCTAAATTGGATTAATTTATCATTAAAATTTAATTTGACTAAATTGCTTGATTTCTTAAGAAACTAGTTCAATCACATATTCACATTTGCATTTATATTGCATAAAAAATACCAAAAATTCTTCTCTGAAAACCATGCACTAATTGATCTAATTTGACTCTTAAGTTGTTCCTTTGCCTCCTTGAGTCAACCCTGGGGCTTGCCCATGTTAAATAAACATAAAACCACAATTAGTTCACTCGATTTATTTATTTACTTGTGTGGTTATTTTTTATTGACCCCGATTGCCCGACTACACCATAAATTTGACAAATTAATTAGGGTGATCTAGAGGTTTGTCAAATGGTGTCGTTGTCGGGGAGGCACGGCTTACGCTGATTTTAGAATATTTAGTTTTTAAGTTTTCCACCCCCGGGTCATCTGACCCCTGTTTTGTTTCTTGTGTATATTTCTCTGTTTATTTTTCTGCATTTATTCTTTTGTTTGCTTTATTTTATTTTATTATGTCTATCTCTTTGACCACCATCTTGTTTTTGTACGAGGGACCCAACGCGACAGAGCGACCGCTTAGTTGACCGAGTAACTCAGGAACATTTGAGGCCGGCTTTTTCCGGTGATAAACCGATTGAAGGATTCACATTAAAATTAAGATCAAGTCAAGTCATGAGAGAGCATAGAGCCTAGGATTTTTCCTGTATTCATTTTAATTTTTTTAATAATTGAACATTTACAGTAGATTCCGTTTGGAATCTCGCATGTGTACACAAACTTTGGACATTATTCTTGTGGTATGTAGAGACATGTTTTACTCTCTGATGAGGGTGGTGCTCGACTTGAGTGGCTCGTAGGTTAGACCTGCACTTGCATTTATTAGAGCTTTTATTAGGTCAATATTTGCTCGTGCTCGTAAAATCTAGGACTACACATTTTCACCTTAGATCCTTCTAACTTAGTCAAATTCAATTCACTTCTTCTTGCTAATTAGAACTATCTGCTAGGTGCAGTTTCATCGTCTGCATTAATTTAACATAAAATTTTCAATTCTATATTGCATCTCGCATGTAGAGAACGAGGATCACTGTAGGTCTGGTGAACTAGGCATGCATCATTGATTTTATCGTTGCATCGACTTTTCTCAATTCTCTTCCCTTTGGTTTTATGACTTAGGATTAAAGGAAATCATGACTATTCATTAGGCGTGCCTTGTTTGATGGACTACCTAAGTGATGATCTAATTTAAAATCACGACGGCTAATTCTTATTTTCCAAAAAATTGCATAAAATTAACCCTTGTTTGTGGGAGAGCAACCCCGTCATTGTACGCATTGTATATTGATTGTTGAGAGGTGAGGACGCATCCCTAGGATAGTGCCCAAAACCCACATCTTAATCATGCGTAAACTGATTTCTTGTTTTTCCACTTAACTACAATTGAAAAGATAAACGGTTGGACTTTTGCTACTATCACTGAGTTGAGTGGGTGAAACTAGGGTTTGCTCTCCGTATACATAATTCCTCTATGTATCTACATGTTTTCCACTTCAATCTGCCTTCACTTCTTGATAAAGATGTCGGTTTATCAGCCCATTTCACCATTTCCCTCTTCCATCTCCTCACCCCCACCCCAAGTATGAAGTCAGACCTTCGACTGACTTCTCTACTTCTTTGCATTCCTCACCAACCCCACCTTCTTACACCTCAGATCCACTTCCACCCTAGGTTGGTTCACCTTATAGTCGGGCGTTTGCTGGAATAAAGGAATCATTTGAAGAACAAGCTACTGCTGAGATAGAGAAATGACAGAATTATTTACCCCCACATACCTCTTTCTCGCCTCAACTTGGGGCTGGATAACAATTCATATATACACATCCCGACTTGACCTTAGGGTATAACATGACCGATTGAATAAATCGAATGGAGAGGCCTGAACCATATGATCTTCCTGACTTGATTGACCCTAATAATTAAGTCCACATTGACCAACCTTCATATCACACATTCGGAGAGCCTACACATCAGCGTGTTTGGACTCATGAGATAGACTTACAAGCCCCACGTTCATTGACTCCATTATTCGAGGCTCCGACCGATATCTGCCATTCGGATGGTCCATATTCAACCCAACATTACATGCCCGAGTCTAGGCATGTTGAGTACGAGACTTCAAGATCTCAGTACTATCCTCCGAGTAAACAGACTGCTTCTATGATTTGTTATGAGGAATCTTTGGACGATAACATTTCTAAGATTGTGACGATATATGAGTTAATTGAGGATAAATTTAGAAATGTCATCGACCTAATTTCAATTTATTCTAGCTCAGGTATGAAAGTGGAGAATGAAATAAGTGGATTCAATGTTGAAAATAATCTAGAGGACACAAGGAAACACACACATTTTGTACAGCTGGAGTCCATTCTACCTCACTCTTCTAATAACCACTTGCCCTCCAATCTTGAGTCTGCACATTCTCCCGCTTCTCCTTCACCTACTAAAAATACCAAAAAAATCGAAAAATAAAAAAGACCTAAAAATTGAAAAATCAGAAAAACTCATAAAAATTGAAAATGAAAATGACTTAAAAAATTTGGATCCTACCCTGAGGGAAGAACTTAATGAGGAATTAATTTTTAAACTTCCCTTAATAAAGGTCATATATCATTTTCTGGACCTCAACCGATTTGTGAGAAGTAAATTGATGCCTAAGAAGTCACGCAATAAGAGGACGAGGACTGAGAAACTTTTAGTGCCTATGGCCACCTCCTTAGTAATGGAGAGAAAGACCAAGAGCCGTAAAGTGAAGCAACTGCCTGGGGTTGAATGTGAAATGAAAGGCACTACCTTCACCCATGCTAGAATCGATGATGACTCATTGATAAATATCCTCCCGACCTCCGTGTTTGACAAGCTCAAACTCGTGCCAATACAAAAGTCTAGAGATACCGTTCAACTGGCTGATCGATATATAAAACGGTCGAGAGAAACCATTTCGTTCATCATTACTTTCCAAGATGCTCTACTTTAGGTAGACTTCATGATCATTGACATTGAGCACTGAGGAGAGTTTACCCAGTCTTCGATTATTCTCGAGAAGCCGTTCTTAGCCTTGGCTAAGGTGACAATAGATTACGAGACTTAGGAGATCGATTTTACAGCATTGGGAGCACTCCGACCTCACCCATTACTTGACAAACTATACTCTAATGTAACCCAAAAAGCTAGTGACAACCGTAACCATCGAGAGGTAGATGAATTTCACCTCTCTACTACATCAGAGATACCGAATATCGAGCTAACCATTGGATCAGAGAATCCACATGCATCTACAACTTCTGTTTCTTGCATCACTACTAATGCCAAGCCAACTGAGATCACTAGCACCAATCAGAGACATGCGCTGACCCTTTAGGAATATTAGAATCTATATGATGACTCCTCTGATGAGGAACCCATGGTCAGCATTGCACCACATCGCAAACGTTCAACAAAACAGACAATCAGGACTAATTTGACCCCACAAAACATGGTTGCTCCATCCTCTAGTAGGTTATCCATTGAAAGGATGTTGAGAATTGATTCCTCGAGGCATCCCACCTAACCCCTCAAGGTGTGTCACTTTCCTCCCCCTCTCATTGTTTCAGTTTTTTAAAAATTGACTAAGAAAGTTTCCCTCAACAAACCGAAGAAGAAATTTTTTGAGGAGTCCTCATTGGGTCCGGATGAGGTGATTTATATGAGGGAGCTCATTTCAGCTGTTCTTAAGCCCTATTTGAGCAAGAAATCGTGTGTCTATCCTCATTGGACGTTCCCTGCTGATGAATCTCCATTTCATTACCTTTATTCTATCATTTTGGCCTTAAAAACCCCAACAAATGCAGTTAAATAGCATTTATTTGTATATAATAGCATCCATTATTTATTGTATTTACTGTATATAAAATAAGGTTTTAATGCCAAAATTATAGAATAAAGAGAAGAAAAGAAAAAGGAATAAAATATTGCAAATATTTTATGACCCTAACCCCGAGACCAAGGCCAGCATGGAATTGGTCGACAAGGAATAAAGTAGGGGGAGATAAGGGCCTGTATACAAGAAATACCTCATTTATTTATTTATTTATTTCTGCATTTTTGGTACCTATTTTGTACATAATTATTTATTCATCAAATAACGAAACTTTGTACATGAAAGTTGTAGATAATAATATAAATAAAAATACAAAATTGAGTTTGTGTAAAAATAATACTCAGTGTACATTTTATACAAAAAATAAAAAGCCAAAATCTCAACTTCACAGACCCATATCTCGCAAATAAAGACCCCAAATCACCCGAACTCACATTTAATTGTATATAGCATTCCGAGAACTATTTTATAAAATTAGTTTCATAATTTTTGGAGTTCATCTGTAGAAGTTAGGTTTTTGACCCTCCTTGTATATAATACTGATTAAAATATTTATTTTATTCAATGTCTATGCTTTTCAACAAATTTATATTTTTATAATCTTGTTAATAATGTATATAATACATGTACATATTAAAAGTTCAAGAAAACCAAAAAGAATTTGCAAAATAAAATAAGTCTATGAGCCACATAGACAAACTACCTATGCTACCTATATGTACATAAATAAAAGGGATTTTTATTCTTTTATTCTTTATTCATTTATATTCTTATAATAATGTATATATTATGTATAAATTATTAAAAATACAAATCCAAAATAAAAATGAATAAAATTCATTAAATAAATAAAAGGTATATAATATATAGGTAAAATACCTATAAGTATACTTACATATACACAAACACATTTATTTGAAAATGTAAATAAACTCATAAAAATTAAATAAAAATATATTTATACTCACAAAAATAAATTACAAATTTATAAAATAAACCAATAAAAGAATAAAAGAGAATAAACAAATTAAAAAAAAATATACAAAAATACATGTAAATACATACATATACACATTATTTTAATAAAACCGCAATAAAATACTTCAAAAAAATAAATAAAATCATAAATAAATACTATATTAATTTATAAACATTTCTTATTTTATAAGTAAAATCTAATTAATTCATTTATTAGGTTAAAATAACCAGTCAACTTCTTGTTGACGTGGACCAATCAGGTCCCTGCGTTTGTTGACCGCTCGGTCAACTGCGCCCCCAGGCGTCTGACTTGACGTGAACCATCTTTTCCCTCGATTTCTTGCCTTTTTTCCGCTCGATCTATCGCTCCATCACTCTCGAATCCTTCTGACAGATTATTCCCTGATCATCCTTGATTCCCGCCGTGATCTTGGATCCCTTGTACATAGCCCCGATTCTTCAATAATCGTCGGTCCTTGGGGGTCTTCAGGAATGTGTATAAATAAAGTCTTCCTCCTCCTTGGCCAAATTTGACCAATTTCACCCCCCTTTATGAGCTTGAATCAGCTCCTGGTGGAGCCCTCGTGACAGGAGGCGCTTCCCAGCACCTCAATTCGGTCCATGGAGGAGGAAATTTTGTCGCGGTGGCGCTCCGGCGGCCACCCTGCTCCCTGGAGGCCCCCAGGTATAAGAGCTGCGACTGTTATATTTCTAGGTAGATTTTGATTCCAGCATTTTATTTCCGCATTTTATTTCACATTTAGATTAGTATATTAGCGTAATTTAGGCGGATCGAAGTTCGCCGGAGCTCCGCTCCGGCGACTTCTCCACAGTACCCTCGTTGTTTTCCGACCACCCTTCCACCTTCATTTCGTCCCCCTACGCCTTCTCCACCTTCCAGCCACCTTGTCCAACCGGATTCACACTTGGATCCGCGAATCGATGCTCATTTCCTCCGCATCGCCGGAGCATCGCCGCCCTCACCCATTTTTTTATGCTAACAGCTTCAGTTTTGGGCCGAGGAGCACCGCCTCGAGCCGAGCTTTGTTCCTGTGCAGGTCAGGTGCGTTGAGGAGCACCAGGAGTCGATTCGCACGCAGGTGGAGGTACCTGGAGCCACGTTTCTTCACCGAGCTCGTGGCGCCGCTCCAGGGCACCTCCGGCCGACCTACCACCTCCAGCGGAGAGAGCCAACCTCCAGGAAGCTTTTGGGACACTGTGGAGCAGAAAAGGTCAACGGAGACACGAGTTCTCACCGGAGGAAGCTCGCCCAGGCGAGCGTTCTTCCCTGTTCTTCCAGCCGTCGTCTCCGCCGTTGAATGAAGAGCAGGTCCCAGTTTCAATCACAGCCGTCCGATGGAGCAGCGCTTAGACCGTCAGATCTCCCACAAGATCTAATCTGCACCGCTCATCGACGAAGCGTCATCGGCTCACGTGGAGGCGCCACGTGTATTAGTGAACGCAGATCAGCCGTCCATCAGCGCCCACGTTGGGGGTAATTTGCACATCTAACCCCTGTCATTTTTGTATTTAATTTTTAATATTGTAAAATATATACCACGTTGTAAATAAAATGTAAATTTTGCAGAAAGGACCCTGAGTTTATGAGATTTGCATTTAGGTCCTTCCGCGCCTCACGTGCAGTCCCACTCGAGGCGCGTGAAATTTTCACTTTAGCCCTGGCGGTTTTTGTTTATTGTAAAATAGTTATAAATATTAAAATAAATGTTTATTTCAGTAGGAATTTTTGCACCTGTGCCTGTGTCATTTTTTTTATTTGCAAAAATGACCCTGCCAGGCTGTTTTATTTTTGTATCTTTATGTATTTATTATAAATACCCAGGTGGCTTCTAAAAATTCACAAAAATTAGGATAGGTGCTCCATGCCATGCTCTTCCACGCCATATTTTATTTCGTATTTTTTTTGCATTTTCCCTAATTATTAAAATGAAAAAGAAGCCTTTTTGTACTGTCTAAATTATAAAATACAAAAAAATTAAAAAAACATTTTGAAAAATTACAAAAAAATTATATATGGTATAATATATATATATTGAGTCCAGAAATCAAAAAACCCTAAAAATATGAAAAAGAAAAATAAAAAAATCAGAAAGCTCCAAAATCCAAAAAAAATAGAAAAACCTTTAAAAAATACCAAAAATACATTTTTTTAATTATCTATATATTATTATTAATGTATTAGAATTAATTTGGGAATTTTTGGAGTTATTTTATATTTTTAAAACCCAAATTATATTCGGCTAGTTAATTAGTCCTATATTAGGGACATTTTTGAAATTAAAAATACATAAAAATTAGAAAAATTTTAGAAAAACAAAAAAATATATATTAAAAAAATATATTAAAAAGCAAAAAAGAATTATATCTATGCATATTTTAAGTATATATATATATCTATAGATTATATTAATCCTCTCTCTCTTCTTATATATATATCTCTTTATATATATGTCTTATATATATATATATCTATATATTTATATCACAAGAAAAAAAATATAAAAAATATATAAAATATAAGCTCAAAATGAAAAAAATTATAAAAACAAAAATATAAAAAAATACATAAAACCCAAAACCCACCAAAACAATAAAAGGACATGAACAATTGATTGAATAATTGAATGATACATCACATACGACCATTCACCTCCCAGTGTTCGACCTCTACCTGTACTTACACCTATACACATTTGCATGTAGAGTTATAATAAATTTTAACTCCACATTTTTTGGATATTCATTGCATATATTATTGTGGGTTAATTGTTGATCGATTTTGGGATCTGTTGAGCGGTCGCCTCAGCGACATTGTGATCCCGCCTTGTGTGGATTACTCTAGACCCTCGTCAGATCCCTTTCATCAAATGGCACCGTTGCCGGGGAGGCAACGGATTTTTGTATGATTTTTGTGAGCTTATTTTGTTCATTTATTCAATTATTTGCTCATGTCCATCATTTAGTTATTTGTTTGGTTTTATTTCTATTTGATATTATTTGATTGACTGCTCTGACCATTTCTTTCCTTTGTCTTTGATGCGAGGGACCACCAAGCGAAGGAGGATCTCCTAGGAGATCCTATGCACCCAAGCAAGGCGGAGTTGGCTCCTCTATGTCAACCAACAGGAGAGAGCATCCAAGGCAGAAGAAAGAGAATTTTTGAAGTCAGTCTTTATTTTTATGCATTTTAATTTATTTTAATATGTATATTTATGTGAGAGAGTGACACTTAGAATTTTGAAATAATACAGGACTCTCACAGGTACACTCCGACACCCGAGGTCTAATGCCCAAGGGATTGTTCCCTTGGGAGCCTCGATGATTTTGACTCTTTTTCTTTTCTTTATTTTATTTTTATTATTTTGTGTGAATGAGCCTTAGCTTAGGATTTGCTTGCTCGTAGAGTTAGGTCACAAACACCCTAATAAACTTGCAATGTACCTATAGTTCGCTTTGGACCTAGAAAACTCTAAACAGCCGTTCATTTATCTTTTAGCCTTTGTGCCACAGCGAGCCCCGCAAAGCGCTTTCTCCTAAGCTCAAGTGTGTTGAGCACAGAGGAGGGGTGAGCCAAGACCAGACTTTTTGAGGCTAAAGATTAATGAGCGACTTGTGGTGCTTCACGATAATAGCAATTTCTGAACCTAGGGCGATTTCTTCGGTTTGCATTTGCATATAGCATAGGTTTCAAATTCTGTTATGCATCCTGCATGGAGAGAGCTGGGAGGCACTGTAAGTATTCTTACTTAGCATGCATCATCGTTTTTCTGACTTGCATGGCTTTTCCGATCTTCTCCATGTGATTTTGCCAACCTAGGGATGCTTAATGGAAATTGGAACCTCGATAGGCACGTGCATTGAAAATACCCAAAAAAAGGTGATAACTTAAATAAAATCGGGACTGCTAACTCTATTGGACTTAAAAAATGTAATGGATTCCTTGTCTTGGGGAGAGCAACCCCCTCATTGCATGCGTTTTAAATTGCTCACGTACACACTAAGGAGTAGAGCCCAGATCCTATCAAGCCTCCTATGTGATTGTACAATTTTTGTGGTTCTCACCTAACTCTAAAATTGAAAAGATAAATGACCGTCACCTGATGGTCTTCACTGTGTTGAGTAGGTGAATCGGGGGGTTTTGCCTTGTGTCTTGATTGTGACTTGGAGTCCATTGTGCTTTTCATTCAAGAGTAGTCGGTCCCGTCCGTGTGAGTCATGCATTTTTCATCTTTGAGTCTCTCTACCCATCTTATACATATATCTCTTCATCTTGCATCAAGTTCGTGATATTGGCGCTTGAGCTCAAATCATTCTTCGCCAAGTTCTTTGTTTCCCTCTTCTTCATCACTCTCCTCGTATTCTCCCGTACCATTCTCATTCTCTGGTTCGGGGAGAATACTCTCTTTCGGACCACAATTTTGACAGTGTTCCCGCCTTGTGTGGAACACCCAATTTGGTCTATGTCCCGATCTCCTCGCCCGCCCTCCTCGTACCCTCTGTATCACTCCTCTACCACCCATGATATTGGCACGCCCGCTCAATCAGCTTCTCCACCCCATTGTGTACCCTTCTTATCCATCTTCCTCGTATACCCCGTATCATCTCTCCCTTTACCAGGGAATGCTGTGCATATTGATGAAGCCCGCATCGAGGGTTATTTATACAGATTATTGGTGTAGGCCCGGCCCATGATGTTGAGGTTGCTGAGATCGATTTGGTGGATTCGTCTTTGATACATGAATATGGGCTTCCTGAGGATTTTTGCTGATGCATAGAGCATAGGTGTGATGCAATAATTGAGGGAATTTTAGTTCTCGCACACCGAATTAAAGATGTGATATGATGCGATGATTCGATGAAGATTTCATGAGTATTGATTGATCTATCTCTCTTGAGGTTCCACCCATCTTGATTTTTGAGGATTGACTGCGTATTCTGATTTGGCCTTCCTGATATAGGCGTGCGGATCCTACATGATCTCTCATCTTCCTGATTGACCCATCCTTGATCTCCTGACTCTCTAATCCACCCTGGCACTTAGAGGATTACTGACTATTTTTCGTGCCATCTCAGCTGACTGGATTGACCCAAGGGATGTTTGGTGAATGACATGATTATTTGCTCCCTTGCATGATCTTATGCCCTCCAAATGATTGAGTGATTTATTTACTTTTGAGGACTGAGATGACTTGCCACCATTCCCAAAACCTACATTGATATAACTTGCATTCCTCCCCGAGGACTATCTGCGGGAGATTGCGACAATTTCTAGGACTGCGGTTTCACTCACTGCGTTGGTCGTCATTATGATGGGACCTGAAACCGAGTCAGATAATATGCTTGATTGGCCTCCCCCTGTGATTGTTGTACCTGACCTCTCAGTACACGAGGCCAATGTACTAGACTCATCTGAGTCCGCTCTCCTTGACGGTCCTCGCAAGGCAGAGCTCTCCTTTTCTGATTATTCCAAGCTTAGTTCATAGCTCTCCAAGGGTTATCTGCGAGAGACTATGACTATTTCTGATCTGATTGGTCTCTGCTATTGGTAGCCGATTTGTCGACTACTGAGACCACTATGTGGGTCTGTCTGATGGACCCGGCTCCTTCGAGCCCTTCTCTCTCCTTGAAGACCCTCGCAAGGTAGAGACACGTTCTGACTATTCTTTGCTTAGTTCACAGTGCTCTCCGAGGACTATCTGCGAGAGACTGCGACACTCTCTTTACGCTCGGTTCCCACTGCTGACTGTGTCTCCGATTTGCGGAGCACGGAACCGAGTCGTCTGATATATATGATTTTTGGGTCCCATCTTGAGTTGTGTATCCGATCTGCGGATCAAGGGACCTATCTGATTAGACTCCTTTGAGTCTGCTAGCCTTGACGGTCCTCGCAAGGTTGAGCTTCTGGTATCTGCTATTCCCAGGACTAGTTGGCACCCGCTCCCCGAGGGTTATTTGCGGGACGCTGCCACCACTTTTCTTGATTTGACGGTCTCTTCTACTGGTATCCGATCTATCGCCTACCGAGACCGTTTCTATGATCCGTCTGATGGATCAGGCTCCTTTGAGCCCGCTCTCCTTGACGACCCTCGGAAGGGTGAGCTTCTGTTCTGATTATTCATTAACTAGCATGTACTACTCTCCGAGGGTTATCTGCGGGAAGTACATCATTTTCTATGTACTCGGCTTCATCCCTGGTTGTGTCTCTTTTCTGTTGGAGCACGGAGCCGAGTCTTCTGATTATTCTCTGATTTCTCTCACCTTGAGGACCCTCGCAGGAGTGAGCCACATAGTGTGTTGTCCGGTGTATTCTGTTGACTTTCAGAGTATATCACCACCGTGCATCACATAGTCTCATATGCTCTATTTCCGATCTATCCGAGACTCTGATTGATCGGAGGAGTCGGTACTGCTCTTTTCTCCTCCCGGTCTTACGGTATCGGCTATATTCCCTCATGCTGACCTTCTGAGCCGATTGACTGATTTCTGCTACCGGCTTGGGTATCTTTACTTCTGATCTGTGTGTCCCCGGGTAGCCGACACCCACCTGACTGCTTATCAGGGTGTCTTTTCACCTTCTGACTGCGTCCTCGATCTCACAGGGAGACGATGACGATAGTACGGTACTCACTTGTCAGATACCGTCCTGAACTCCACCAGTTTCTCACAAGCTTGTATATATATGTGTACCTTTTCCATTCTTTCTCCCAGATGTTCTGTGTGCCCCAGATCTATCACCACATCTTTGTGTCTACGGTTAGGACATACCTTGTCCTAAGTGTAGGGGGGCACACACCGAGTTGTTCTTTCCTTGCACTTTTTCGCCACTCCTGTTCTTGCCTATACTTAGGGCTATCTCACCCTAAGTATAGGGGGAGTGATGCGTATATTCTCCACGATCTTTCCATCTATCTGTATATATCTCTTCTTTTCCTTTTCTATCTTCTGAATCTAAATAAAAGGTGTCGCCCTTTGTGTCAGTTTTCTGTACTTAGGACGTACTTTGTCCTAAGTATAAGGGGGTGCACCCCTGATTTGTTAATTCTTTGATCTGTTTATTCCCACCCTTGACCCTCCCTGCTTTGTGTACTGTCTGCTATACTTAGGATTACTTGATCCTGAGTATAGGGGGGACGGTCAACTTCTATTTCATTCATCTCTTCTTCGTATATTCTTTAGACTTGTCTATACTCAGTACGAGTTATGTCTTCTATTTCCTTTTCGATCTATGAGGACATAGCTCAAGCTAAGATAGGGGGGTCGTATATACTATGTAATACTTTGGCCATAACTCGTACTTTCAATAATATGGCTAATAATTCTAAAAATTCATTAAAAACCCTTAATAAAAAGATGTGGTTGTTCCTCAATTTCTTTTTGTATATACTGATTAATAAATCAGGTGATTTTTTTTTTTTGCAAAATGTTTGAAAAATAGTTTGAAAATCTTCGTGAACATTTATTGAAAACTATTTTTGAAAATATTTTGTTACATGTTTTCAACCTGTGTAAAAATGTGTGGTTTGTAAAATTTATTTTCTTTGTGTGAAATAAAAATGTTTGAAAAATGATTTGCAAATGGTTCGAAAAATGGTTGCAAAAATATTTTGAAAAATCTATATACTGTTTTGAAAAACCTTTGCAAAATGATTTTCAAATGTGTGTACATGTTTGTAAAAATGATTGTAAAAATTATTTTGGACTATAGTTTTCAAAAATTGTTTGAAAAAATCCTGTGTCAAATAAATTTGAGGAATAGTCACATATGACAAATAACTAAAATAATATATACATTATTATTATAAATAAAAATAAACAAAATTCTTTAATAAGTGTACATATATACCTATAAATAAAAAAAAACTATATTGTAAATTCTTAATTGCTGTAAAATAAAGCAGGCACGCCCGTGTAAATAGATGTATATATGTTACTTTGAGTGCCAAAAATTAATTATTTGCAAAAATTCTTTGTGTAAAATTTTTCTCTTGTTTTCAAATTCTTTGACAAATTGCATTATTCTTTGCATATTTGTAAATAGCATTTGCATAGCATTCATATTCTTTCATTGAGCTTGATGATTGAACTAGTCTAATAAAGTCGAAGATTGGAGCTTAGTTAGACCTTACTGCACCTAACTACACTGGAACCTTATGAGAACTAGGTCTAAGGTACTTCAGGTCTAGGCATACTTAATTCTTTTAGAAATCAGGGCTGGGTTCAAGTCACCTCAGTGGACTAAATAGAACTTTTCGAAACACACGTATGACTCTTGCTGACCGTGACCTAACTTGGACACTTGCATCTTTCACTTGGCTCAACTCAGTTGGAGTGGTGAGGGGGTTGGATTTGCCAGTCTGAGACGCACACGGGTGGAAACATTCGTCCTCGTCTAGGGAGGGAAGTGCACCCCAACCTGGTCCAGTAGCCATGAGGTCTAACGACAGGAGAGTGTGGGTTGCAATAATGCTTCAAAAGAGGGATAGTCTTCTGGCTCAAGAGGAAAAACTCCTTATGTAAACGCTGCTGTAAATAGTATGATTGGAAAAAAAAATGGTCAGGCCTGTACAAAAATAAAAATGCCTGCAAAGTATGTATATAGAAAATAAGCAAGCTTGAGCATCAAAGTTATACCATGTGAGCCTGCAGCTGGATGACTTGACTACACTGGTCTTGCATCCCAGGATAGGTAGCTACACTGGCTACCATCCATTCTTTTCTCTACCTCCTCCTCTTGAGTTGGATGCCACTTGAACTTAGAAGGGAATACCCTGCTCCTCGAGGAAAGAGCCGTTGGATTAGGGAATCATTGGGTTGTCATTCTGGAGAAGTCAATCTCGTTGTCATTTCAGTTGGGGAGAGCCACCATCACTTACACCGTACAAGTCAGCTTCATAGTCATAAGGGTTTGCGTATGATGTAGGCTAGTTCTGACCTGGCTATTGAGGTGATTTGAACCGAGTTCTGTGACTCTCAGAGGCTGTTATGTTTTAAATCTGGTTCCCTACCAGGTTCCACACACATTTCTCACACCAAGGTCTAACCTGAGCTCCAAACTTTGATTTTGTACAGATGAGTTTAATAATCATGATCAATTCAATTCTTTATTTTTGCTTTTTCTTTTCTTCTTATTCTTTATTCTTTTTGTACTTATTGCATAAGTGTTTGCTAGGGACTAGCAAAGGCAAGTATAGGGGGGTGATGAATCTCCATTTCATCACCTTTTTTCATCATTTTGGCCTTAAAAACCCCAGCAAATGCAGTTAAATAGCTTTTATTTGTATATAATAGCATCCATTATTTATTGTATTTATTGTATATAAAATAAGGTTCTTAATGCCAAAATTATAGAATAAAGAGAAGAAAAGAAAAAGGAATAAAATATTGCAAATATTTTATGACCCTAACCCCGAGACCAAGGCTAGCATGGAATTGGTCGACAAGGAATAAAGTAGGGGGAGATAAGGGCCTGTATACAATAAATACCTCATTTATTTATTTATTTATTTCTGCATTTTTGGTACCTATTTTGTACATAATTATTTATTCATCAAATAACGAAACTTTGTACATGAAAGTTGTAGATAATAATATAAATAAAAATACAAAATTGAGTTTGTGTAAAAATAATACTCAGTGTACATTTTATACACAAAATAAAAAGCCAAAATCTTAACTTCACAGACCCATATCTTGCAAATAAAGACTCCAAATCACCAAACTCACCTTTAATTGTATATAACATTCCGAGAACTATTTTATAAAATTGGTTTCATAATTTTTGGAGTTCATCTGTAGAAGTTAGGTTTTTGACCCTCCTTGTATATATACTGATTAAAATATTTATTTTATTCAATGTCTATGCTTTTCAACAAATTTATATTTTTAGAATCTTGTTAATAATGTATATAATACATGTACATATTAAAAGTTCAAGAAAACCAAAAAGAATTTGCAAAATAAAATAAGTCTATGAGCCACATAGACAAACTACCTATGCTACCTATATGTACATAAATGAAAGGCATTTTTATTCTTTTATTCTTTATTCATTTATATTCTTATAATAATGTATATATTATGTATAACTTATTAAAAATACAAATCCAAAATAAAAACGAATAAAATTCATTAAATAAATAAAAGGTATATAATATATAGGTAAAATACCTATAAGTATACTTACATATACACAAACACATTTATTTAAAAATGTAAATAAACTCATAAAAATTAAATAAAAATATATTTATACTCACAAAAATAAATTACAAATTTATAATATAAACCAATAAAAGAATAAAAGAGAATAAACAAATTAAAAATAAAATATACAAAAATACATGTAAATACATACATATACACATTATTTTAATAAAACCGTAATAAAATACTTCAAAAAAATAAATAAAATCATAAATAAATACTATATTAATTTATAAACATTTCTTATTTTATAAGTAAAATCTAATTAATTCATTTATTAGGTTAAAATAATCAGTCAACTTCTTGTTGACGTGGACCAATCAGGTCCCTGCGTTTGTTGACTGCTCGGTCAACTGCGCCCCCAGGCGTCTGACTTGACGTGAACCATCTTTTCCCCCGATTTCTTGCCTTTTTCCGCTCGATCTATCGCTCCATCACTCTCAAATCCTTCTGACAGATTATTCCCTGATCATCCTTGATTCCCGCCGTGATCTTGGATCCCTTGTACATAGCCCCGATTCTTCAATAATCGCCGGTCCTTGGGGGTCTTCAGGAATGTGTATAAATAAAGTCTTCCTCCTCCTCGGCCGAATTTGGCCAATTTCACCCCCTTTATGAGCTTGAATCAGCTCCTGGTGGAGCCCTCGTGACAGGAGGCGCTTCCCAGCATCTCAATTCAGTCCATGGAGGAGGAAATTTTGTCGCGGTGGCGCTCCGGCGGCCACCCTGCTCCCTGGAGGCAACCAAGTATAAGAGCTGCGCCTGTTATATTTCTAGGTAGATTTTGATTCCAGCATTTTATTTCCGCATTTTATTTCGCATTTAGATTAGTAGATTAGCGTAATTTAGGCGAATCGAAGTTCGCCGGAGCTCCGCTCCGGCGACTTCTCCACAGTACCCTCGTTGTTTTCCGACCACCCTTCCACCTTCATTTCGTTCCCCTACGCCTTCTCCACCTTCCAGCCACCTTGTCCAACCGGATTCACACTTGGATCCGCGAATCGATGCTCATCTCCTCCGCATCGCCGGAGCATCGCCGCCCTCACCCATTTTTTATGCTAACAGCTTCAGTTTTGGGCCGAGGAGCACCGCCTCGAGCCGAGCTTCGTTCCTGTGCAGGTCAGGTGCGTTGAGGAGCACCAGGAGTCGATTCGCACGCGGGTGGAGGTACCTGGAGCCACGTTTCTTCACCGAGTTCGTGGCGCCGCTCCAGGGCACCTCCGGCCGACCTACCACCTCCAGCGGAGAGAGCCAACCTCCAGGAAGCTTTTGGGACACTGTGGAGCAGAAAAGGTCAACGGAGACACGAGTTCTCACCGGAGGAAGCTCGCCCAGGCGAGCGTTCTTCCCTGTTCTTCCAGCCGTCGTCTCCGCCGTTGAATGAAGAGCAAGTCCCAATTTCAATCACAGCCGTCCGATGGAGCAGCGCTCAGACCGTCAGATCTCCCACGAGATCTAATCCGCACCGCTCATCGACGAAGCGTCATCGGCTCACGTGGAGGCGCCACGTGTATTAGTGAACGCAGATCAGCCGTCCATCAGCGCCCACGTTGGGGGTAATTTGCACATCTAACCCCCGTCATTTTTGTATTTAATTTTTAATCTTGTAAAATATATACCACGTTGTAAATAAAATGTAAATTTTGCAGAAAGGACCCTGAGTTTATGAGATTTGCATTTAGGTCCTTCCGCGCCTCACGTGCAGTCCCACGTGAGGCGCGTGAAATTTTCACTTTAGCCCTAGCGATTTTTGTTTATTGTAAAATAGTTCTAAATATTAAAATAAATGTTTATTTCAGTAGGAATTTTTGCACCTGTGCCCGTGTCATTTATTTTATTTGCAAAAATGCCCCTGCTAGGCTGTTTTATTTTTGTATCTTTATGTATTTATTATAAATACCCAGGTGGCTTCTAAAAATTTACAAAAATTAGGATAGGTGCTCCATGCCATGCTCTTCCACGCCATGTTTTATTTCGCATTTTTTTGCATTTTCCCTAATTATTAAAAATAAAAAAGAAGCCCATTTTGTACTGTCTAAATTATAAAATACCAAAAAATTAGAAAAACATTTTGAAAAATTACAAAAAAATTATATATGGTATAAATATATATATATATAGAGTCCAGAAATCAAAAAACCATAAAAATATGAAAAAGAAAAATAAAAAATAAAAAATCTCCAAAATCTAACGAAAAATAGAAAAACCTTTAAAAAATACCAAAAATACATTTTTCTTTTTTTTAATTATCTATATATTATTATTAATGTATTAAAATTAATTTGGGAATTTTCGGAGTTTATTTTATATTTTTAAAACCCAAATTATATTCGGCTAGTTAATTAGTCCTATATTAGGGACATTTTTGAAATTAAAAATACATAAAAATTAGAAAAATTTCAGAAAAACAAAAAATATATATTAAAAAAATATATTAAAAAGCAAAAAAGAATTATATATATGCATATTTTAAGTATATATATCTATAGATTATATTAATCCTCTCTCTCTTCTTATATATATATATCTTTATATATATCTTATATATATATATCTATATATTTATATTACAAGAAAAAAAATATAAAAAATATATAAAATATAAACTCAAAATGAAAAAAAATTATAAAAACAAAAATATAAAAAAATACATAAAACCCAAAACCCACCAAAACAATAAAAGGACATGAACAATTGATTGAATAATTGAATGATACATCACATACGACCATTCGCCTCCCAGTGTTCGACCTCTACCTGTACTTACACCTATACACATTTGCATGTAGAGTTATAATAAATTTTAACTCCACATTTTTGGATATTCATTGCATATATTATTGTGGGTTAATTGTTGATCGATTTTGGGATCTGTTGAGCGGTCGCCTCAGCGACATTGTGATCCCACCTTGTGTGGATTACTCTAGACCCTCGTCAGATCTCTTTCATCACCTGCCCATCACTATTATTCATCTGAGGATGATTCTGACAACGACACATATGTATATTACCCACCTCCTCGTTCCCGCAAGAAGGTTTGTCACAAACCTTCTTGATCCTTTTATATTCTCACTCCTCCTTATATAGATTTTCTTTCTTTTATTTCCCTCCCTCCCCAGTGATTTGTATCACTCGCCCTGGCTCCATATTGTTTCATTTTATGGATGAACTTAGGATGACCAGATCCTAAGTATAGGGGGGAGAGTGACCCAAGTCTCTCCTTCTTTTCGTCACCATTCTTTGTATATTCTTCAGAGCTCATCGGTTCTCACACTAACTCCTGTTCTATACTTAGGCTGACCAGAGCCTAAGTATAGGGGGGACCTATGCCCACCATATGTATATATTCATACATTTCTCCTCCTGACCTCGACCGCTCTATTTTTTGCTCTTCTTCTATACTTAGGCTGGTCATAGCAGAAATATAGGGGGACGGATGGACTTTTATTCTTTTTTGTTATTTTAACTCTCCTATGCTTAGCACGAGCTATGTATTTTCCTCGCTTCTTGTGCTCTGAGGACATAACACATGCTAAGTATAGGGGGCGTGCATATATAACATATATATGTTACCCATAACACATACTTTAGTGTATTTTTGTATATATTATGCAATACTTATGGGGTGGGTATAATTAGTAAAAAAAACTTTTTTTTTGTAAAATACATGTATACTTGTATATTGTATATAATCTGTATAATTTGCATAATTTTGTAAAATTATTGTAAATAATACTTTATAAAATTTATTGTAAAATCGGAGGTTTATCAAAAAATTTAAAAAACTTTTAAAAAAGAGGCTTCTTACTCTTGCATATCGTCCTTGTATTTCAAAAAAAATCTTGCACTTCATTCCTATGCATTGTATGTCATCTGCATTTCATTTGCATATCTAGCATATGCAAATTGAAAAGTTAGTGGGTTCTGAACCAAGTTATGAATTGAAGAAGAGGATGGATTTGATTTGACCTTAATGTACTTAATTTTAGAGGAACCTTATAGGAACTAAAGTTAAGATTTTTCAGATCAAGTGACTTAATTCTTTGAGTCCACAAGTCTATGTTCATATGTCATCTCGATTAGTTTAAGTAGAATATTTCATACACGCGCACGATTCTTTTAGATAGTGACCTAACTTGGACAAGCACCATGTACGTAGATCTTCATTGATGAGGTGGTGAGGAGGTAGAATCCATTGGCTTGGAGTACCACATGGGTGGAAACATCCGTTCTCCTCTAGGGAGGGTAGTGCATTTCAACCTAGTCTAGTGGCATCGACGTCTAACGACGGGATGTTGTGGGTTGCAATAAAGCTTCAAAAGAGGAATAGTCTACTGGCTCAAGAAGAAAAACTCCTTATGTACATGCTGCACTTTTGTTTAAAAAATCTCCAAAAAAGTTAGATGGGCAATATATCAAAAAAATCCGTCAAAGAAAAATATGAATAAACAAGCCATATGCCTCAAAGTCTCATACCAAGGAAGCATGCAACTGAAGACTTGGGTTAAGCTCCACGAATAATTGACTACCCTAGTCACAATCCATTCTCTTCTCTACCCCCTCTTCTTGAGCTGGTTGCACTTGAACTTAGAAGGGAATACCTCGCTCCTTGAGGAAAGAGTTGCTAGACCGGGGAATTAGGGTTACCTTGTTAGAGGAGGCAGTTTCTTTGCCATTATATGATGTGGAGAATTATATTTCACTTACACTGTACAAATAAGATTCATAGTAACCAGAATTTGCATCTGGAGATTTGTTCTAACCTGATTGTTGAGGCGACCTAAATAGAGACTTGTGGAACTTAAAGGCTGTTACGTCTTAAATTTAATTTCCAATAAAGGTCTACCACATTATTAATCCAAAGGTCAAGTCAAGCTCCATTTTACCTTTTGTTCATGACCTTTATATGGAACCACAAAATCATTTCACTTTTACATTTCATTTTAGTTGTTCAAAGACGAGCAAGGTTTAAGTATAGGGGGTTGATGAATATGTGATTCATCACTCTAAAATATAGGGAGCTGAAAATAGAGCTTTGTTCCCGAGTAATTAGCCACATTTCTCCATTTATTTTGCATTATTCTCATTCATGCATTTATAATTAATCTCTGCTTTTAGCATGCATTTTTTTGCATTAAAGAAGGAGCCAAATCCCCTTGTAAATATCACATGTATATTCACCATATTTTCCTATTTTTATTTATTTTCACTAACTCAGAATTGAATAAAATCAACTCTATAGTGTATATATTACTAACACTAATAACGAAAAATAAAAATACTAACTTTTAAAATTGACCAATAAAACCCAAACCCCGGTTTGAGACTAAGAGCCTTAAAACATGAATATCCCTCTCATTTAGTCTCATATGGACCCCTACTCACTTTTGAATTAATATACGTTCAATTACCTTCAAAATAAAATCAAATTCAAAAGAATCAGAGTTTGTATGTGAAACTTGGGTTTTTGGCCCCTTTGTATATTATACATATGTACCCTTTATTTATTTATTTATTTTATCTTTTATTTTCTTAATTATTAAAAATCCAAAAAAATAGATTAAGTTGTAAATATTTATTTCATATTTTTTACTTTTATTTTGATTTTTATACTATTTAAAAATGATAAAAATGCCAAAACACAAAAATACAGTATTTTATGTCTGTAGGATACCCCTTAAAATACTTTTTGTATATATGATTTATTTTTTCAGTCCTTCACAAAAATTGTAGATCTCGTCCAGATGAACAACTTTTATGTTGACTACTTTTTTGATTTGACCTCTTTTGTTATTTCTTTTTGATTTTTTACATTTAATTTGTAATTTTTTTTGGGAACGACGCATGGCAGCTCCTGGAGCAGCCGCGTGTCACCCCATTTTATATTATTTTCATGTTTTATTTTATTTTACTTATTTTATATATCTTTATTTTGTTTATTTATTATCTATTTATTTTATTTTTATTATTTATTTATTCATTTTTCGTTTTTGTTTCATTTTTATTTTAATTTTAATTACTTATTTGTAATTATGTATTTATTTTATTTAATTAATTTAATTTTTATTATTTTCTTCCACAAATATCCTTTATCCCCTCACCTTCCACCACTCCTCCAACCTCCACCCCACTTCTTTTCTAACTTTCGCCTCCTCCTTTTTGAAGGATATGGGAAAATCCTTAAGTGCATCACTAAATCATGATGATCGCATCATATACGCTTGGGAACGACTAGTCGCACTAGTGGCTTAGGGCAGCAGAATTTTTTTTTAAAATCGAACGATGAAACCACATGATCCAAGAACACTTCTCGGATAATTTCATTTAAACCACAAAAAAGTATTAGGTTTACCTCTTGAAGCATGGTTGCGATCGAGTCTCTAAACGAAGAGACCTCCTATCTCAAGTTCGATCCGACGAAGGACACGCTTGCGAGCACGCTGATGAAACGCATGCTCCTCACAATCCATGTTAAAGCAGTGAATCTCCTAATCTCATCACACGAGATTGAAAGTCTTCTTCACCAGCGATGAACACTGAAGGAGACAGAGATCCACGGAAAATGATCCGGTAGCATAACGATGATGTGACGACCCTCTCTGGGGCTCCATGGTGGATGGCCGCAATGAGAGAGAGATGATGTGCATAGAGAGAGAGAGAGGGAGAGAGCATATTACAATCGTGTAAATAAAAGCTAGGGTTGCCTCTTCTTATATAATATTTTGGGAGTCCATGGATCCCAATCCATGGACAACACAAAATAAATGGATGAGATTGATTTGTGTTTCTTTCAGTGACCATGATTTTTATTGTAAAAACACAACAATAATTAATTAATTAATTAAATATAAATTGAATAATCAATATAAAGTAATTATAAATTAAATCAATTATCTATGGAGATAATTGGGAAGGAGATTAGCCTCCTACATAAGGGGGGGGGGGGTGATGACGACCCATTCCAATTAGGACTTGGTGGACATTCGCCACCTTTAGATGGAAGGTGGCAATCTCCATCTCATTCAATGAGATTACATTATCCCATGAAAATCTTCAATATTTAAAACAACATTTGTTGTAAATTATCTCACAATGATAATTCATAATTATCTTGTGAACATTACAGTCATGCCATTAGAAATTTGTGAATCACATTCACAATCCAAAATAAAATATAATTATATTTTCAATTAATTATCCAATGTGAATCCAATTCACATCAATAATTAATAGATACATACAAATTACAATAAGCTCTCTCTGATATATTATAAATCACATTTATAATATGTATATATATGAATAATTTGGACAGTGCTATCCATATTATTCATATCAATGATAATTAAATCTCATTTAATCATCTCGGATCTCTATTCTCATTTGCCCAAATAATATGATACACGTTCACATTATTCACATCTTTGATAATTAAATCACATTTAATTATCTTAGATATCTCTCTGTATAATATGAATCAATGTCATATTATTCATGATAATTAAATCATATTTAATTATAAATTTTCTCAATGCTCGGATACATATATCAACAGTGGAATTATCATTGAACTCTTTCAAGGATAATGTGCTTTCTTCGTGGATACTTGGAGATAAGGACATGTCGATTATACATTCCACGTATAGTGACTTGGATATTGAGATCAAATCTCAAATCAAGATCTTGTGGACCTCCCATAGATGTTTGATTAAATAAAAACCGTAAATCTAATCTTTTCCTTGCATCTGAATCACATTCAGATCACTGTCCAATATTTAGACCAAGATCACAATACTTCTCTATCGAGAGGAGTCACTAAAATTAAAACCCGTTTCATCACTCCCTAGGAAGCGTCATGGTTATACAATCATTTATGATCACATCACCCTCAGATATTCCTAATACCTATACATCCTACATACTGGAAGACCTAGAATAAATCTAAAGTTCTAGACCTATTTAGATTGTTTCCTTCAAGGTTTTATCATTAAGTTTCTCATTTGATCATTGGGAGTCAGTATCAATCATATATTTTCCAAAAGCATATATCATACCTAGGTATTGGTCATATACTTCCTAAGAGCATATATCAAACCTACAAATTCAATCAAGCTTCCAAAGTGAGATGACCATGCACGGAATTTGATTCCCAATATCTCATAAGTGAGCTCATGTCTTTTGGTTCAGTAAGTGAACCTGTATGATACCTTTGAGATCGTATTACTCATATGCCCTTGTATGCACACCAACATACCAGTGTACAGACCTTGATTAGGCCATCAACCTATCGGTCTGCCAAATGTACATACTCAGACATATAGTAACATATCTATCTCCGGTCAGAGGATATGTGCCTATATCGTGACAACATACGACATAGGTCTTTGGTTATCTCAATCTCGTTAAGTCAACTCTTTGATATAACTAATCTGACACCTCAGAATCTCTATTCCTATGTAGAGGACCTGCATCAAGAGGTCGGCCAGATATCATCTGTAAGAGAAATGATTGCCATCTCCTACACAGGCTAGAGATCATCTCTTAATAATCATTTGACGGTGTTTGATGAGTCCGCAACAGTTGTATGATCATTAAGATGGCCATGGTACATAACCCTAATTGTACTAAGGGACCTATTATGTAAATTAATTATTCTTTATTTCAGATCAAGGAATGATATTTGCAATAACATTTATTGCATAATGGCTCGCCGTGGGCTCGCATGTACAACAATCTCCCGCTAGCCCAAAGAGCCATTAGTGGGCTAATCTTCTAAACCCACACTCATGTGACAATCATAGGCTATTTAGAAAAATATCTAGGTAAGCTGATCATTCACTCTATTCCTGATAGACTATGCCAAGTCCTTTTACGGTACTTGCATATCTCCTAGTAACAGTGCTTTTATCTAATGCGAATGTTGCATCATATGCAACCAATACTCAATCTTGTTACTTATAGTGTCTTTAACACTACAATTCAAAAATCATTATAGCCAGTATGTAATTTATATTATCATTATCAGAATGCCCTTATTCCCGAAGATCTCTATCTCCTAAGACTAAGACCCAGTCTTAAGTCTTATAAGGCATCTGCAGTAAAGACCTTTTAGATCGCTATCTATGAAGTCTTAGGTTCTTGAAGATATTGTTATTACTGCAATTAAGTGTTTTATTTCCATAGTAGGATTAGAAATAGTTTACTACTCCCATTGCATGGCAGACATCTGACTTTTGTACACATCTAGCATACATCCGGCTTCTCATAGCGGATGCACAAGGGAAAGTAGTTTTAGCATTCACTTAACTCTTTGAGGTGCTATCCCTTCAGATAGGTCAGTACCGTATCTTAAGGGAAAGAAGCCTTCCTTGGGAGTTTTCCCAAATGGAATATGTCCAAGGTGTACCACTAATGTGACGATCCCAATACCCTCCTTTCTATACTTCTGAACATCTTCAGAACTAAGATCTAAGAGGTATCCTTGAGATCATATCTCAAGGTATGGAATATCCATACTATAAAACACTTATTATCATCCTTATATCATTCTAAGTGATTAGGATACCATCTACATTTCGCATGATGAACACAACGACACTCCCACTAAGCTTTACATGGTTCATCACGATTCTATCTGAAATCATAACCTTTATAATTTCATCAAATATGATGTTCCAACTACAAGAAGCTTACTTGAGTCCATAGATGAAGTTCTTCAGCTTGCACACCTTGCTTTCCTCAACTATTAAGCCTTGGGACTACTTCATATGAATATCCTTGGAGAGGTATTCATCTAGGAATGCAATCCTGACTTCCATCTTGAAGATGTCATAGTCAAGTTGTGTAGCTAAAGTTAACAATATTCTGATGGGTTTAAGCATGGTCACATGAGAGCCAGACTCGTCGCAAGCGATGTCTTCTCTTCGGTGTGTAGTTCATGGCTACGAGTCGTGCTTTGAAGGTATGTATCTACTCATTAGGTTCCCTCGTTCTCTTGAAGATCCATTTACACCTAACATGTTTTACCCTTATAGGTGGATCCTTGAGGGTTCATATGCAACACTTGTGTATGACGTCTACTTTAGACTTTACTACTAACATCCATCTTTCCATGTCATGATCATCAGAAGCTTCATCATATGAAGTCAGATCATTATCATACTTAACTGACTCAAACTCATTTGAAGAGGTACGAGTGTTTCATATTTAATTGTCCTTTACAGTTTCTGATTTCAGGAACCTCATTATCTTCTCCAGATCAAATGAGTTCCTTCACTTCATTTTCATCTTGATTTTCAAGAGAGTCATCATCTAAGAATCGTATCCTTAGAGATGAAATCTTTTAAGAATAAGGTCAGAAAGTAGGTATCCAACACCACC
This sequence comes from Ottelia alismoides, assembly GCA_037367405.1. Taxonomy (NCBI): domain Eukaryota; kingdom Viridiplantae; phylum Streptophyta; class Magnoliopsida; order Alismatales; family Hydrocharitaceae; genus Ottelia; species Ottelia alismoides. The sequence continues at coordinate 383,350 of JAZKJV010006969.1, read as the reverse complement.
CTTTATTTTCCTAATGAAGCAGCACTCTCTGGTGCTAAATTCCAACTTATTTGCATGGAATCTTATTAAGGATCTATATTGTAGTCTCTACTACATATATACCTGGAAACTAAGAGGTCATTATGCAAATATTCATCATTGATAAAATCATGTCACACATGATCCAATTGCATCTCCCCACAAGTCTATTGAGTTTAAGTGTATTAGGAGGAGTGAGATAGGAATGATATTCATATCTTCATAAGATATTATTTGAATTCATCTAATAGGTACATATTAGGTAGGTTAGATCAAATTCATTTCATCTTCCTTGAAACTCTGGTTCTAAACCAAAGTTGTGAAATCTTTGAACATTTCAAAGATTTCTCAGGTGAAGGGAAGAAATCCCATGTCACAAGTAATCATCAATAGATATCACATATCATTAATGTTTATTATGATATAGATGATCCACATACATCAATATGTATGAGATCTGGAATACCTTGGCACCATTCCCCGAGAAGGGTGCGTTGGACAATTTTTACTTTGAATACAATATTCACAAGCATGTAAGATTTAAAATTTTAGACATTCTAAAGTTTCATCTCTTACTAGTCTATTAATCTCATCAACATACATATGTCCAAGGCTTGATTTCAGATCATTATCAAAATGATCTTCATAATCCTATTGACCTTTTAATGTACAATTTCCAATATTAGAAATGTTAATGAACTATTCATTAATTTTCTAATTGAGTAGAGTCCTCTAGATGTTAGATTACCATATGAAATATATCAATCATAACTCTTTATGATAGGTCTATTCTAGAATGTATGTTTATTCCCAACATTTAGAAATAAACAATGAATGCCTGATATCTAGGTCATAGATACATTCTCTAAGACTAAGGGCTCTCCCACGGAAAATATGAAGTCTATCTATCCACTAGAGATTGTTGCAACAATTGTATCAATATCCATGACTATTAAACCTTAACATAAAAAAATTCTAGTGTTCTAAAACATAAGCAACCAGTTGCAAGTGTTATTAGAAGAATGAGATATAATTATCAAACTTTGATCTTATCAAATAAGAAAGTCAATTTCAATGATTATATGTAGATTATTCTGATGCACTATCTGAGTCGTTTAGATAGTTATACTATCAATACTTCATCTTGTTGCAGTATTGGCATTCATCCAACTCTTTGGATGTCATACGCATGGAAAACATAGAAGTACAATCAACTCTTTGACTTTCCTTCTAACTTGGGTCCGACCCATGCTTCCACTGTGCTCCCTTCATCTATAAACAATCGTTGCTTAAGACAAAGGATCTCTTATGTTGAATTCAAAAGATTTCAATATAAGAGCATTTCAACATTTATAAGCTTCATGAATAACTAGAGTATAGATAGTAGAATGACGACACTCGTGATGTCTACATCCATAGGTACTCCAACATTTTGAGTACATCTTCTCATATCGAGCCATCATTATGCATAATGCAATGAACCATGTCATTCATGATTAAATGTTAAGAGCACATATGTTTACCGAAATATCTTCTTAGATTTTTATAAGGATTATTTGACAATTACAATCATCATCGGCATGAAAGCACACTCGATGAGAGATCAAGACTATAGAGATACACAAACCTTAGGTTGTTGTCTTAATGTCTATTTAATTTTCATTCCTCATTATTATGAGGAAACTTGCACATTGCAACCACATACATTATGTGTCCAACTGCAAATACAATATCTTGATCATGGATCCAATCTATGATATTTTATTCATTGTTATCGAGTATAGTATTGATTGGGTTCAATGTTTATTATCTGAAATAAGGAATTTGCATACACACAAATATTTTACTTTGAATTAGGAATTTTTATATCAAAGTGGTCCTACCATGTCAACACCAAAAGTTCATTCCCTTATTCACTTTCAATGTAAGAGATATACTTACCATTATATCTCAAGCGAGATCTGGGATCTCCTTTCTTATCTTTGTTACATCCCAATAATATGAGAACTTGCAAGTCGGATAAAAAGAAGCGGGAACTCATCCTGCCTTGCAAGTTTAACTTGCATTCCCAATTCGATCTTTAACACCCGGACCCACCACCCCTAAGGTGATGTTGACCGTCATTAATTGAAGCAACCGTTAACATGATTAGAACTCGCTATGCGCAATCCAATATCATCCCAATAATATGAAGACTTGACATTGGGGTCTCTATGCATGCAGCCTTACTCTTTTGAGAAGCAAAGAGCCCGATCTAGATGCACTTGATGCATGAGCTGTCACTTCGGGCAGGTGTCTCCTACATACAATCCCTAGCGACGAAACCCTTCGCCTTGAGGAAGACCATGGATGTCACTTATGCGATCCTCCGTATCATGTTCAAATTCTAATTATTATTGTGAATCATATTCACATAATTAATTCTTCCAAGGGAATAACATCTCTATTCAAAATAGAGTGTTTATTTGGATCTAATTAATTTAATCATATTAAATTAATTATAATCCAATCAATCAAACGACAAATAATTCTAATTATTACTTGAATGATGGTATAATGTCAAATATGTATTATTTGAATTTTAATAATTATAAAAATACATCATGATCGCTTCAAGCATTATCCTTTCCTTACCCGTTGTCATGGCAAGTACCGACGAGAGTGGGATAAGCTGCTCACGGAGCAACCTGCTACCCCAATGCACCCCGACTAGACACAATATCCACCTCAGGTCAGGATAATATAATTTGATCATTTTGTATTTGAGATGATAATCGATCTTTCAACCAAAGTTATACAATATAATATTTATCAAAATAATTTTGATTAATATTATAAGGAGATTTGCTAAACAAATCCCTAATCCTATTCAAGCAACTATGTTTGTTGGGATTGATGTAGCCAATTGTGATCTAGATCATATCTAATCAATTTTGGTCAAGTTATTGCATTTAAGGAAATGATCATCATAAATATTTCAAAAATATTAATCAATAATTATTTCATGAAATTAATCATCAATTTCATTAATTGATTAAATGACAATCACAAGATTCTTGATTGGAAAAGTAATTTCCAACAACGACCCCTGTTTACTAAAATTAGCCTATCTCAATCAATTTAAATCCAAATTACACAAAAAAAGTTTCCAAAGTTTGCTAATTTGATTTATAATATAACCCGAGTAATATTCATGATTTCTAAGCATTTTAAAACCGTAATTATTTCTTTAATTACATCAAGATTCACCATCCCCGAGACAGTGGATATGTTCACTAAAAGGATCATAACTTGAGCAATCATATTCCATATCATGCAAACTCAAGTCCCACAATTTCCTTATTTAACGTGAAACATAATCCAAGTGATAATTTCATATTTAAATACTTTTAAATAGGGCAAAAAAATCATACAAAATAGGATTACGTGAACAAAATGCGATAAAACATCACACAACTAAAATGCCCAAGTCATCTTAGGTTTATGGATCATATCCAAAACCTATGACCTATGACTATGATACCACTTTAAGGATATGGAAAAATTCTTAGGCGCATCACGGAAGCTTGAGGATCGTATCGTATACGATCGGGAGCGACTAGTCACATTAGTTGCTCGAGGAAGTAGAATTTAAATAAATTTAAATGATGAAACCACATGATCCAAGAACACTTCTCGGATCATTTCCTCTAAACCACAAACAAGTATTAGGCTTAGCTCTTGAAGCATGGTTGCAATCGATTCTCTAAACGAAGAGTCCCCCTGTCTCAGGATCGATTCGACGGAGGAGATGCTTGCAAGCACGTTGATGAAACGCGTGCTCCTCGCAATCCATGTTGACAATCCAAGCAGCGAATCTCCTGATCTCGTCACACAAAATCCGACGTCTTCTTCATGAGCGAGACGCACCAAAGGATATGGACTACGAGCAAATGATCCAACAATAAAATGACAATGCAGCGTCGACATCAACTCTCTCTAGGGCTTCATGGTGGATGACAACAATGAGAGAGAGAGAGGTTTCATGTAGAGAGAGAGGGAGAGAGCATATTACAATCGTGTAAAGAAGATCTAGGGTTGCCTCTTCTTATATAATATTTTGGGAGTCCATGAATCCCAATCCATGGACAACACAAAATCAATAGATGAGATTGATTTGTGTTTCTTTCAATGATCATGATTTTTGTTATAAAAACACAACAACAATTAATTTAATTTAATTTAATATATATTTAATAATGAATATAAATTAATTTTAAATTAAATCAATTATCCATGGAGATAATTGGGAAGGAGATTAGCCTCCTACCATAAAAGGGGGGGACAACCACCTATTCCAATTAGGATTGGTGGCCGTCCACCACCTTTAGATGGAAGGTAGCAATCTCCATCTCATTCCATGAGATTACATTATCCATGAAAATCTCCAATATTTAGAACAACATTTGTTGTAAATTATCTCGTAATGATAATTCATAATTATTTTATGAACATTGCAGTCATGCCATTGGAAATTTTTGAATCACATTCACAACCGAAAATAAAATGGAAATTATATTTTCAATTAATTATCCAATTGACATCGATAATAAAATTGCAATAGGCTCTCTCTAATATATTATAAATCACATTTATAATATACATATGAATAATTTGGATAGTGCTATCTACATTATTCATATCCATGATAACTAAATCACAGTTAGTCATCTTGGATCTCTATTCTCATGTGCCCAAATAATATGAATCACATTCACATTATTCACATCTTTCATAATTAAATAACATTTAATTATCTTAATTAACTCTCCTTATAATATGAATCAAATTCATATTATTCATAATAATTAAAGCACATTTAATTATCAATTTTATCAATGCTCGAATACATATATCAACAATGAAATTGTCCTCGAACTCTTTCAAGGATAATGCGCTTTCTCCGTGGATACTTGGAGATAAGGACATGACGATTGTACGTTTCATGTATAGTGACTTGGATATTGAGATCAAATCTTAAATCTAGATCGTGCAGATCTCCCATAGATGTTTGATTAAATCAAAACCGTAAATCTAATCTTTTCATTGCATCTGAATCATATTCACATCACTGTCCAACATTTAGACTAAGATCAGATTACTTCTCTATTGAGAGGAGTCACTAAAATCCAAACCCATTTCATCACTCCCTAGGAATGGAAGCGTCATGGTTATACAATCATTTATGATCACATCACCTTAAGGTATTCCTAATACATGTACATCCTGCATACTTGAAGACCTTGAATACACCTGAAGTTTTAGATCTATATAGACTGTCTCCTTCAGGGATTTATCGTTAAGTTTCTCATTTGATCATTGGGAGTTGGTATCGACCATATATTTTCCAAAAGCATATATCATAACTAGGTATTGATCATATACTTTCCAAAAGTATATATCAAACCTACAAATTCAGTCAAGCTTCCATAGTAAGACGAACGTGCACGGAATTTGATTCCCAATATCTCATGAGTGAGCTCATGTCTTCTGGTTCAGTAAATGAACATGTATGATCTCTTTGAGAGATCATTACTTATATGCCCTTGTATGCACACCAGTGCACCGGTGTATAGACCTTGATTAGGCCATCAACCTATCAATTTGCCAAATCTACATACTCAGACATATAGTAACACACCTATCTCCGTCAGAGGATTTGTGCCTATAACGTGATAGCATACAACATAGGTCTTTGGTTATCTCGATCTCGTTAAGTCAACTCTTTGACCTAACTAATCTGACACCTCCGAATCTCTATTTATATACAGAGGACATGCATCAATAGCTCGGTTAGATATCATCCATAAGATAAAGGATTGCCATCTCCTACACAGGATAGAGATCATCTCTTAATAATCATTTGACGGTGCTTAATGAGTCATCAATCTAACTCTTTAGATAATCATCCAAGCACCAACCTCTATTATTCAACAATTGAATCAACAACTGTATGATCATTAAGATGGTCATGGTACATGATCATTAAGATGGTCATGGTACATAGCCCTAATTGTATTAAGAGACCTATCATGCAAATTAATTATTCTTTATTGCAGATCAGGGAATGATATTTGCAATAACATTTATTGCATAATGACTCATCATGGGCTCGCATGTCCAATACTTTTTATTCCCTTCTCCTCTCTTCATTCCCCTTTATCAGCTAATTCCTTAAATAAGAGAGGAGATAATTCCAGCCATACCGAAGCTCCGAAGTGATAGCTCCACCTTTGGCATTGAGCGACGATGAGTCTCCGGCCTTCATCGGCCATTGGTGAGATCGCGGAGCTCCGCTTCGCATCATAGTCTCTTCCACTTCACTTCACAGCCTCGCATTCTTCTCCACATGCTTGAGGCCACGACGGGAGCTGCGCATCGCAACCCCACCATCTGGCGAATCACACAGGTAAGTTTTCCATCTTCATCTTCTCATTTTTTAATCTAACACTCATTTTTTATTGTTGTTCTACACCAATTTTTTCCCTCAAGCATACCATCTTCCTCTTCATCCCAAACCACATCATCATCATCACCACCACCACCAAATCACTACCTCCTCACCCTCAATTTTGATTTCATTTTGAGAAAACAAAAAAACAAAAAAGGGTTGTAGCAGATGCCAATGGAGTTCGCAGCCAACATCCACCGCACCTCTTGCTGCACCCAACCACATGACCATACAACCGCCAACATCTCCAGTGGGTGGCCGTCCACGTGCAGCGCGCACCCCACTCGCGCAGCTGCACCACACCATTGTAGGATCTCGTCCCAAGCAGGTTGCTCCTCCTTCTGCACGACTCCGGCATCCCCATGCAGTGCTCAACGCCCTCCTGCTCTTCCTCTGCAGCCACATGTGACTCCTCCACCTTCCAGGCCAGCCTGTGTGTGCCTCGCGGCCGCACCCCTCACCACCATAACGTCCACGCACATAGCCATCGACGGTGTCCAATTGCCTCGTGTGGACCTCTTGCGCGCGCCTCCACAGTTGCGTCCCTCACCAATGCTGCCCCTTATGTGCAGTCGTGTGCACTACACACACTCACATCCCCACGTCCCAACCGCCTCGTGCAGTTGCTCCACCGCTAACTGTATGGGTGTGCACGACTGCATCGCCATTCCATCTGCTGCCGCCACCCGCCTTGCCTTAGACGTGGGTTTCCAACCCACATTTTTAAAGAGGAAGAAGAGTTGTACCCTAAATTAATTATTTAGGGAAACTGCAAAAAATTCCCTGAAGGTATAAGATGTTAAAGAGTATCCTTAGGTACAACTTTATTTTGTTAAGTTTTTATTTTTTATATTGCAAAGACACCCAGCCTTTGACTTGTAATTTGAACCTCTATTTTTTCATCATTTTTCAGATCTAAAAATTTCATTTTGTTGTTCAACTAATGCTACATCTCCAGACTATTTTATTGAATTTTTATGAGCCTTTATGACTATTTTAAAAATCAAAGTGTGACATTTACTGAAATTTTACCCATCTATGCTATGAAATTCAAATGCATTAATTCCTTGTTCTGAAAGTTCTCAAAAATTCATAAATGATGTGTCTAATTGTGCTTTAATTTTTATCCAAATCTCATGTAAAATGGATGTGTCTTGTGCCTAAAATAAATTGTTGAGTGATTTTTGTAATTGATTTTTGATTTGGTCCACACATATTATTTTTCCGTAAACTCAAGTTTGCTTGATTGAAAAGATAATTTTGATTTGGTGTGAATTTACATTGTAGATTTATCAGGAAATAATTACGTATATTCACTCTATTTCAGTAAAAAATCATAAAATCATATATTGCCAAAAAATTCCAAAAATATTAATGTAGCTTCATTTCATCGTGTTTAACTTCCTGTAAAAATTTCATTGATTTTGCATTCTGTTTGCACGAAAAATTGCATAAAAACTTTGTATTTTCCATTGTTACATTTTAAACCCAAAAAAATAAAAAAAATACATTTTTGCTTCGTCATTAGATTAGATTTCTAGAAAAAATATAACTTGGCTAAATTGGATTAATTTAATTTATCATTAAAATTTAATTTGGCTAAATTGCTTGATTTCATAAGAAACTAGTTCAATCGCATATTCACATTTGCATTTATATTGCTTAAAAAATACCAAAAAATCTTATCTGAAAACCGTGCATTAATTGATCTAATTTGACTCCTAGGGTGTTCTTTTGCCTCCTTGAGTCGTCTCTGAGGCTTGCCTAGGTTAAATAAACACAAAACCACACTTAATTCGCTCGATTGATTTATTTATTTGTGTGGTTATTTTTGATTGACCCCGATTTCCCGACTACAACATAAATTCAACAAATTAATTAGGGTGATTTAGAGGTTCATTACGGGGACACAACTCATCCTCATTTATTTATTAGATTTCATTCTATTATTTTTTAGTTTATTATTTTTGAAAATATAGGTCTTCTTGTTATGTTTGCATCATTGTCGATATTTTCTTTTGTAGCAGGGCCCGTGGATATGGAGGATGCTTGATCTACATGGAGGCATGGAGTTAGGAGATTTTGCTACGAGGAGCTGGGGGAGAAACTCAGGAGAAATCAAGGAGCTTAGTTGACATTTTGTTCATGCATTTATTGTGTAAATAATTATCATTTGCATTTCTAACGATCCTCATTCGAGGGCTCGCATGTGTAGCATGAACTTGAACCTTGCATGTGTGTGTGGAGCATGTTTCACCCTAGTCCGGGTGGGGCGTCAGTTGAGTGTTCTAACCAATGGTTAGGCACACAGATCTATGAGCTTCTTTATTTCAAATATTATGTACTTGATTCGCATGAAAGGACACACAATAAGAGTCAAGGAGATTCACTTTATCTCCCTGACTCACTGAGACACACGTAAACATCGATCTATCTAGCTAAATTTAATCCAATTCTTCTCGCTAATAGTCCCATGTTTAGGTGTGGTTTCCTCGACTCGCATGCATGTAGCGTAAAATTTAGATATAGTATTGCATATGCATGAAGATTGCTGAAACTGTAAGTCTTCTCTCAAGAATGCATCATGGTTTTCACGAATGTATTGGTTTTTCTCAATCTTCCCCTGATTTATCACCTAGGAAATTAAAGGAAATTGGGAATGAACGATTAGACGATGATCGCTTGATTTATGCTCTCATATTAATACAATGATAACCTTAAGCGAAAATTGGGACTGTAATGCAAGTTGACAAAATAAAATAGATTAAAAAGAACCTTGATTTATGGGAGAGCATTACCCTCATTGTTTGTAGTTTTTAATTGAAATAGGTGAGGATATATTCCTAGGATAATGCCCAAAACCTATCTTTAAACTCTACTTAATAAAGTTGAATTTCTAAATGATCACCAACTAAAATAAGGCAATATATATATATATTTGGTTGAACCTTTATGATCTTCATGTGTGTGTTAGTGAATCAAGGGTTGATGCTTGCTTGGTTGAGCCTGATTTATGTATTCTACCCAACCCTCCCATATCCCCCATCTCCACAGATCAAATCATCTTTGTAAATCCACTCTCCCCCTCTAATCTTACTAATCACCGGTTCCCCATCCTTAATTCAACATACAAATACTTAGGCTACTCTTAAGCCTAAGTATAGGGGGAACCTTGTACAGTAAGATTATTCACCATGCTATCCTTTTTGCATATTCTCTATTCACAGTCTAACTATAAGGGGACCCGAGTCAAATGTTTGCTCCCCTCTTCTTGTTCTTCTTATACTTAGGTTATTTTAACCTAAGTATAGGGGGAGCATATAAGTCAGTTCTGCTATATCACCTTGTATTTTAACTTGAGCTATTACTTCATATCACTTTTTGCTATGAGGACATATAAAAAGTTAAGTATAGTGGGGTATACCACAGATATTGTATATATACTTTAGCCATAGTTTTTTTTAAAAGAAACCTTTTAGGGATAGGGTATAAGTATTTTTGAACTGATTTTCGTAAAAATGGTTGTATATGCTTTGAAAAAAATTCTAACTATGTGACACTATTTTGAAAAGTATCCGACATTGGCTTGAAAAATGGGGTTTGACTCAATTTAATAATCATTTGAAAAATGTTTTGAAATATGTATATTATGTGACATGGTTTGAAAAGTATTTTAAAAAATCTCTTCAAAATCGAGAGACTAACTTTTTGTTCTATTAACCCTTATTCAAAAATTCCATAAAAATCTGAAAAATTAAAATCTTTCTTGAACAGTGATTCTGACTACTAAGCTTAAAAATGAGTAGCAATTTCTCAATAAGGGAACTACAGGCTTCCTTAGCAGAGCGGTGGTTAAAAGACAATGCTAATGACACTGTATTGAAGTAATACAGGTAGCCATCTTACGATTGTACTTACACCTATACTAGCTGGAAATGGATGCAACTATTCCTACGAGCTTGGGTCAGTCATCATATCTCTTAAGATTAAAAAAATCAATTTTTTTTTGCAAAATTCAAAAATCACAAAAATTCACTAACTTTGGAGTTGGTGTATTCCTGACAGATTCACTATCACTCAAGGCTTAAGGATTTGAGAATACTTGGTTTTTGAGATCTTGAGAGTCTGAGTTAACCAACCTTAGTCATTAGGGTTTGGAACTTAATATTCCGCACTTCCCTAGTTTGAAATATCTGAGCACTATATTGCACTCTTCATCTCTACCTTCTAAGAATATGATCCACACCCCACTTTCACAAATGCATAAAGGATGAGATGAGTTGAGTTATCACTTGAGGGATTGGGACTAGAGATTTGAGTTTAGACCCGATCTAATGATACTCTAGGATGGGATAAAGTCAATGAAAGCTTCAAGAAACTCGAGTGTCAACAAACCCTAGCCAATATGAGAACAAGTTCTCATGCTATCTTTTGATACTGACCTATGTGTCAGGGTGCGATGAAACTAAATAATTGTTGTTCAGTGTGCGCCAATTCCTGGTAAAAGCAGTAGAGCTAGCCTACCAAAAAGGAAAGAAAAGAATAGAAATATGAATGAAAAGAGTTCTCAATCACAAAGTCAAGGACAAAGAGCTTAAATCAAAGGCAAGCGCTCCCATCCATTTCAAAGTGTCCACTTGGAATAAAGATACTAGGACCAAGGAGTCGGGCTAGCACCCAAAAAGGGCTCTGCATCGTATAGTGATACAAGTCTGGGTATCAAATGTATCTTAGATACTCGAAAGAGACACACCCTGGTGTACTCCTAGGAAAACAAGTGCGGACGACTCCGAGCTCTCTTGACGCACAGACTGACCAACAAAAAATACATGCTTTGATTAATTAGGCACTCGAGAGGATCCTTGTTCCAATGTAAGGAAGAGAAGAAAATCCACAATCTTACGCCATCCATTATCTGGTATTCCATCTACACTTTCAAGTCTGACAAACTAATGAGACGATGGATTGAACCCAAAATAAGACTTATTCCCTAAGGGTTGAGGATTAGGTCTAGAGGAGAGTCTCCTAGACTAGGACCTTGGGTGGCATCTCGACTCTCATGATTGCAGTACACTAAATGTAATATCCTTATATTATATGTACAAAATAGAGAGTTTGATAATTAGAGAAGTTGTATTCCTTTTGATTAGAGCATGACTGAGCCTAGAATTTTAGGATCACTCAAATTAAGGGTCTTTGATGATTTTAGCCTTGAAAATCACATGCACTATCAGGAATTAATCTGACTCCTACATTCTTTAGATGCTCGAGGACGAGCATAGTTTAAATATAGGAGGATGATGAATATCTGATTTATCATTATTATACTTCGTTATTATCTTCTAAGCATAAGCACTTTAATCCAAATCTTCATTAATTCTACATCACTAACAAATGACCCACTTCCTGTGAATAACCTTAATTATTGTACAGAAAATAATCTGTTTATTTTCTTTATTTTTAATTATTTAATTTATGAAAAACTCCAAAAAATTATACTAATTATTTTAGCTTTAAAGGGAAATTTAAAATACAAAAAAAACACAAAACAATTGAAATAAGTGTTTTTTATACTTAAAAATACTTCCAATAATATTTCTTCATATAGTTGACCTCTTTTGACTTTTTGTTCAACATTGTAGATCTCATCGAGATCTGCAACTTTCGTGTTTTGAGTTTTTTCCAATTCAGATTCCTTTTATTTCTTTTTGAGTTTTATTTCTATTTTTATTTTATAATTTTTCTATTGGGCAACATGGCTCCCTCTGGCTGAGTCACGTGGCCCAGCCCTTTGTTAGCATCCGCCGCATCCTTGGTCATCCGATCATTGTCTCTAGACTCCATCACAACCGTCAATACTCGCCTGCATCTCCACTGCCAGATCAGATGTCTAGATCTCATCCGTGTTGCTCCTAAGCGTCCCAATCAGGATCATTGGATCGATTAATCCAATGACCCATCTTCATCGTCTTCCTCCAGGTAATGGTCGAGACCTCACGTCGCCTCACCACCCAATCACCCCTTCCATTTTAGTGTCCAGCTCTGTTAACCCTTGCTTGATCCAACACCACACCTCCATAGCCATTATTCCTGGCATCCTCGTGCACCTCTTAACGCCCCACCTCTAACTCCCTAGGGCCATCAATGGAAGCTACAAAGCTCATCTTCCACCCTCTGTAGCTGATGAGTGCCACAACCATAAAAACATCAGGTCCACTGCCTTCACCCATCATCCACCATTCCTCGCTTGGATCCCTAGCCTTCTTCCCCTCCTTGTGACAGGGGGAGGAGGAATTGAAGCATGATAATGGGAAATCAAGCTAGTGTCGACCCACGGCATCGACCACCATGACACGGCCACCATAGGCACCGTCAAGCTCTCTAGCTTGGTTGCCCAGATCCGAGCGATGACCGGAGCTTCATCAGAAGCTCAACATAAGCAATCCACTCCACCTTCTTCCTCCTCAAATCCTCCATGTATGCATTTTTGCTTTCTTTTTATTTTCTCATAATTAATCCAAGACATTCACTCAGCTTCACCTTCAATCGATGACACCCCCACCTTTGCCACCCATATTCGATCTTCGCCAACCACTCATCTCATCACCTCCCTTCCTCCATACCTCAATTCGCTCTGCTCCTTTCCTCCACCACGGCAGAGGAACCCATCAACGCCAGCCACTCATCTCATCACCTCCCTTCCTCTATACCTCAATTCGCTCTGCTCACTCTGTTCACCTCACTGAATGCACACACACACACACACATCTACACGCTTCGGCTATGCATATAACACATGCATGTAACATAATTCTTCAATGGTCGGAAGCATCGACCTATTTCCATTCTCGAGTTGGAGCTCCGACGGAGCTGCACCGTCCCATCGACCCACGCACCCTCACCGACTCCTTGGCTGAACATCACCTTTGTTGGAACTCCACGGAAGTATTGGGACTTTCGTTCAACAACTAGAGGTTGGAGGAGGAGGGAGCCCCTCTTCGGAGCTCAACCATATCCGTCGCACCCAAGCGGAGAAACAGTTAATAGATGATGTTGCATCAAAGTAGATTTGATGACCCACGTCCCTCTCGTACTTCTGAGCCGAACCACTAGCCTCGGTAGGATCGAGGTGTTCCTAGAAGCGTTGGGGCCTTACACGTGGCCCCAAACCTACAACCGAAGCCAACCCTTTCCCCGAGCCTGTGCATGCATGCATGGCGCGTGCGTTCTGGGGTATTTACAGATGCAACCCACCATTTCTCCAAAATTGCATCCACATCCCAGTGTGCATGATGCACATGAAGCACTTGGCAAATTGCAAGGGAACCCTCCCTACTCTTGCAAATTATAGAATGGTCCCCCTGATGCTGAAACATTTACAAGGAAGCCCCTTGTAGTTATTCATATTCATATCGATTCCCCTGACAAGACTTAGTTGTGATGTTTTTATGTTTATTTTGCAAACTTTTTATTCATTTATGCCTTTGAGATTCTTTTGATCATATTTTGAGCATACAAACTCCATTTCAGTTGATTTCAATTTCATTGTTCTTCTTATTTTGTTATCTATCAAATGACATAATTTATTTCTTGATTTGACACTTAAATTATATGTCTAAATTCTAAAGCACGTAGTATCTCCTACTCTTTTATTTAAATGACATTTGTTCAAATTGATAATGATATCTAATCTCTTTTGATTGCTCAGTGATTGGAATATTTTAAGGGTATATATTTGTGTGCATCATCATATATTATTGCATCGTATTTAATTGTCTAAATACCAAGTAAAAATCACATGTTGCTCTTACATCCCATGCATCTTATTTTCTTGCATTATGCTCTTCATTTATACTGCATAAAATTAAAATAAAAAAATGCACTCTCATTTTGTGTGCACATTATCTTGCATTCATTTTCATCATATCATTATTTTTTGCATAATTTATCTAAGAGTATGTTTCTGTATGCATCATTGTTTAGTTTTCTTATCATTTGCATCATTTATCTCATTGCATATTGTTTGTGATTTATTTGATTCATTTCGTATATGCATTTGGAAGACCTAAATGAATGAATTTAGTCACTCTTATCTGATTAATAATTTCCAATAAATCGATAAGGAGGCTTGTGTCCCTGTGTTCGACCTTGATACACTTACCATGTTATAAATAATCCACATATTCAAAAGTGTGGTAATCTGTATGAAATATGAGATCGTCTCCTATACCACGATGCTAAAAATGACTTTTTAAATAGGTGATTTAGAGGATGAATAGTTATTTCGATCTCGTTATTTCAACTCTTTAACCAAACTTATCTAACACATCTGAATCTCTATTCCTATACAGAGGACCCACATCAAGAAGTTGGTTAGATATTAGCCTTCAGAGAAGAATTTCCATCTTCTTCTCCAGTTGGAGATCCTCTCTTGATAATCACTTGATCGTGCTCTTGATGAGCCCTCGATATAACTCTTTAGATATCATCCAAACACCATCCTCCGTGATTCAACATTTTAATAAACAACTACATGATCATTAAGATGGCCATGGTACATAACTATAATTATACTAAGGGACCTGCTATGCAAATTATTTATTCTTCATTTCAGTTCAGGGAATGATTTGCAATGACATTTATTGCATAATGGCATGCCTTGGGCTCGCATGTTGATGAATCTCCATGTCATCACCTTTCTTTCTTCATTTTGGTCTTTAAACCCTAGCTAAATGCATGCAAATAACATTATTTTGCATAAATTAACATTCATTATTTATTATATAAATCCTGTATAAAATACATGGTTTAAAGCCAAAACAAAAGAATAAAGAAAAGAAAAGAAAAAGAAATAAAATGCCAAAGGTGTTTTATGACCCTAACCCTGAAACCTAGACATCATGATGACTGGATCAATAAGGAAGAAAGTAGGGGGAGATAAGGATCAAATACAAAATAAACCCCTAATTTTTAGCCTTCAATATTGCATTTTTGGGACCTATTTTATTCTTTATTATATATGCCTCAGATAAAGAAACTTTATCATGAAAGTTGTAGATAAAAATACATAGAACAAAACAATATATAATATTCATTTTACACTCTGAAGAAAATGCCAAAACCCAAACTTCCCAGACCTGTATCTTCTCCATATGAACTCAAATGTACCAAAATCACCTTTAATTGTATATAACTTTTTATTCACTATTTAATGAAATAGTTTAACTTAATTTGGAGTTAAGATGCAAAAGTTAGGTTTTGGGCCCTTATTGTACTATATACCTGAATAAAATATTCATTTTATTTATTATTTATAATTTCTATAGTTTTATATTTTTGTAATTTTTTAAATATTACTTATAATATATGTACATATTTAGAATATAACAAAACTCTAGAGAAAACATTAAAATAAAATAGTATACAAAAATACATAGATGAATAAATTATACTTATACATATGTAATTAATACCCCTCTTTATTTAAGTGTACATATTATACCAAAAAAACAACAAAAATATATTTGTGCATAATAAAATAAGTTATAAATATATAAGTTAAGTGTATAAAATAATAAAATCAAAATACAAAATAAAATACCTAATATATAGGTAAATATACTTATGTTTATACTTGTAAAAAAGTAACATGTAAAATATTAACCCATAAAAATAAATACAATCAAATTAAAATACTAAATAAAATAATAAACAAATTTTATTTTATAATTAATTAATTAATTAATTAATTTTTATTTTAATTATTTTGTATTTTCCAGTATGTTTTGTCTTTTAGTGTCCTAGGTGGACCGATCATGTGGCTTGGACAGTTGACCTCGGGTCAACTATCCAGCCTACTCTCTGACCTAGGCGCCGACTGTAGAACCCTCTCTTTTATCGAATTTCTACTCCATAATCACCCGATGTAGTTGTCTTCCTTCTTGAAAAATCTTATCGACACATTGTTCCATCGCGCGTGTTAATCCACACCCTTGTACCATCCTTGATCCGCGTTAAAACCCTAGGCGAAGTCCACCATCCTTCACCTGTACAAAACCACCCCTCCCCCTTCCTCGGATTTTCAGACCCTTTTTGTTTATTTTATTTTAGTCCTGTAATATTATAGTCCCACCTTACATTTTGTAGATATTTTGCTAAAAGGACCTTAATCTTTTATCTATTTGCTTTTTAGTCCAGTTCAGCTTGAGCTAGGCATTTGCAGTTAACCCCATGTGAGTTTTTGTATTTTAGTTTAATATTTAAAGTTTAAATATTATCTGTAATATTTTGGGAAATTCTCATTGTAGCCCCTGACTTTTAGTTTAAATGCAAATATACCCTTGTTAGTTCAATAATTTTTGTGTTTGTTCTTTAATTTTTATAAATATCATCTATGCTTCAAAAATTATGAAAAATTAGGGTTAAGTTCCTTTTACTATAATCTTTCTTGCTTTTATTTTAGATTTGCAATTTAGGCATTTTTCCTATTTATTAAAAATGAAAATAGCACGGTTTTGTCTCGGTTTGCTTTAAAAAATAATAAAAAAATTATAAAAGGGTATTTAAAAAGTCCAAAAAAATTATATTTTGTTTATTATTGTATTTTATATCTACTTACCAAAATCCCTAACAATAGAAAAAGAAAATCACAAAAAATTTAAAATCTCCAAAATCCTTATAAAAATTACATTTTTAAAAAACCCAAAAATATTTATTCCCATCTCTGAATTTTCTTTTTATTTTATATTAGTAAGTAGAAATAATTTTGGAAAATTTTACATCATTAAATATTTTTAATTTCCAAAATAATTTGGCCTATTATTTAATATTTGTTTTGGGATATTTTGGATTTGAAAATACATAAAAATTAGCAAAAATTCCCCAAAAATCACAAAAATAATAAAAATACAAAATACAAATACATTTAATTCTTTTTTTGTTATTTTTAGTTGTATTCATAATTATACTAATCTATATTATATATAGTTATATATTAACCCTTAGTTTATATTAAAAAGAAAAGAAAATATTAAAAAATAGAAAATTATAAAAAGAAAATAAAAAATTATAAAATGGAAAACAAGTAAAAAATATAAAATTTAAAATACATAAAATTACATAATTCAGAACCGACACAAAAATACAATAAAAGACAAGAGAAAAGGATAATTTTTGCATTCTCTTGCACATTCTATAACATTTGCTCCATGTGTTCAACACTCTACACATACTTACACCTATACACACATTTTGTAGAGTTATAATAAATTTTAACTCCACGCTTTAATTTCGTTGCTTGATCTATATTGTGGATTAATTGTTGAATTATTCGGTTCTTGTGAGCGGTATCTTCAACGACTATAGATACCGCCTTGTGTGTTGACAAGACCCTCACAAGAACTGAGTTTTCAAATGGCGCCGTTGCCGGGGAGCAATGTCGTATAGCTTGCATTTTCTTGTTTCTTCTATCTTGTATGTTTGTTCATCTTTATTTCTTTATTTGTCATTTTATTTGATATTTGAGCCATCTAACCCTCTTCCTTGTTTGACTTTGTTGCGAGGGACCTCGAATCGAGGGAGGCTCTCCTAGGATACATAGACACCCACGTAAAGTGTGGTCAACTTTTCAGCACAAGCCGACAGGAGAGAGCGACGAAAGAGGACTTGGCAGATTTTTGAAGACAATGCTATTTGTATTTTTTTTATTTTATTTTAGTTAATTTTGTAATTCATGTAAGAGTGAGACACTCTTAATTGTAATAACTCAGACTCTCAGGACACTTCGACACTTCACATGGTCCATTACCCGATTGGTTGTTCACTTGGGGGCCTCATCGACATTTTTAGGTTTTCCGACTTTCGTTTATTTTGTTTCACGAGTTTTGAGTTTTTCGACTTTATTTTTATTTATTTTGTGTGATTGAACCTTAGAAAAGAATTGCTTGATTGATAGAATAGGTACAAAGTCGTAATTGACTTGCATGTACCTATAGTTCGCTTGTGGATCTAGTCAAATTGAATTGTTGATTATTTAGACTTGAGATCACAAGCTAAGAGAGGCATTATACATTGCTTGAAGGACCCATTGTGCTAGGCACCGAGGCTGTCTCGAAGACCAAACCCTAGGTTTCATATCTAGATAATTAGCATCTTGTGCTTCACGCTAATAACATATTCTGTTATAGGGCAATTTCATCAGCTTGCATTGCATATAGTATATGTTTCAATTCTGCTTAACATCCCGCACGAAGAGAGCTGGAGGCAAGGTGAGCATCTCTATCCGAGCATACATCATTGATTTGTGCTTGCATTGCTTTTTCGACTCTCTCCCTCTTATTTTGACCACATAGCATATTAAAGGAGTCAATCCCTCATTAGGACTCGTCCTTTTTTAATAAAAAATAAAAAAGGTGATAACCAATAAAATTAGGGCTACTAAGTTACTCGACCCTAAAATCAAAAAGAAAAATCTTTATCTCGGGAGAGTAACCCCCTGATGAATGCGAAATCGCCTCTTTAATTATAGAGAATTGTCGTAGTATAGAAGGCGAAAATCGATCGATCAAAAACCACAATCTTTGAATGTTGTGGAATATTTATACTTGGCAAGTTTACCAAGGTCGAACACATGGAATCATGATTTTTAGTTGCGTGGTCTTAGGTTAATTTAAATAAATAATTAATTGCTCGATTAATTTCTATGTCAGAAAATAAAGAGAAAATCTGCTGATGATGTAATGCTAAGAAATTTTAAATAGAGCGGATGAATTCAACACAGGATAGATTTTTAGTCCAAACAATAATAATCAATTTCCTCTATATTAAATAACAGATTAAAAGATATCAAATCCAGAAATATTTAACGATAAATCCGGGCTGTAGGCTATAAAATTAATCATTCGAATCACTCCTGTGAAATAAATCAATAATATCCCTTAAGATTCAATCCTCAACTTTGGACGAGCAACTACACAGATTAATTTATTCAACAAAATCATTCTCTATCCATGAAAGAATATTAACCACGTAAAATAATTTCAATTGAATCCCTGCAGAGAAATCAACAACTTTCTCAATAAAAGAACGCAGATACAAAATGTCCAAAATCAACCTGCATATGTCAACATAGATTCTTGAATAATAAACCCCAATAAAGAGTCTCGGATCTGTCCACAAATTATGCAAAGAGATAGAGCATGAAAATAACTTCAAAATGACATATTATATGCTAAAACTAGGGAATAGATGCAAAAGATATGCTCAATTGAAATTGCAGGTACTAAAATGTAAATAAACTAATTATTTTTTCTGCAAATAGGTCCCTAGGGGACTTATCTGTAGTTTTCCAAAAGTGTAGGGTTCTTCCTATAAAATACCCCTGACCTATGCGTTTTCGTAAATTTTCAACTTTAGAGGATCTGATCACAATTTTCTAATAACTCACATGTAAGGCACGTGATTGGGCTAGCCAGGGGTTCATTTGCAAATTCAGGAAATTACAGGGGCGTCGGTGCAATTTACCCCCCAGCGCATGTGCCTCGCATGTGCGCTTGGAGGATCGAACGGCAAGGCGGAGGCTCGGGCGAGGGGCTGTGGTTTGGAGGGCCCGAGCCTAGGTGACATGCTGGTGTGGCTCGGAGGCCCCGAGCCTCAAGACTGGGCGAGGTTCGGAAGGAGGAGACGTGGTGAGCCACAGACTGTTGGATCAAGGCCTCTCCTTTGATCCAGCGGTTGTTGATCGTCGAGGCAGCTGGAGCTGTAGCCTTGACCGACCAAGGCAGGGCGGAGTCGCATGATAGAGCGCGGCCGACACACGGCCGAGCGGTGACAGGGCGTGGCCGGTCTCTACGGTGGAGGGCAGAGGCGAGGCTGCTCCGTTGAACGTGGAGGGCAGAGCGTCAATCGAGGCTGGGCATGAGTGGAGTGACAATGCGTGGAGGCGGAGCATCGGTCGGAGCTGGGCGCTGGTGGAGCGACAGCATTGCGTGGTGGTGGGCTGAGTGATGATAAGCTCTGCTGTACGCAGTTGGAGCAATGACTTGATGTATTATGGTGATAGAGGAACACATGAGGGAGAATGTTGCAGAAAGGTGATGGAGGAACGCCTGGGAGAGGTGGAGAGGCTAACGCCTCCTCCTATCCTTGCCTCAGTGGTCGGCAAAGGTATCCACGAAGCTATGCTTGCGAGAAGAGGAAGCTACATGGATCTATGCTTCGTGGATCTCACCAAAAAAGAGAGCCGCTGTCACCGGCTTCAGGAAGAGAGGGCGGATGATCGGGAAGGCTGGCGAGGGAGGTCTTTATAGGGACACAATGGACACTTGGGCACGGTCAGTTTCTTTGATTTCAGTTTTAATCTAGATTTAGATTTTTATGTCGTTCAATAAAATTTTCATCAAAGAAAACAAATGAAGAAGGAATAAAATTAAAAGGGTTAATTATGCACATAAAAACTCAGGTCAAAAATCGCAAAAAATTAAAATGTGCAAAAGAAGCCCAAAACCCAACTTTCACATATGAGCTCTGAATTTTACGAAATTAATCTTGTTTTGAAGGTGTTTGAAAATGGAGTACTTTAAAAGTGAGTAAACCAAAATTGGATACTGTATGAGGGAGACATGTGCATTTTAGTCTGTGAGATGTGAAATTCGACTTTAGGATTATTTGACACTTATTTGAGTTAGTATTTTTTTGTATTTTTTATTTAATATTGTTAGTAATATTTATACAAGGAAGTGGTTTCAAGTCAATTGGAGTCAGGATGAATTAATTAAAAATATGAGAGTTAGCAGCTTTTTAGGCCATTTACACTAGGGATTTTAATGCATGATGGAATGCAAATATTATTTACACATGTATGTATGTTAATGATGCTTTATTAATGATTAAATGCAAATGAATTTTGGGGCACATAGCTTAATTGACCAATTTTAGCATGATGAATACGAGATTCATCATACCCCTATACTTAGACCATGCTCGTCCCCGAGCATCAATGAATGAATGACTTATTTGGATAAATCCTAACTATGCATGTGAATTTTCAAGGCTCAATTCATTGAAGACCCTTAATTTGAGTGACCCTAAAATTCTCGGTTCAACCATGCTTTAATCAAAAGGAATCCAACTTCTCTATTTATCAGATTCTCTGTTTGTACATAATATATAAGGATATGACTTTTAGTGCACTACAATCATGAGAGTCGAGTCGAGACATCACTCGAAGTTCTTATCCAAGAGACTCTCCTCTAGACCTAATCCTCAACACTAGGGAATAAGTCTATTCTTGCTTCAGTCAACCATCTCAGTAGTTCGTCAGACTTGAAATGTAGATGGGCGGCCAGATGATGGAGGGCATAGGATTGTGTCTATTTTTCTCTCCCTCACATTGGAACAAGGGGCCTCTTGAGTGCCTTATTACTCAACACAAGTATATTTTTATTTTTGTTGATCAACGTGTCCGTCAAGAGAGTTCGGAGTTGTCTGCACTTGTTTTTCTGGGAGTACACCAGGGTGTGTCTTTTTTGAGCATCTAAGATACTTTTGACATCCAGACTTGTATCGCTAACGATGAAGAGACCTTTTATGATGTCAGCCCAACTCCTTAGTCCTAATTAGTACTTGGTCCAAGTGGGCACTTTAAAAATGTTTGGGAGCGCTCGCCATTGATGGAAGCTCTTTTGTAAATTGACTTTGAGGAATAGAGTTTTTCTTTGAATATATATATATATTCTTTTCTTTTCATTTTGGCTAGCTCCACTGCTTTTACTAAAAGTTGGCACACATTGATCAACAATTATTTATATTTCATCAAACCCTGGCACATAGGTAAATATCAAAGAGATAGCACATGAACTTGTTCACATACTGGCTAGGGTTTTGCTGACACTCAGGTTTCTTGAAGCCTTCATTAACTTTATCCAATCCTCGAGCATCATTATATCGAGTCTAGACTTAAATCTCCAGTCCTAGTTCCTCAAGTGATAACTCAACTCATCTCATCAATCACGATGTTGTGAAAGTGAATGTTCTGATCATATTCTTTTTGAAGGTGGAGATGAAGAGTGCAATATAGCGCTAAAATCATTTAAACTAGGGAAGTGTGGATTATTAAGTTCAAAACCCTAATGACTAAGGCTGGTTAACTCAGATTCTTAAGATCACATAAATCAAGTGTCCTCAAAATCCTCAAGCCTTGAGTGATAGTGAATGTGTCAGGAATAATCCAACCAAGGAATGCATAAGATGCTTGATGAAATGCAAGACCATGGGTGTTTTTTTTGAACAAAGGCATTATTTACATAAAGCATTTAGTATTATAAACATAGTGTACACTACTTGTACCCACCCCCGATGTTAGATGAAAACAATTAAAGTACGAGCTATGGATAAAGTAGATAGAATATATACAACACCCCCTATACTTAGCAAGTGCTATGTTCTCATGGAACAAAGTGAAATGTAGACATAACTCGTACTGAATATAAACGAGTTAAAAAATAATAGAAGAGAAGTGATGTATAAACAATGGTACCGATCCCCCTATACTTAGGCTCAGGTCAACATAAGCATAATCGAATAATTACACGTGGGGAATCGGGTAGATTTACGAATGTACAGGTCAAGGAGGTTTGCGACGGACCTTCTTGCGAGAGTGTAGTGGGAGATAGTATGGAGATGTTGAGGGCGATGAAGAGGGGGAAGATGAAGAAGACCCGCCATCGTCAGAGTTGTCTTAAGGAGAATAGTAGTCGTATGCAGAGGATCTCCAATTATTGTCGATCAGAGGTAAGTGCCCTTGGATCAGAGCTGTACCTATTGCACTTACTTGATGAACCACTTCAGGACCAGACGAGGACTCTTCAGAAATCACCTAGTGTATAAGGTCAAAGGTGACTTTCTTGTTCGGTTTGTTTCCTTGAGAAGTATTGGGAGGAAGTTGGACAGTCTACATCTCCCTTTCTTGAGTAACCGGTGTGGCATGCATGAGTTCCTCATCAGATGAATTCCCATAAAAGTCGACCAATTCTTGTAGTGCCACACGCTACTTTGGTCGAGAGAGATTGTTCCTGGTGGTTTCGTGATTGTGTGCTGGGGGTGTTGATGTCACCTCCTTATAATCATGAGTTTTGGTGATATCGGAGGTTTCCTGAGTCAGTTCCTTGTATGGTTCAAGTATTTCGTGAATGACTACCAACTCGAAGATTGGACCACTTAAGTAATCGTGACGTGCCTTAGAAATATGGTCCAACTCATCATAAGATCCAAAATCTTGAATCTTCGAAGGAGCCTTATTAAGTGAGAATCAGAGGTTTGTCCAACAGTCAGTCTCTCAGGTGACTCTTCTAGAGTTTGTATCTGTGTGCCATGAGGAGATGTCTGATGATGTAACATGGTTTTCTACTGATCATAACTGTTGATTTCAAGTTGGGCTTCCTTAGAGCAGGTAGTATCATTGAGGGTCTATTCATTTTGGTCCGAGTTCGGAAACTTGATTTCCTGAGTCTCACAATTTACAATTGCCTTAACAAAGGCTAAGAACGGTTTTCCTAAAATGATAGGAGACTCGGAGAATCCTCCGCGGTGCTCAATGTCAAGGACAATAAAGTCCACTTTGTATTTGTCACCTAGGAAGTTTACGACGAGCGAAACAACCCCCCGTGGTCTTTTGGTGGATCAATCAGGCAATTGAACGATCACTCTAGTCTTTTTGAGTTGTCCGAGTTTGAGTTGGTCAAAAACGGACTTGGGGATGATGTTTAATGTAGATTCGTCGTCTAACCAAACATGAGTGAATAAGGTATCCTCAATTTCACATGTGATCTGAGTCAACCGCTTGACTTTGCGGCTCTTGGTTTTTCGATTCATCACCAAGGAGATGGCCATAGATATGATATGATATTCAGTCCTCGATCATTTCTTGCCTATCTTTTTAGGATTAAGTCACTCTTCACAAATTGCTTAAGATCGGGCACATATTCTATGGCCTTGATCAATGTAAGTTTTAAGATCAGACTCTTGTAAAATGCTTCCATTTCAGAATTGCCCAATTTTTTGAATTTTCTATTTTTTTTCATTTTTTGGTATTTTCTATGATATGGTAAGTAGGGGGGGTCAGAGGTCAGTGGTGGTGGTGACTCCAGCTGTATAGGAGATGTTAGTGCCTTAATATCATTTCTTTCCTCGAGATCATCTCCACTTGAATAAACCTCGATACCAAGTTTAGAACATTCTATCTTTTCTGCTTTCAACACTTTTTTGAATTCATTCCTCAATTTTTCCACATTTCTTCTGATTTGCGAGTATTCATCCTTTAGTGATTGGTTAGGAAGATCACTGGTATGGTTGGAATGTTTTTGCTGAGAGATTGAGGTTCCATACTAGCATGCCTAGACATAGGCTCGCATTTCTAAGTTGAGTATGTGTTTCTTGCTAAGATAGTCTGAGTCTCAAAATCGGGTATCCACCGACAGTGGGAGGGTGGAGTAGGATCTTGAATCCCTTTCTCTGTGTCTGAGGTCTCATTGAGTGCAGAGCAAGAAGGCCTAGGATATTCAATCCAGTTAGGGTGAATGTAAGGTATAGGCCTCTCTATTTGGTCGTCAGCAGGAAGTCTTTGGTTCGAAGGTGTATAGATGTAATCTTGACCCTTGTAAGTCGACCAATAATCATTCTCAACAGTAGTTTGCTTAATGTATATGTCATAATGGTTATCAAACTTTTGGGTAAATGGTGTGCTAGACTGGTAAGGGAGGGTATTGGGGGGGGGTAAGAATGTATAGGAGGTGAGGAGTATGAAGAATTGGAGAAGTCAAGCGAGGTCGTAAAGTCGGTCGAAGATCCAACTTCAGGATACGAGGTGGATCGAGAGTACATGATGGAATGGAAGAAGAAGAAGATGATCCAAACAAGGAGCCAAACAGACACAAGAAAAAACAAAGTAGTTGATTCGGAAAAAGTAGTGTGAAACCGGAGGGCCCTATAGTGACGTTTCGAAACGAAGTGAGAACGGAGAGGAGGAAAAAAGCGAAACGTGGTGATCAGTAGGTGAGTACAAAGTCAGAAGAGTCTCAGCGGAGCGTAGAGGAGGTGTGAGCCTCCCCGAGCTTTGCCCCTATATTTCATCCGCATTAGTAGCTTCCGTCGTCGGCCCTTGTCATTAGACCACGTGCATGTATTTTCCGCCTTGACTCTCTAATCTTTTGCTTCTCGGGTGGTGGCGAACAATGCTGCTTGCGTTAACTTGACATTGGTGAAGGCACATTAGGGTTCGACCGCTTATCTTTTCAATTTTAATTTAATGATAAAACAATCTTTGAAAATTAAGCGGAGCTGTTAGGTGCCGAAATATTTCACAAAGACTATCCCGAGTTCATATAACTAGTTGCACTTACTTTCAGCCAGTATAAGTGTAAGTACGAACCATTTAAATGGCTACCAGTGTTACTTGAGGACGAAGCCTTATGCAAGGTCCTCTAAACCACCCACTCTGCTAAGGGAAGTCAGACCGTAAAACGGCTACTCGAGACCCTCACTTAAAAGTAGCTAATTGTTTTTAAAATCAGTAGTCTGAATGAAATTTTTCGGTTTTTGGCTCTGTCCTAAGTGTGCGATCTTGTCCTTACAAAAAATGAGTGGGTTTCTCTCCACCAGACAGAAGGGTTAATTTTATGTAAATTTATTTATAGTCGCCTTGATAAACAGTCCTCGTTTTAGATTAAGGTTAACACTGAAGTTTATGTGAGCACAAAAAATCATGCCTAACGAGCAGTCCCAATTCCTTTAATTTCTAAGTTGTAAAACTGAGGATGGAGAATCGAAAAAGCTAATGCAAGCGTAAATCAATGATGCATGCTTAATAAGAAGACTTATAGTGATTCCTAGGGTTCTTCATGCGGGATGCAATACAAGGATTTGAAATTACACTAAATGATATGCACAGATGAAGCGGGAAGTATTGATTTCAATTTGGTTAATGTTGAACGATCTTTAGTGCGTATAATTAGTGAATAATATGTGTCTTAAAATTAACGAGGATGAACACAAATAATTCTAATCTAGCGTATGTGCTCCTAAATTCTACGCCACACCACAGAGAGTCCAGTCCTGAATATTACAAATTAACATGGTTCAAAGAGAGAGGGACCCTGTAAATAATGTAGAAAATTAAATCTAGACTAAGCTCTCTCTCACAATTAAAATTCAACCTCCGTCCTTGCAAATCCTTGATCTAAATCCCAAAATTTTTGCTCTAAGAAATCTGCAAAGAGAGAAGATGCGGTTAGTATCCATAGTGAGAGAAGAGAATGAAAAAATAGAATGCATGATGAAAATAAAAAAATGATAAAAAAATATTTTCACAAAAATTAATTACAAAAATAATTTAAAATCCTAAAAATTCGCCGTTCCCTTTCAACAACGCCATTTGATGAACGTGAAATTCCGCCTCTTTAATTATAGAGACTTGTAGTAGTATATGAGGCAAAAACCGGTCGATCAAAAACCACAATCATAGAATGTTGTGGAATATTTATACTTGGCAAGTTTACCAAGGTCGAATACAGGGAACAATGATTTTTAATTACGTAGTCTTAAATTAATTTAATTAGTTAATTAATTGCTTGATTAATTTCTATGTCAGAAAATAGCGAGAAAATCTACTGATGATGCAATGCTAAGAAATTTTAAAAAGAGCGGATGAGTTCAACATAGGATCTGTGGTTAAGATTTTTAATCCAAACAATAATAATCAATTTCCTCTATATTAAATCACATATTAAAAGATATCAAATCCAGAAATATTTATCGATAAATCCAGGCTGTAGGCTATAAAATTAATCAATCAAATCACTCCTGTGAAATAAATCAATAACAACTCTTAAGATTCAATCCTCAACTTTGGACGAGAAACTACACAGACTAATTTATTCAACAAAATGATTCCATGTCCCTGAAAAAATATTAATCGCGTAAAATAATATCAATTGAATCCCTACAGAGAAATCAACAACTTTCTCAATAAAAGAACACAGATACAAAATGTCAAAAATCAGTCTGCATATGTCAACAGAGATTCTTGAATAATAAACCCCAATAAAGAGTCTCAGATCTGTCCGCAAATTATGCAAAGAGTTAGAGCATGAAAATAGTTTCAAAATGACATATTACATGCTAAAATCAGAGTTCGGATGCAAAAAATATGCTCAATTGAAATTGCAGGGATGAAAATGTAAATAAAATAATTATTTTTCCTTCAAACGGTTCCCTGGGGGACTTATCTATAGTTTTCCAAAGTGGAGGGTTCTTCCTGTAAAATACCCCTAACCTGGGCACTTCTGTAAAATTTTCAACTCTGGAGGGCCTGATCACAATTTTTCCAATGCCTCACGTGTAAGGCACGTGACTGGGCTGGCCAGGGGTTCATTTGCAAATACGGGAAATTGCAGGGGCGTCGGTGTAATTGGAGGTTCGGATGGTGAGGCGGAGGCTCGGGTGCGGGGCTGTGGTTCTGAGGGCCCGAGCCTAGGTGGCAGGCTGGTGTGGCTTGGAGACCCCGAGCCTCAAGTCTGGGAGAGGCTCGGAAGGATGAGACGTGGCGAGCCACAGACCGTTGGATCAAGACCTCGCACTTGATCCAACGGTTGTTGGTTATCGAGGCAGTTGGAGCTGTAGCCTTGACCGACCAAGGCGTGCCGTAGTCGCACGGCGGAGCTCGACCGATACATGGTCGAGCAGTGGCAAGGCGTGGTCGGTCTCCGCGGTGAAGGGCGGAGGCGAGGCCACACCATCGAGCGTGGAGGGCGGAGCGTCGATCGGGGCTGGGTGCGGGTGGAGCGACGATGCGTAGAGGCGGAGCACCGGTCGGGGTTGGGAACGGGTGGAGCGACGGCGCTGCGTGGCAGTGGGCTAAGTGCAGATAAGCTCTGCTGTGCGCAGGTGGAGCAATGACTTGAGGTATTATGGTGATAGGGGAATACATGAGGGAGAATGTTGCAGAAAGGTGATGGAGGAACGCCTGGGAGAGGTAGAGGGGCTAACGCCTCCTCCTATCCTTGCCTCAGTGGTCGGTGAAGGTATCCACGAAGCTATGCTTGCTAGAAGAGGAAGCTACACGGATCTATGCTCCCCGGATCTCGCCAAAAAAAGGGAGCCGTTGTCACTGGCTTCACGAAGAGAGGGCGGATGATCAGGAAGGCTGGCGAGGGAGGTCTTCATAGGGGGGGTCAACGTACATTACATGAGGAGGAGGTGAACAGCTGGAAGGTGTGGAGGTTGGCAGCAACGCGTAATGGCCAGGGGCCGTGCATGGTAGAGGCTTGATGGCCGCAGGAGCGGGGAACGACTGGAGGAGATGAAGGGGTTCACGTCCTAGGCACGTGACCAGGGTAGAGGAGCAGTCACGTGCGTGGCACGCAACCTAGGAGAGAGAGGAGAGGGTTTAGGGGTGAGGTGGGGTGCCACGTGGCACGCCCAGGGTCTGCCACGTGTCACCCAAAAAATTCCAAAATAAAGAGGAAGGAAATTTGAAAAAATAGAAGAAGACCTCGGATCGAAAAATTTTCTTCACAAAAGTTGTTCGTCTCGACGAGATATACAACTTTTATGAAGGACCTAGGAGCAAAAGAGGTCATCTATGTGAAGTGATATTTTTGGTGGTTCTCCATGTGTATAGAAAACCGGCTTTTGGGGTTTTGTAATTTTTTTGGTGGGTTTAAAAGAGGGTAAAAATCTAGAAAAATACGATAAAATACCAGGAAATTAGTTATACTCTAATCTATTTTTTTGGATTTTCAATAAATAAGAAAATAGAAAAATAAAAAAGAAATACAAAATATGAGATTTTTGTACAGACTCACAACAGACACTTGGACACAGTCAGTTTCTTTGATTTCAATTTTAATCTAGATTTGGATTTTTATTCTATTAAATAAAACTTTCATCAAAGAACATAACTGAAGAAGGAATAAAATTAAAAGGGTTAATTATGTATATAAAAACTCAGGTCAAAAATCGTAAAAAGTTAAAATGCGCAAAAGAGGCCCAAAACCCAACTTTCACATATGAGCTCCGAATTTTACGACATTGGTTTTGCTTTGAAGGTATTTGAAAATGGAGTACTTTAAAAGTGAGTAGACCAAAATCGGACACGTGATTGAGGGAGATATGTGCATTTTAGTTCGTCAGAGGTGAAATTGGACTTTGGGATTATTTGACACTTTTTTGAGTTAGTATTTTTTGTATTTTTTATTTAATATTGTTATTAATATCTATACAACAAAGGTGGTTTCTGGCCAATTGGAATCAGGATGAATTAATTAAAAAATGAGAAGTTAGCAGCTTTTTGGGTCATTTACACTGGGGATTTTTAATGCATGATGGAATGCAAATATTATTTACACATGTATGTATGTTAATGATGCTTTATTAATGACTAAATGCAAATAAATTTTGGGTACAGAGATAATTGACCAATTTTAGCATGATGAATACGAGATTCATCACCCCCTCATTTGTATTCACATTTTATTCTTGATACATACACACTAAGGATTATTCCCCAATCCCATGCCGACCTACATGTTTGTAAATCTTTGTGAAATTCACCTAACACTAAAATTGAAAAGATAAAAAGAGTGAACTTTCACGGTCATCATTGTGTTGAGTAGGTGAATTGAGGGGTTTTGTTTGTTTATAGTTGTGTTTGTTTGTGTGCTTAACGGATCTTCTCTGCGCATTTATGCCTTTTTCTTGCATATCTTATTTTGACTATCGTGCTCTCCTGATCCCTGTCTTTTGTGTCAGAGATGACCAAATGGAGTAATTTTTATCCGAACTTTATGGATCCTTCTGACTCTCCAGTCGGTCCACCTCCATTTTTCCAGGAGGACTTTGCTCCTGATTCTTCTTTTTGTACATATGTGCCATATCCACTGTTTCAGGCATCAGATTTTGATTTTTATCCACCACCACCACCCTCTCTTTTCCCACCATCTCACTCACCCGATAGTGAGATGTTGGAGTCACCTCTTATGAAGACCACTCTTGAGCACTTAACCTAGATGATGGAGCACATGAAGGAGAGGATTGATGACCTCACTTGTATAAATAAGAGCCACAATCTTGCTCACCATCTTATTTCATGGATTCACTTGAGGACACCCATAAGAGCTTACAATCACCCAAAATACAAAAAAATGAGAAAACCCTGAAAATACAAAAATATTCTGGGAGACACCTTGTCGAGTCAGCTTGTGAGCAGAGGGTACCTTTGCCAGACCCTTTGACCACACACACATTCACCACAGTTCCAACCTTTGCCCCCAAGTATGACACTGTATAGACTTCTCTTAGTCATCCTTGTATATAAGATGATTCTGATCTCCTCCCTTGTATGGAGGAGATCCAAAATCTAAAAAAATGTTGACTGAACCAGAAGTGGTGGCAGATATTAATGAGATTATTGAGGCCCCACTTAGCCAGGACATGAACCAATTATCTGCACCCAAACTCAAAAAACAAAAGCGAAGGAGCAGATCTAAGCACCACATTTTGACCATGGCTATTGCCCATGCCTTCACTCACCATTCACGTATTAGGAAAGGGAACACTAGCACACTCCTTGTTAGATGTGACATTTCTGACTACTCTTGTGATCACACTCTCCTTGACGATGGTGCTTTAATCAATTTAATACCCATCTCGCTGGTACATACTATTTACTTAGGGCCACTCAAGAAACCATGATGATTAGTCAATTCGCTGATGGATCAATAAAGAGGCCAAAGGGGTATTCTAGAGAACATCCTCATTCAGATCCAGGGCATAGACTTTACTGTTGATTTTGTTATATTTCCCATGGAGATCTCCACCGCTGTGGGGTACACTCCAATCATCTTGGGATGTCCCTTCCTCACCTCTGCGAGAGCCGTTATTGATTATGGATCTGGAGAGATTCGCTTCTGTTCTGATGACAGGAGTGATGTGTTGATCACTGCACCCACTATTGACCAGAGACCTACATCTGATGAGAGCGTGCTCGTGATAGCTGACCCTGAGGACTATGACCTATCAACTGATATCCGAGAGGTTTGCTTTACATGGATGAGATTGAGGACCCGAGAATTCCTCTTCAGGGAGGAAGACTTGGAAAGCAAAGACCTTGGAGTTCCCCCTTCCAGTGAGTGGCGATGTATTGATGACATCCATGGTATTTACTCTATAGACACCTTAGAGCGAAAGGCAGACTTAGGAGAGATTGCACATGCCGAATATGACCTTACTACTTTCATAAATGAATTCGTGCCTTTCTGTTGTGACATAACAGAGACTTCCTAGGTCGAGCATGTCCACACTACTTCCATTGACCAGTTCGTGCCTTTCTACTTTAAGACCACTGAGGATCTTCATCAGGTCGATCCCAGTCGGGTTGAGTCAGTTGAGGACCCTGATATCGACTTGCACCTTGTTAGATCCATTCCTTAGCGTCCACACAAGAAGGAGGACCCCGATATCGACTTGCACCTTGTTAGATCCATTTCTGAGCGGCCACACAAGAAGGTCCGCTTTCTACCTTCTTGATCTCTATACATCCACCACTTTGTATATCCTCATTCGTTTTCTTCTTTCCATCTACCGTTTTGCTTATCCACCCTACTCCGTGTTTTTTCCTAGGGGTGGATGAGTCGAGTGTTCATTCCTCATTCTGTTTGATCACTCCCGTTGTTGCCTATACTTGGGGCTCTTTTACCTTAAGTATAGGGGGAGTGATGTCTACATTCTTCCATCGTATATTTTCTTTTTATTGTATTCTTTTCTCGATCCCTCCAACTGTCTCTTTTCCTTATCTATACTTAGGGATATCTCATCCTAAGTATAGGGGGAGATAGATTGAGATGTGATCTATTTATTCCCACCCTCAACCCTCCCTGCATGTAGATATAGTCTGCTATACTTAGGATTATTTCATCCTAAGTATAGGGGGACAATTGACTTCTCATTCATTGATTATTTATTCTTTCATCGTTGAAGTATACGCTCTTCAATACTCAGTATGAGTTACGTCTTCTCTTTTTCTCTTTGATCCCAAGAATTCTCAGGGATTTTAAATAATAAAATTTATCCACAATGTCATTGCAACCCTAAAAATCCCTCAACAAAAAATATTTGTATTTTGTACACTACTCAAGCCAACGAGCAATAAAAGAATGTAGCAATAAACAAAGAGTACTATCTATTTACATGTATAACATACATGATTGAACTCAGGGAGGCTATAAAATCCTGAGGGTAATTAAATCAATGAAAAATAATTAAAATAAATGAAGAATTTCTACGCAGACTACTCTAGATTTTGTATTTTGTATTTTTTTTATTTTTTATTAACATTTAAATTTTATATTCTTTTATTTGGTTTGTTTATTTTATACTTTTTATTAGTTTTTTACTTTTGAAAATAATTTAAATTTTTGAAAATAAAAGAAAACAAAAATAATGAAAAAGGAAAAAAGAAAAGAGAACAAGAACACTTTCTGTATTTTTAAAACAACTCAAAAATACATACAACATTACATTGAAATTATTTTTGGGTTTCTGGATGTTTTTTAATGTTTTTAATATTTTCAGAAAATTTTGACTTTTTAGATTTTTAAAACGATTAAAAATGGAGAAAATGCAAATAGTGAACAATACAAGTATTTTTGTATTTTTAAAATACAGAATAAATGAAAAAATATGTAAAATAAATAGAGAAATAGGGGAAATATTTTAGGTTTTTAGAAAGGTATTTTATCAATTTTTATTAATTGTTTGTGAATTTATCTCAATTTTTATGTGTTTTTTTAGTATTTTTATGATTTTTGAGTTTTTTGCGAGGAATAAAAATGCAAAAATGGTACAAAAATAGAAGAGATGAAAATAACTAAGTAGGATTTTTTATCAGAATTTTTTAGAAGATTTTTATATTTTTTATTCAATTTTAAATATACACATGGATTTTTATTGAGTTTTTGTATTTTTTAAATAGTAAAAATGATGAAAATGCAAAATAAAAGGATAGAGATGAAAGATTGGATTAACAGGAAGGTAACATGATTTTTGTGTAATTTTTAATAATGTTTTTCTAATTTTTATTTTATTTTTAACATGTAAAATAAATGCATATGCATAGGGGTATGAATGCAAATATTTATAGTTTGTAGACTAAATGACAATAAAATTAAAAACTAAGGGGTAAAACATGCAAAATGTCTAAAAAGTGCATGCGAGTGCACTTGAGCCCCACCAGACATAACCTAATTGTAAATATTTTATTTTGACGGGCCAACTAAAAACACAAAAAACTATAGGCTCTTTATTGCAAATAACCCAAGAAATACGTTCGGTGCAAACTTTGAGGTTTAAATAGGACCAATATGTAATTAAAATAAATAATAGGGTAAATATTGCAAATGTTCAATACATAAATTGCTGACACGTATCCTTACAAGACTTATTTGCAAAACAAAATAAAAGTAAGGGCTCGAGTGAAATTATACCCTTAATATGTGTGGTGAATGAAATGACTGATGTAGATCCGGGCTTTGATCGAATAGCTGGGATTGAATCTGCATGTGGAAGGCCTCGATCTGATCTGGAAGTTGATCTCACGGCTCAGCTTTGAGGCTTTAGGAATGGCTATGATCAAATCTGGAGGTGGCGTTCTTGATCCTATAGTACTGGATGTGCTTGGAAGAACATGGATGCACCTGAGCTTCGTTGAACTTGATCGGAGTTGATCTCTCTCATCTTGGCTCTGCTCCAGCTCAGCTCAATCTCTAATGAAAGCTCCTGCAAATCTACACCTGCCGTGCGCTACGGATCATTGAGAAACTACTGGATCTTCGAACTGGACGAAGATGAACATGGACTGCTCCAGATACCTCCTCCAAGTCTTGGATCAGGTGCTACACTTCGGATTTGGGGATTCTATGATCTGCAGATGAATGCTTGATCAGGGACGAGGTCTCCGGCCAAAATATTAGGTCAAATACACAGAATAAAGTGGAGGAATGGGAGCTTTAGTGAAGTTGATCGGAGATGGGAGTCGATCCTTAGATTTGGGATGATCTGAGGGGGGTCAGACAGTGTAAGAGATGGATAAGGGTCGGGTGGAGGTGTAGGCGTGGTCGGAGTGAAGAATGGTTGATCAGAACACCTCCGATCTTGCATATCAGAGGAAGAAGATGGACATATGATTTAAGCTAAATCAAAAAATAAAATAAAATGACAAATTAAGGAAAGAAACAATTAGGAACCACCTAGGCTACGTAAGGAATGAATGGCAGAGAAATCAACCTCGATCTGCGACAAAAAGCAGAGAAGAGAAACTACGCCAGGGGAAGGCCGACAAATCACTGAATCACGTCCTTCAAGTGAATTCTGATGCTCCAAATCGTGGATAAAAAGCATTACCGCTACCTCTCACTCTCTACTCGATCTCGGGAAGAAATTCGAGAGAAAAATGGATCAATTGTGGCATGGAAAAGTGACAAAGTATAAATACGTAGTGAATTCCCACGACGTATGAATTTGAAATTTTGAGTAGTTTAAGGCGTGGCCTTAGGATCTAAAGGGTTGGCGATGGAGAGGGTTAATTGGGTTAGAAGATTGGAGAAGAACGCGTGGGCTGTTAGTAATTGTGGTGCATGGGAAAAAGTAGGAGATGACCGGGCTGGATG
The DNA here is from genome assembly GCA_037367405.1 of Ottelia alismoides. Lineage (NCBI taxonomy): Eukaryota > Viridiplantae > Streptophyta > Magnoliopsida > Alismatales > Hydrocharitaceae > Ottelia > Ottelia alismoides. The sequence continues at coordinate 348,127 of JAZKJV010006969.1, read as the reverse complement.
CGAGTTGTGCAGGAATCAGGGGTGGACCAGACTGTTGACCCGGGTCAACAAACTCAGGCTGACCAACCAGAAGGAGAGGAGGAAAAGACAAAATTAGGAAAACAACATAAATCTAAGAAAAATAAGAATCAAAATAAAATCAAAAAATGAATTTAGAAAATTAAGTAATGTAAATAAAATTTTTAAGGATTTTATGTAGTTAATTTATGTGATTTTTATTTAATTAAATATTGTATTTACAAGGGTTAAAATAAATTAAATGTATTATTCTGAAGCATGTATACCTATATATATATAAGGTTTTGATTTTTAGTTAAATGGGATTTTTACCCGGTAGACCCTATAAACTTTGCCAATTACCTCCACGACCTTTGAAACAACCTAATTCCCCCCATCGACCTCGTAAACTTGCCAACTCTTACCCCATGAACCCTCTGGGTAATATGTTTGAAGCCTGTGGGGGTTCTTGGGGTAATTTACAGGGTTGATGGGGGTAATTACGTTCTGCAAAAGGTCGTAGAGGTAATTTAAAAAGTTTACAGGGTCTGCCGGGTAAAAATCTCTTAATTAATTATACAACTATATAAAGATAATTTAATAATTTATTAATTTACACTATTTTACAAGAATTTAATGGACTTTTTATTTGATTTTAGGAATTAATTTATCAGGTTAAATAAATAGGTATATGTATAATATATACATAGTGATACTTATAAATATTTGCAAGGTTTTATTTTCATTGATTTTTTATTTTTATTTTTATTTATATTTTATACAAGTCAAATACAATATTTACAATTAATTAAGAATACACTATATACAAATATGTACAAGAAAATAAATTAGTAAATAATGTACGTAGTATACATAGGTATTATATACAATAATACCCCAATTAGTTGCATTTCACACCTTAGCTCCAATTTTTATGAAACCACCTCCATTTTAAAGATTATTTAATTTGGAATACAATGAAAGTGAGTATGATGAATTTGGATTTTATTGGAGAATATATTGATCTTGCATGTTGAGCTTTGTGGTTTTTGAGAGTGTTGTAATTTACACAGTATACAATGATTTTTCTTGCAATTATTTTTATTATTTACAAAAAAAATTTATTCACAATTTTCAAGAAGAAATCATTTTTATTTAAAAAGAATTTGATGATAAATAAATTAAAGAAAAGAATATGTATTATATGAAGATTGATTTTTGGTGTCTAGGCCTTATACCCCCTACTTTATTCCTTGTCAATCAGGTCAAGTCTTGGCCTTCTCTCGGGGTCTGAGTCAGCTTGTATCTATTACATATATATAGTCTTTGTTTTCTTTATTTTTCCTTTATTTCTTTCTTTATTTATTTTACGTTAAAATAGTGATAAATATACAATATTTACAAGAATCGGGGATAGTAAAAGAATGGATTTATTGATATTTATAGGTGTTTTATAAGGGATTTTAAGCTAAAATAAATGAATAAAGATGATGGAAACACAGATTCATCATCCCCCTTTGCTTTACCTTTGCTAGTCCCTTAGCAAACACTTATTTGAAGAATAAGTTACTAAAGAAAAAAGGGAAAAGAATAAAGAAAAATAACGAACTTAGAACATTATTGAGTATTAAACTTATCTTCATAAAATCGAAGTATGGAGCTCGTTAGACCTTCGGATTATAGTTTGGGCGGAACCTTAGTGGGAAATGGACTTGACACTCAACATCCTTTAAAGACCACATAACTCTTGCTCAAGTATCCTCAATACCCTGGTCAGAATAAATCAACTCATACGCAAACCCTTATGACTATGAATCTTTCTTGTACAATGTAAGCGATATGTAGCTCTCCTCGGTTGAAGCGGTAAAAGTCAGTCTTTTCCAACATGGTGACCCTAATTCTCTAATCCAATAAGGCTTTCCCTCGAGAAGCAAGGTATTCCCTTCTAAGTTCAAGTACAACTAGCTCAAGAAGAAGAGGTGGAGAGAAGAATGGACGGTAGCCAGTGTCGCTACCTATCCTTGGATGCATGGCCAGTGTAGCCAAGTCATCCAGCAATGAGCTCACAAGTATCCGACTTTGAAGCTCAAGCTTGCTTATTTGCTATACAAATATACACACTCCGGCATGCATTTTAATTTCAATCAGGCCTGCCTACTTTTTTTTGGAGTTTTTGATTTTGCATTTTTTTATGAAGGTGCAACATGTACATAAGGAGTTTTTCCTCTTGAGCCAATAGACTGTCCCTCTTTTGAAGCTTTATTGCAACCCACAACATTCTGTCATTAGACCTCGTCGCTACTAGATCGGGTTGGCTACAATGGCCACAAATGTGTGACATCTGATGTTTCCATTGGCTTGTGTCTCATGTCGGCAAATCCAACCCTCTACCACTTCACCTAAGGTGAGAAAAGTGTAAGTGTAGGTGTGCAAGCTTTGTCATTGTCAACAAGAATCATGCATGTCCTCCGAAGTATTCTATTTAGGCAGTCAAGATGACACTGAACTAAGTCTTGTGATTCCCAAAGAATTAAGTCTATAGACATGAAAAATATCAATTCCATTTCCTATAAGGTTCCTCTTAAGTGTATTAAGGTCCAACCTAGCTCCATTCTTCAAGTTTATTCCAGACTAGTCTAAATGTCAATACCATTCTGAAAAATGCACATGCAAATGTAAGATATATATATATATAACATTTTTTTCAAATAAATAAAAGAACAATCTTTTTGAAAAAGGTTTTCAAAGAATTTTGCAAATTTTTATGGATTTTAAACATTTTTAAGAAAGAAAAGGGTTAGTAAATTGAATGTGTTTACAAGGAATATATACAAGTATACACTCAAGGATTTGCAATTTTTCTTACAAGAATTTACAAGAGGATTTTATGCACAAGTTTTAGATACATGTTTTATAAAAGAATTTTATATACAATAAAGAATTATATTTACAATATAATTAAGGTGGTTTCACTTAATTTGGAGCTAAGATGTAAAAGTTAGGTTCTAGACCCCTATTGTGATATATACTTGAATAAAATATTCATTTTATCTATTCGTTATTTTTTTATAATTTATATATTTTTTTTTTTGTAAATATTATTTATAATATATGCACATATTTAGAATATAATAAAACCCTAGAGAAATATTAAAACAAAATAGTATACAAAAATACATAAATGAATATACTATACTTATACCTATATAATTAATACCCCTCTTTAATTTAGTGTACATATTATATCAGAAATATATAACAAAAATATATTTGTGCATATTAAAATAAGTTATATATATTAAGTGTATAAAATAATAAAATAAAAAAATACAAAATAAAAATAAAATACCTAATATATAGGTAAATATACCTATGTTTATACTTGTAAAAGTAACATGTAAAAAATTAACCCATAAAAATAAATAAAAATCAGATTAAAATACTAAATAAAATAATAAATATTTTTTAATTTATAACATTTAATTAATTAATTAATTTTAATTATTTTGTAACCAGTATGTTTTATCTTTTTAGCGTCCTAGGTGGACCAATCATGTGACTTGGACAGTTGACCTCGAATAAACTATCCATCCTACTCTCTAACCTAGGCGCCGGTTGTAGAACCCTCTCTCTAATCGAATTTCAACTCCATGATCCATCGCCCGATGAAGTTGACTTCCTTCTTCAGAAATATTGTCGACATATTGGTCCATTATGTGTGATGATCCACACCCTCGTACCATCCTTGATCTGCGTGAAAACCCTAGGCGAAATCCACCATACTTCAGCTATACAAAACCACCCACTCCTCCTTCCTTGGATTTTCGAATCCCTTTTGCTCTACTTCAGCCCCTTTTCTTGTGCTCTTCGGCTCGAACGTGGTGATAACAAGCTCTCCTAGCCTTTTTGAGGTGAGGCAGGGGGCGTATGAGCTCGATCCCATTTATCTCCGTCGCTCGTTGGCGCGAGGTCTTCATCTCACAACTACAACTACTTGAGGTATGCTTTTAGTTCTCTTTAGGTAGATTTTAGTCTCTTCTTTTATTTTCTATCGTTATATCCAAGTTTTATTGACTGCTTTAGCATAGAATCGATCCTTCGTATTCACCAGAGCTCTGCTCTGGTGACCATTCCACCGTCATCCAGCCACTATTTCAACCCCTTTTCATCCCCATCTCGTCCCTTGTCCCTTCTTCTACACCCCACATCATTTCACTCAACTAGATCCTCTATGGACATGGAGTTGGTTGCTCCGCCTCCACCACTCGCCGGGGTACCTCCGCCCCATGTGCCAACCACCTCCATTCCACTTTCAAACTTGCCAATAAAAGCCCAGTTGCTCCAGCTTTGCTTCATCGAGCTTTCTTGTAGGAAAAGCAGTTAGAAAGGGGTATCTGAGCCCCAGTTGAAGCCTAAGAATACCTCCAGGTAGCGAAGCATTCCATGGCTCCATCACTGAGCCTCAGATCTATATGAGGGTATCTACATACGTGGGAGGCTTGCAGTAGCAGAATGAGACCTTCGATGGTGCTGAAGGAGGTCAGAGATGCGTGCAACCTCAAATTCAAGCTCGCCCACGATGAGTTCTTCAGGTGCTCTTCCGTTGCCCTCGCAAGCCGTTGGATAAAGACCAACCTCCAAATCATACAGGCAACGTCGTATTAAAGCGAGATTCCACAATTGATCTCCTCTCGAAGATCTAATCTCAATCGCTCCTGCCGAACCATCATCGCACAAGGAGAGCGCGATGCGTGTCCAAGTGAGGTGCCTACGACCATCTGATCCGTACCTTCAGGGGATATTTTGCATTTTCTGCCCCTGCTTTTTATTTATTGTATTAGTCATATAATATTTTATTCCTGCCTTATATTTTGTGGATATTTTGCTAATAGGACCTCAATCTTTTATCTATTTGCTTTTTAGTCTAATTCAACTCAGTTTACGTGTCGTCCCACGTAAGCTGGGCATTTTGTAGTTAACCCACTGTAGGCTTTTGTATTTCCATTTAATATTTAAAGTTTAAATATTAGTTGTAATATTTTCGATAATTTTCATTGTAGCCTTGACTTTTATTTTAATTATAAATATACCCTTGCTAGTTCCACATTTTTGTGTTTGTTCTTTAATTTTTATAAATATCATTCGTGCTCCAAAAATTATGAAAAATTAGATTTATGTGCCTTCTATCATACTCCTTTTATGTTATATTTTATATTTGCATTTTAGGTATTTTTCCTACTTATTAAAAATCAAAATAATACAGTTTTGTCCTTGTTTACTTTAAGAAATACAAAAAATATAAAACAATATTTAAAAATTCCAAAAATTATATTTTGTTTAATATTGTATTTTATATCTCTAGACTAAAAATCCCTAAAAATAGTAAAAGAAAATCACAAAAATTTAAAAATATTCAAAATCCTTATAAAAATTATATTTTTTAAAGCCCAAAAATATTATATATAAACAAAATAGTTTTAGAAAATTTTGACTTCATTTAATATTTTTAATTTCTTGAACAATTTGACCTATTTATTTAATCCATGTTTTGTGATGTTTTAGACTTTAAAAATACCTAACAATTAGAAAAAATCCCCCCAAAATCATAAAAATAACAGAAAAATATAAAAATACCAAAACTTTTAATTCCACATTTTTGGTTATTTGTAGTTGTATTCATAATTATACTAATCTATATTGTATATATAGTTATATATTAACCCATAGTTTATATTAAAATTTTATAAAATTAAAAACAATTAAAAAGTATAAAAAAATAAAATTCATAAAAATACATGATTCAAAACCCTCACAAAAATACAATATAGGACAAGAGAAATGGACACTTTTTGCATTCACTTGCACATTCTATCACATTTGCTCCCTGTAATCGACACTCTACAGATACTTACACTTATACATACATTTTGTAGAGTTATACCAAATTTTAACTCCACACTTTCATTTTGTTGCTTGACTATATTGTGGGTTAATTGTTGAATTATTCAGGTCTCATGAGCGGTCGCTTTGACGACTATCTATCCGCCTTGTGGTTTACAAGACCCTCACAAGAACCGAATTTTTACATGTCCAACAATCTCCCACTAACCCAAAGAGACATTAATGGGCTAATTTTTTAAACCGACACTCATGTGCTAATCACAAGCTTTTTGAAAAAATTGCTGGGTAAGCTGACCAGTCACTCTATTCCTGAGAGACTAAGACAAGTACTTTTACGGAACTTTCATATCTCTCAGCAACTGTGCTTTCATCCAATGCGAATGTTGCATCTTATGCAACCAATACTCAATCTTGTTAAAGCAGTTATAGTATCTTTGACATTACAACTCAATAATCGTTATAACCATCATGTAATTTCGATTATCCTTATCAAAATACCCTTATTCCCATAGATCTCTATCTCCTAGGACTAAGACCCAGTTTTATATCTTATAAGGCTTCTGCAGTTAATACCTTTTAGATCACTGTCTATAAAGTCTTAAGTTCTTAAAGATAAGACTTTGAGATCACTATCTCAAAAGTCTTGTCATATTTGAAGGTGCTTTTATTATTGAAAATAAGCATTTTATCTCCATAGTAGGATTAGTAGAAGTTTACTACTCCCACAACATAGTAGACATCAGCTTTTGTATACAACTATCACATATCGGGCTTCTCGTAACTGATGCACAAGGGCAAGCAATGTTAGCATCATCAACACTTGATATGTTATCCCTTCATATTGGTCAGTACCATATCTTAAGGGAAGGAAGCCTTCCTTGGGGTTTTTCCAAAAATGGAACATGTTAAAGGTGTACCACTAATGTGGCAGTCCCAATACCCCCTTTTCTTTGCTTATGAACAACTTTAGAACTAAGATCTAAGAGGTATCCTTGAGATCTTATCTCAAGGTATGAAACAACCAGATTATAAAACACTTATTCTCATCCTTATATCATTTCGGATGATTAGGATATTATCTACATTTAGCATGATGAACACAATGGCACTCCTATCACATGGTTCATCAAGATTTTGTATGAAATCATAACCTTTATAATTTCATTAAATCTGGTGTTCCGACTGCTAGAAGCCTATTTGAGACCATAGATGGAGTTCCTTAAGCTTACACAACTTGCCTTCGTCAACTATGAAGCCATGGGTTACTTTGTATGAATATCCTCAGAAAGGTACTCGTATAGGGATTCAATCTTAACTTCCATCTTTCATATGTCATTGTCAAGTTGTGTAACTTTTACTTAGCAATATTCTGATGGGTTTAATCGTGATCACTATAGAGTAAGTCTCATCGCAAGCGGTGTCTTCTCTTCATGTGTATCTTGTGTATACAAGCCGTGCTTTGAAGGTCTCTACCTTCTCATCAGTTTCCCTCTTTCTCCTTAAGATCCATTTACACCTAACATGTTTTACCCTTATAGGTGGATCCTCGAGGGTCCATATACAACACTTGCTTATTAAGTCTACTTTCGACATTATTTCTAACATCCATCTCTCCATGTCATGATCCTTGGAAGCTTCATTGTATGAAGTCAGATCATTGTCAGACTTAACCGACATATGAAATCCATACCCTTTAGGTGGTCTTACCACCCTCAAACTAATTTGAAGAGGTATGAGTGTTTCATCTTTAATTATCCTTTTAGTTTTTTATTTTAGTAATCTCATTATCTTCTCAAGATTTAATGAGTTCAAGAAAGTCATCCTCTAAGAATCATATCCTTAGAGATTAAATCTTTTAAGAATCTCAAGGTCATAAAGTAGGTATTCAATACCATCCTTTATTTTCCTAATGAAGTAGCACTCTTTAGTGCAAAATTCCAGCTTACTTGCATCCATGACATGGTTATGGACCAAGTATCCTTAAATCCTCAAGTGTCCAACACTAGGCTAGGTTCCAAACCATAGCTTATGAGGGTTTTGGGGTTCATATTTGCATGGAATCTTATTAATGATATATATGGTAGTCTCTACTACATATATACTTGGAAACTAAGAGGTAATTATGCTAAAAATCATCATCGATTAAATCATGTCATACATGATCCTATTGCATCTCCCTACAACTTTATTGAGTTGAGGTGAATTAGGAGGAGTGAGATAGGAATGACATTCCTTTCTCCATAAGGTATTCTTTGAATTCATCTAATAGGTACTTGCTACCTTGGTTAGATCAAATTCATTTCATCTTCCTTCAAACTTTGGTTCTAAGACAAAAAATTGAAATCTTTTAACATTTCAAAGGTTTTAAGATGGAGGGAAGAAATCTTAATCATCAATAGATATCACATATCATTAATGTTTATTATGATATAGATAATCCACATACATCAATATGTATGCGATCTTGAATACCTGGGCATCTAACACCATTTCCAAAGAAGGGTCTATTGGACATTTTTACTTTGAATACAATATTCACAAGTATGTAAGATTTGAAATTTTAGACAATCTAAAGTTTCATCTCTTGCTAGTCTATTTATCTCATCAACAAACATACGTCCAAGGCTCGATGCCAGATCATTGTCAAATGATCTTCATCCTCCTATTGATCTTTTAAGGTTTAAATTTTCAGTATTTAGAAATTCTAATGAACCACTCATTAATTTTCTAATTTAGTAGAGTCCTCTAGATGTCAGATTACCATTTGAAATATATCCATCATAGCTCTTTTTGATAGTTCTATTCCAGAATGCATCTATATTTCCAACATTTAGAAATAAACAATGAATGTTTTATAATATCAAGGTCATAGAGACATTAGCTAAGACTAAGGGCTCTCTCACTGAAAATATGTAGCCTATCTATCAAATGGAGATTGTTACAACAATTGCATCAACATCCATGCGGATGAATGTTAAACCTTAAGATCAAATTTTCTAGTCTTCTAAAAACATACGTGACCAAGTTCAAGTGTTATTAGAAGAATGAGATACAATTATTAGACTTTGATTTTATCTAATAAGCAAGTCAATTTCAATGATTATATGTAGATGTATAATATGCTGATTTACTATCTCAGTCCTTCTCCAAGAATCTTAGATAGTCCAAATAGTCATACTATCAATACATCAGATAGTTGCAGTATTGGCATTCATCCAACTCTTTTGATGTCATATGTATGGAAGTCACAGAAGTATATTCAACTCTTTGACTTTCATTCTCACATGGGTCAGATCCATGCTTCCATTATGCTTCCTTCATTTATAAACAACCATTGCTTAAGACAAAGAATCTCTTATTTTGAATTCAAAAGATTTCAATATAACGACATTTCAACATCTATATGCTTCATTCAATTGATACAATATAAATATTACAAACCTTCATGAAAGACTAGAGTTTAGATAGTAGAATGATGACACTCATCATATCTACATCCATTTTAACTCTCAAAGACTTTGGTTCAGACATGCACTCAAACATTTTGAGTACAACATCTCCTATTAAGCCACCATTCTGCATAATGCAGAGAACCATGTCATTCATGGTTAAACGTTGATAGCACATATGTATGCCAAAACATCTTCTTAGGTTTTGTAAGGATTTTCAATAATTACGATAATCATCGACATGATACTTCTAAAGCACATTCGATGAGAGATCAATACTATGAAGACATACAAACCCAAGGTTGTTGTCCTATTATCTAATTAATTGCCACTCCTCATTATTATGAGGAAACTTGCACATTGCAACCACATACATTATGTGTCCAACTGCAAGTACAATATCTTGATAATGGATCCAATCCATGATATTTTACTGGTTATTGTTGAGTATAATTTTGAGTGGGTTTAAAGTAGGTTATCTGAAATAAGATAATTTGCATAAATACATATTTTATTTTGATTAAGGATTTTATATCAAAGTTGTTTTGCCTTGTCAACTTTGAAAGTTCATTCCCTTATTCACTTTTAACGCAAAAGACATACTTACCATTATATCTCAAGCAAGATGTGAAATCTCCTTCTTACATTTATTACATCCCAATAATATGAGAAACTGCAACTCAGATAAAAAGAAACAGGAACTCATTCTGCCTTGCAAGTCCAATTTGCATTTCTCAATTCGGTCTTTAACACCCGAGCCCACCACCCCTAACGTGATGTTGAACCTTTGCTAATTGAGCCAACCGTCAATAGGAATAACACTCATTATGCGCAATCCGATATCGTCCAATAATATGAGGACCTGATATTGAGGTCACTACTCATATGACCTTACTCTTTCAAGAAGCAAAGAGCCAGATCCACGTGCGCTTATATGCCGGAGCTGTCACTTCGGACAGGCATCTCCTACATACAATCCATGGAGACGGAACTCTTCGCATTGACGAGAGACCATGGATATTACTTATGTGGTCCTCCATATCATGTTCAAATTTTAATTAATTATTATGAATCATATCCACATAATTAATTCTTACAAGGAAAATACAACTCCAATCATAATAGAATATTTAATTAGATCTAATTAATTTAATAATATTGAATAAATTAGCAATCCAATTCAATCAACCAATAAAACAATTAGGGTTTGCTTGATATTATTATATATAGCATACACCCTCACAATTATGTAATAATTTTTTATTTTAATAATTATAGTACAACTAGACTTACTCATATTATTCTTTCCTCTAGAACAGATCCGACCAGTACAATCGAGTTATGATGGGAGGTAACATTTCCTTGACATGCAAGGCACTAATTAGTAAACCAAGGCATCATACCCGGACTAGACACCTTCACCATTCCGATTGAGAATAATACAAAATAATGCCAATGTACTTGCAATTTTATAGATCAACTTTGATGACATGCATTATACTATATATTGAAGATTTAGGCATCTTTAAAACAATTCTAAGGATCCTAGATTTCTAGTCATATCAAGCAAATATGTTCTTGATTTTGCATGTAAAAGTTGTCCTACAACTATTGTAGGATAAATTAGGGTTTTCATGAAAGTTACATTCAATGAACAATGAAGATTAATCAATTATTTTTATAACTATTAGACATCAAATTAATCAAGGAAATAATTTCCATGATTTCTATTGAATGATAAACACAGTAATTAAAGGGATTTGATGATCCAATCATCATCCGACCTTCTCCACTAAATACGGAATATCTAAGGCAAACGGAGTCAGAAGTACGAAATAAATTCGAGCTATTTTCTGGTTTGATTCTCTATTTAATGCAAGTGTTTATTTCATGTTTCGTGATGGGAAAATAGTAAGCAAAAATCATTTTCTTACATATATGTGAATGCATGCAAAAACAATATCGTGACAGGAACATTTTGAATCATATTAATACATTTTGGGTGTCGATAAAAGGATATTGTTTTTGGGATATATTTAGACTTTGTAAATACATTTTAATACCCAAAAATACACCCAAACAATGCAAAACACTAGGTTTCATTTTAGCGTAAATCCAATTCGAAATTTGCATCCAATGTAAAATAATGAGTCCCAAGCATCCGATTCATAAAACCTTGTTCACCTCAGGTTTTGGATCATATCTAAGACCTCGACCAAGGCTTTGATACCACTTTAAGGTTATGAGAAAAACCTTAAGCGCATCACGGAAGCGTGAAGATCGCATCACATGCGATCTGGAGCGACTAGTCATACCAATTGCTTGAGGCAGTGGAATTTAAAATTTTTCAAATGATGAAATCATATGATTCAAGAACATTTCTCAAATTATTTCATCCAGATCACAAACAGGTTCAAAGGGATACCTCTTGAAGCGTGGTTGCATTCGTCAATCTCTAAAGTAAGGGATTCTCATGTCTTAAGTCTGATCCAACGAAGGTCGCACTTGCGGGTGCATGGATGAGATGTGTGCTTCCCACAATCCAAGTTGATAATCCAGGTGAGGAGTCTCCTGATTTCATCTCACGAAATATGATGTATTCTTCACGAGTGAAGCACACTGAAGAAGATAGAGATCCATGAGCAGTCGATCCGGCAACACAACAACGTCGTGACGATTGTGGGATTCTCTAGGTCAACATATGGACGACCACATGTTGAGAGAGAGGGGGGATGACCACGAGAATGAGGGAGAGAGAGAGTTTTTGTCTTATTAATATGTAAAAGAAAAGGCTAGGTCTACCCGTTCTTTTATACTAAATTGAATGGTGGAGATGCACTCCTAATTCATATGTATGGTTGAGATTTTGTTGTAAAAAATTACAACAACAATTAATTTAATTTAAAAGAAATTAAATATGTTGTAAATACTCTTAAAATATTTAGTTTCAATTAAATCAAAAGTATCTCAAATGAAACATGACTAGAGATCTACTTCCATGTATGGACGACCACCTTGATTGGAGGGAGAAGATCTCTCTCCAATCCTAATGTAATCACATTACATTAAGTCTTATTTCATGGATATTTTGAAACAAAATATCACAAATAATTATTGTAAATTATTGTGATAACTGCAAACAAAACCATTAACAATTATGAATCAAATTCAACCACCCAATAAAATGTAAATTATACTTACAATTAATTGAACAATGTGAATCCAATTCACATCAACATTTAATTAGTAAATCTTATTTACAATTAACTCTCTCAAATATATTATAAATCACATTTATAATATTTATGATTAATATGTATAGTGACATCCATATTATTCATATCCTTGATAATTAAATCATATTTAATTATCTTGAATGTCCATTCTCACGTGCCCAAATAATATGAAACTCATTCACATTAGTCGCATCTTTGATAATTAAACATATTTAATTATCTTAGATAACTCTTCTCATATGTCCAAATAATATGAATCATATTCGTATTATTCATGATAATTAAATCACATTTAAGTATCAATTTTCCTCATTACTTAGATACATTATCAACAATGATCTCTTTCAGGAATGATGCACATTATCCACGGATATTTGGAGATAAGGACACAACGATTGTATGTTCCATGTATAGTGACTTGGATATCGAGATCATATATCAAATCCAGATCAAAGAGGCCTCTCAAAGATGTTTGATTGAATCAAAGATGTAAATCTAATCTTATAATTGCATCGAAATCACATTCAGGACAATATCCAACATATGAACTAAGATTAGCTTACTTCTAATTGAGAAGAGTCACTAAAATCCAAACATGTTTCATCACTCCCTCGGAATGGAAGCGTCGCGGTTATACAATCGTTTATAACACATCACCCTCAAGTATTCTTAATACATGCACATCATGCATACTGGAAGATCTAGAATAAACCCAAAGTTTCTAAATCTTATTTAGATTGCCTTCTTTAGGGTTTATCATGAAGTTTATCATTCGTTCATTGGGAGTTGGTATTGATCATATACTTTCCAAAATCATATATCATACCTAGACATTGATCATATACTTTCCAAAAGCGTATACCAAACATACAAATTCAGTCAAGCTTCCAAAGTGAGACGACCATGTATGGAATTTAATCCTGATATCTCACGAGTGAACTCATGTCTTACGGTTCAATAATGAACCTGTATGATCCCTTTGAGAGATTGTATTACTCATATACCCTTGTATGCAAACCAACTCGCAGGTGTATAGACCATGATTAGATCATCAACATATTGTTTAGCCCCTCGAAAACCTTAGGAATTGTCTTGCGGTCCACACAAGGTGAGACCAATAAGTTGCTGCGATGACAACCCAAGAAAACCAAGTAACTAAGCAACAATTAACCCACACAATAATAGAATCAATCAATAAATGCAAATGTGTGTGAATAAAAATTTATTATAATCCTACAGACAAGTATGTATATTGATAAGCAGAGTAGGGTGTTGAAAACAAGGAGACAAGTCGGTGTAGTAGGTATATTATTTATAAATATATGAATAAATAATATAGGTGTATTTTGTACAATATTCACTCAGTTAATAAATTAATCAAATAATATTTTAAAGAGTTTTATTTAAATAAAATAATTCTTTTAATATTATATATATAATTTTATAAATTTTATTTTATTTTTATAATTTTCTGATTTTTAATTCTTTTTCTTTTAATATATAATATAAGTATAGTATAAGTATATATAATGTATGTATAATATGTATAATATAAGGAGTATATAATATAAAGTATATAATAAATATAAAAATCAGAAAATATAAAGAAGAGCCATCGTTTTTTATTTTTTAAAGGGTTTACAAATATGTATAAATTATTTATAATAATTAAAATAAATATAAACTATAAGTATTTATATATAGGAATATAATACAATATAGAGTATTATAATTAGAAAATAGGAATACACATGATAAAAAATACCAAATAAAATATTTTTGGGTTTTTTTTATATTTTTCTAATGTTTTTATGATTTTTCAGGGATTTTTGCTAGTTTTAGGTATTTTTAAAGTTTAAAATATACGAAAGCAAGGACTTTTTAAGTAGGCCGAACTGTTTTGAAATTTAAAAATACTAGAAAAAGTAAAAAATTCTCAAAACTAATTTCAGTCTTAGTAATATGTATAGATAAAAATATCAAACAAAAACTAATACTTTTGGAGTTTTTATGAATTTTTTATATTTTTATCAGGATTTTAGAGCTTTTTAAATTTTTAGTGATCTTCTTTTTCTACTTTAAGGGATTTTTTATTGGAGTTATAGAATAATTGTTTTATTTTTGGAAAAGGTTTTGTATTTTTTTTGAATTTTCTATGTTAAACAAGAAATAAATAACACCTATACCTAATTTAATAAATGGAAAAATCAAATAAATGCCCAATCCTAAAGCATGGCATGAAGAAGCATGATTTAAGGACCTTAAATTAATTTTCTCAAAAATAACTAAGCAAAGGGGATATTTTTAACAAAAAATAAATGCAAAAAATAAAATTAAAGCAGCTAGCTGGGGTATTTTTGTAATTAAAAATAAATGTTAGGGGTGTGTGCAAAACACTAGAAGTTTATAACTAAAACTAGATTTTTACAGATCAAAATATAAATACAAAACCCGGAAGGGTTTACATGCAAACTACCCACACATGTGGGCCGCCACATGAGGTGACGTGGTGGGGGACTAAACTGCAATATTAAAAACAATCAAGGCCTACATGAAAGTGTCCCACAACTTCTTGAACATAATAAAATATTTACAAGGCTATTTAATAATTACAAAAATGTAGTGGGAGTCTTTGTAAAAACACCCTTCATTGCACGACTGGAAGCATCCCACATGGTTGATCAGACGATAGCGAAGGGCTTCGTTTCATGATAGATCTGATGCTCAGGATTAAACCTAGGTGCCTCACTTCATCGGACGGCTTGGAGATGGCTTGGAAGAACAACTAAGAACGTCAGGGTATTGTCACTTTGATCCTTGATTCCGGCCAACTGCGATCATTATTTGGTTTGACAACTGGTCTTTCTCCTTCCTGGAGGTTCTGCACACGTGTAGGTATCTTCAAAAAAGTTCTAGGTCCCTTCGATAGGGACTTGGGGGTCTTCCGCCTGGAGATCTGGTTGATCTTCAGTTGGGCTCCAGGGGCTTCTATTTGGCATGTGTCCTACACCAAAACATTTATTGGCCCGAGACGAAGGTCTTGACCCAAATGTGGAGGCCCGAAGACTCAAGAGATGGAGGGGCGATGAAGCTCTGGTGACACGATGGAGTGGAGTTTCAATTGGCTTGATTCTGAGCATGAAACAAGGGGATAAGGGGGTGATTGGTGGAGAAGGCGTATGGGAATGATAATGAGGTGAAAATGGGCCAGAACACAGTGTGTTTCATGGTGAAACCAACATGGAGCTCGAGCTCCAAGTTTATACACAAATTGGACTTAAGCCTAAATCTACCGATTAAACTGGAAGCTAAGAACAGAATTGAAATCTGTATTAAGAATATTACTTACAAATGTAAGATGAGGCATCGATTCCACTGAAGTTGAAGAGGCGAAACCTCATGATGGAGCTCGTTGGAGGTGCTGGATCTTCCTCTCCTCGCACTCTCCTCGCTGCATAATGGCAGCAATCGCTTACTGTCACCAAGGCGATGTTCCTGGGTCATATCCGAGGGCTAAAGCTCATGAATGAGGGATCAAATATCACAAAAGGGACAACGGTGAAGTATTTATAGGCGAAGGATGGGTTGATTTGGAGGTTCGATTGCGTGAGAGATTGAGGGGGTTGGTGGAAATGGAGAGGTTGGCGAAGGGGATAAATATGGTGGTTGTGCAAGAGTGGAGGGCTCGAGAAAAAGAAGGTGTGGGACGAAGTGTAGAAATTTGACAAAGACGGGGCGCCCTTGAGAATCTGCCAGAAGCCAGAAGAGGGTAGGACAATTTACCTAGGGTCAACGAACGGAGGCTCTTTATTCGTCCACATGGACTAACCGGGAAATTTCAAGGCAAAAATGACTTAGAAATTGAATATAAAAGATTAAATGAATTATTTAAATTTTTATTATAAAATAAAATTGTTTAGAATTTTATGTAGTATTTTATATATATTTTTACTCATTTTTATGAGGTTATTTATTATATGCTACTATTTATGTGTACAATCATAGGTATATTTACCTATATGTTGTATATTTTATTTTTATTTTGCATTTTAAATTTTATTATTTTGTACTCATATTTTTCATATTTATAACTTATCTAAATATACACAAATATTTTTTTGTTGTATTTTTTTATTTTATTTATACCTTTAAATAAATATGTATATTTATTATATAGGTATATGTATAGGATATTCATCTACGTATTTTAAATGTATTATTTATTTTTTATTTTAATGGTTTTATTTCGTTTTAATTATGGATATGTGTTTTAAATAATATTTACAAAGTTATAAAAATACAAAATGTTAAATAATATAAAGAATAAATAAAATTAATTTTTATTCTGGTATATTGTACGATAGGGGCCCGAAACCTAAGTTTTGCATCTTAACTTCAAATTAAATGAAAACATCTTCATTAGATATCTAGTAACAAGTTATATACAATTAAAGGTGATTTTCATGATGTCTGAGTTCATATGGAGGAGATACATGTCTGGAAAGTTTGGGTTTTGAATTTTTATTCTGAGTGTAGAAAGCACAATATGCATTATTTTTGTATGAAATAATTTTTGTATTTTTCTTTGTATTTTTATCTACAATTTCATGTTGAGGGTTTATTATTTGACGTGTAAAAGTAATAAAATAAATTGGTCCAAAAAATCAATTATAGTTGAATTAAAATTAGGGTTTTATTTATGGTTTTCTGCGTATCTTTGTACAATTATTCTACCCTATCTACCCCTGCTTTGTTCTTTGTCGACCAAGTGATCATGATGACAGGTGGAGCTTCATTTATTTTTCTTTTCTTCCTTTATATTTTTATTTTAGAATTAAATACAACCAGTATACATTGCTTTATACAGTATTTTATGCAAGTTACAGACTGTTTATTTTGGCAAATTAATGAATTATATATGCATTTAGCTAGGGATTTAAGGCCAAAATGAAAGAACAAAGGTGACGAAATGAAGATTCATCACCCCCTATACCTGCCTCTGCTAGTCCCTAGCAAACACTTATGCTTATAAGTGCAGAAAAGAAAATAAAGAAAAGAAAAATAAAGAACTTAGATTGATTGTAACTTTTAAACATGTCTTCATAATATCAAAGTTTAAAGCTCAATTAGACCCTTGGATTTTAGGTGTGTCAGAACTTTATTGGGAACCTGACTTGCAACACGACAACCTCTAAGAATCAAAAAACTCTACCCAATTCTCCTTGATAGCCATGTCAAAACACTTCGATGTCATGCGTAGTCCCTTATGACTACGAGTTTATCTTGTACAATGTGTGTGATATATATCTCCTCTCGGCTGAAGCGGTAGAAGTCAATCATCTCCAACATTGCAACCTTAATTCCCTAATCCAACAACTCTTTCCTCAAGAAGCAGGGTATTCCGTTCTAAGTTAGAGTACAACCGGCTCAAGATAAGGAGGTGGAGAAGAGAGTGGATGGTAGCAAATGTAGCTACCTATCCTAGGATGCTTGACTAGTGTATCCAAGTCATCCAGCTGCACGCTCACATACATATTGACTTTGAAGCTCAAGCATGCTTATTGAATACATACATACTATGATGAGAATCGTTTTTTCTTGGATTTTTGCCTGTCTTTTCTTTTTGGAGTTTTTGATTTTGCAATATTTTTAATACTATGCACAAAAGCATTTACATAAAGACTTTTTCCTCTTGAGCTAGTAGACTATCCCTCTTTTGAAGCAATATTGCAACCCACAGACTTCTATCCTTAGACCTCATGGCTACTGGATCGGGTTGGAGTACAATGAACACAAATGTGTGAATTCTGATGTATCCATTGGCTTGTGTCTCATGCCGGCAAATCCATTCCTCTACCACTTCAACTGAGGTGAGAAAGGTGAAAGGTGCATGTGTGAAAGCTAGATAACTGTCGACAAGAGTCAGGAGTGTGTTCCAAAACATGCTACTTAGGCAGCCCAGACGACACTAAACTAAGTCTAGTGGTCTCAAAGAATTAAGTCAGGCAGATCTCAAGTATCTCAATTCTAGTTCCTATAAGATTTCTGTGATTAAGTTGATTAAGGTCCAACCAAGCTCCAATCTTTAGATTTTATTTAGACTTGTTTAATCATCAATAACATTCTGAAAAATGCAAATGCTATGTACAATGAAAGGAAAATATTTTTTTGATGTAATTTTCTAATTTTAATCTTTTTATGGAAGTTTGAAAAAGTTTTTGTAAAATTTTATGCATATTTTTAAAAAGATTTTGCAATTTTTATGGGTTTTTATTTTTTTTGAATTTTTTTATTAATTTTTCAAAAATAAAAAGTTTTTGGCAAATAATTATGTGCAGGTATTTACACGGGAGCACATCCTATTATATATAGAAGAACTTACGTGACGAGTTTACAAAAGTTAGTTATTATTTAAAGGTTTTTATACAATTTTTTGTAATAAATCTATCTTTTCTTGAATCAATTATATGGTTCTCAAAGAAGTTAAAAAGATTTTTACAAATACTTTTTAAAACTTATTTTGAAAAATAATTTAACAAATAATTTTTACAAACTTTTACAAAATATGAAAATCATGTTGCAAAGATTTTTCAAAGAGTATGTATAGGTTTTTCAAACTGTTTTTGCAACCATTTTCCAAATCATTTGCAAATAGATTTTCAAAACACTTTATTAAAAAAAAGAAAAGAAATTTTTACAACAAAATATTTTTACAAAGGTTGAAAACATTAAACAAAATATTTTCCAAATACTTTTCAAAAGTTTTTTCAAAGTGATTTTCCAATCATTTTTAAACATTTTGCAAAATATTTTTAACATGATTTATTAATCAGTATATACAAAGAAGTGAATGTGTGTATAAGCCATATTATGTAAAATACAAAAGTACAAGTTATGGCTAAAGTATATACAGCGTATTTACAACCCCCTATACTTAGCTTGAGCTATGTCTTCATAGATCCGAGAGAAAAAGAGAAGATATAACTCGTACTGAGTATAGAAGAGCCTATACTATAAAGACTAAAGAATAATGAATGAATGAATGAATGAGAAGTCAACCATCCCCCCTATAACTAGGATCAATTAATCCTAAATATAGCAGACTCTATTCTGCATGCAGGGAGGGTCGAGGGTGGGAATGAACATATCACAACTTAATATGTCTCCCTCTATACTTAGGGTAAAATATCCCTATGTATAGATAGGAATATCAACAAGAGAGGAGATAGCTGAAGGGATCAAGAAAAGAAACTGATAAAAAGAAAAAAAATGTTGGGAGAATGTACGCATCACTTCCCCTATACTTAGGGTAAAATAACCCTAAGTATATGCAACAATAGAAGTGATGAAATAGAATGAAGAAAGAACACTCTCTCGACTCATCCACCCACCATACTTAGGACAAAGTACGTCCTAAGCAAGGAAAACACACTGATTGAGATGGATGAGCAAAACGGTATATGGAAGGAAAAAACGAAAGCAAATATACAAAGTGGAGGCTATACAAAGATCAAGAAGGTAGAAAGCATACCTTCTTGTGTGACAGCTGAGGAATGGATCTAACAAGGTGGAAGTCGATATCAAGGTCATCATTTGACTCAACTTGATCAGGAACGACGTGTGGTAGATCCTCAACAGTCTCAAAGCTAAAAGGCACAAACTGATCAGTGGAACTAGTGTGGTCAGGTTCGGCCTTGGAAGTCTATGGAATCTCAAAACGAGAAGACATGAACTCATCTATGGAAGTAGTGAGGTCAAGTCCGGCAAGTGAACTCTCTCCTGAGCCTTCCTTCCGGGCTAAGGTGTCTATGGTGTAAATGCCACGAATGTCATCAATGCATCACCATGCACTAGAGGAGGGAACTCCAAGGTCTATGCTATCCGAGTCTTCCTCCCTGAAGAGGAATTCTCGGGTCTCAATCTCATCCATGATAAAGCAAACCTCTCGGATATCAGAAGATAGGTCATAGTCCTCGGAGTCTACTGACACAAGTACACTCATCAGATGTGGGTCTTTGGTCCAAGGTGGGTGTAGTGATCAAGACACTATAATTGTCAGAATGAAAGCGAACCTTTCTTGATCTATAATCAACAATATCTCTCACATAGGCGAGGAAGGGTCAACCCAGGATGATTGGAGAGCACTCTACGGGGTGGAGTTCTCCATGGGCAATACAACAAAATCAATAGTGAAGCTCATGCCCTAAATCTGAATGACGATGTTCCCAAGAATACCCTTCGGCCTCTTTGTTGATCCATCAGCAAATTAACAAATCATCCTGCTTTCTTGAGAGGCCCAATATGAAGAGATTGTACCAACAAAAAGGGTATTACATTAATCGATGCACCATTGTCAAGGAGAGTATGATTATAAGAATAGTCAGAAATGACACATCTCACGAGAGGTGTACTATTGCCTCCTTTCACATAGAGTGGACGACAAGTGATGGCGTAGGTAATGGCCACAGTGAGAAGGTGTTGCTCAGATCTGCTTTGTCGCTTTCTTTTCTTGGGTGGAGGTGCAGATAATTGGTTCATGGCCATTTGAAGTGGGGTCTCAATAATACCATGAATAGCTGCCGTCACTTCAACATGAGTCAACATTTTTTAAAGATTTTCTATCTCTTCCATATAAGGGAAGAAATTAGAATCAACATCTACACAAGGATGACTAAGAGCAGCCTGCATAGTGTCATATTTGGGGCAAAGGGGGAACTAAGGTGGATGTGTGTGTGGTCAAAGTATGTATCATGTGTGCCCACTCCTCATAAATCGACTCGGCTTGGTGTCTTCCATAATCTTTTTGTATTTTATTTTTTTCTCATTTTTTTTGTGTTTTGGGTGCTTGCAAACTTTCATGGGTGTCCTCTAGTGAATCCATGAATTCAGATGGTGAAGCGATGGTATGGATCTTATTTATACTAGTGAGGTCATCTATCCTCTAATTCATTTTCTCCACTACCCAGGTCATGTACTCAAGAGCGATATCCATAAGAGGTAACTACAACAACTTAATCTCCGGTGGGTGAGATGGTTGGAAATGTGAAGGTGGTGGTGTTGGGTAAAAATCAAATTCGGATGCCTAAAATTGCGGATGAGGCGGATATGTATAGAAATAAAAGTTAGGAAAAAGTCCTCCTGATAAAATGGAGGTGGTCCAACTAGAGAGCAAGAAGGATCCATGAAGTCTAGATAAACATAACTCCAGTCAGCCATTTCCAAAACAAAAGACGGGGATCGAGAGAGCACAAAGGTCAAGTCAAGATATACAAGAAAAAGGTGCAAACGTGTAGAGAGGATCGAGTATGCACCAAACAAACACAAATATAAACAAACAAACCTCTCAATTCACCAACTTATAAAATGATGATCGTAAAAGTTCTGTCTTTTATCTTGTTAATTTTTCGACTTAGGTGAGAAAATAAAATATTTACAAGCTCACATGTGCAGTCACCTATAGTGGTTGTGTTCTAGTCGGCAATGCACACATACTAGAACACTAGGACCACTTTGTCAAACGTCTGAGGCAAGTGCTTCCACCAATAATATGGCTCAAGAGCTGACCCAAGCGCTCAAGGCACGAGTCCAAGGATGGAGGTTCTAACCCTTAGGTGTACTTGCCTCACTCGGTCTGATTTACAACTTATGTACAAGGAGGGGGTTACTCTTCCCAAAACAAATGATTTATCCTTTACATTTATTTTAAGGTCGATTAGAGTTAGCAATCCCAATTTTATTGATTATACCTTTTCTTGAATTTTTCTGAATGCACGAATCCTAATGAGGTTCCAATTCCTTTAGAATCCTATGTGGTCAAAATCAGAGGGAGAGAGTCAGAAAAATAATGCAAGCGTAAATCAATGATGTATGCTTGGTTCTCACCTTGCCTCCATCGCTGTTCATGCAGGATGCTAGACAGGAATCAAAATATGCAATTTAAGCTGATGAAAGTACCCTAGAACAAGAGTTGCTATTATCGTGAAGAATAAGAGCTGACTATCTAGAAAAGAAACCTAGAGTCTAGTCTTGGAGACTCCTCGGTGCCCACCATAGTGGGTCTTGCAAGTGTTGTATGGAGACTCTCGTGTCATGCGATTTCGAATCCAAATAATCAATAATTACATTTGACTAGATCCAAGACGCAAGACTATAGGTACATGTAATTTAATTAGGGCTTTGGACCTTAATCTATCAAGCAAGCAAGTCCTAAACTAGGTCTCAATCACACAAATCAAATAAAAAGAAAGGAGGAAAACTCAAAACTCATGAAACAAAGAAAAGAAAAGGTGATGAATACCACGAAAAATCTAATGAGGCCCCCAGGTGAACTGAAACCTGGGCAATGGACCTCGTAAAGTGTGGCAGTACCCAATGTCCAAAATATTACAATTTAATTTTACAAAATAAAAAGAAACACTCTCTCACTAAATTAATAAAAACTAAAAGAATACGCTCTTCCTTCTACTCACTTTGCATCCTTCTCCTGCTTGCTCCTAGTTGTCTTGGATGCGTCAACCTCCTAAGAAGTCGTCGTTGTCATCTAGTACCTCACAAAAAAATCAACAAAGAGAGAAGTGGTCAGAACAGTTAAATAAACACCAAAAACATAACTAAAAATAAAAGAAAAATAATGTACAAAAATACTACACTCCGTCACTCCCCGGTAACGACACCATTTGGTTTAGTCCAAATAATCCGAGGAAGTGTCTTGTAGTCCACACAAGGCGGAACCACTGAGTTGCTGTAATGACAGGTCAAGAAGCCCATGTGACTAAGCAACAATTAAACCACACAATAATAGAATCAATTAATAAAAACAAATGTGTGTGAATCATAATATATTATAGCCCTACAAACATGTGTATAGTGACAAGTATAGTAGGGTGTCGAATATAGGGAGACAAGTATGTGCTGAAGGATATGATTTAATCCTCAAGCGCATCACGAAAGCATGAGCGTCTTATCGAATACGACGAAGAACGACTAGTCGAACTAGTTGTTCTATGCAGCGTAATTTAAATTTTTTTCATGCGATGAAACCATATGATCCAAAAACGATTCTCGGATCGTTTCATCTAGAACCACAACAAGTATAAAGGAATACCTCTTGAAGCATGGTTGATCGAGTCTCTACGAAAAGAGACCTCCTGTCTCAAGTCCGATCGTCGGAGAAGAAGCTTGCGAGTGCAGGGATGAGTCGCGTGATCCTCGCAATCCAACGAGTTGATCCAAGCACGGTGAACTCCTGATCTCGTCGTACAAGATCGAATGTCTTCTTCATGAGCATATCACTCCAAGAAGACGGAGAACCGAAGAACATCGAAGGGGCTGCGCGGTGGCGAGGGCAACGACGGCTTTCTCCTCTAGGGTTTGGTGGACGGACACCAAGGAGAGAGGGAGAGGGTTGACGTGTAGAATGAGAGAGAGATGTGCTTCAAAAGCATAGCCTTAGAGAGCATGGTATGCCTCTCTATTTATAGGGTTTTGGGATCCATGGATCTCAATCTATGGGACACATAAAATCAATGGATGAGATCGATTTATGTTTAATCCAATTGTCAAGATTGTTGTTGGTAAAAACCAACAACTAATAATTTAATTTAGATCAAATATATTTGACAAATCAAATATAAATCAATCCTAAATTAAACCAATCAAATAAGGGATACAATCATCATGGAGATTGCATCTCCTATTGGAACATGGTGGACGGCCACTTGTTTCCAATTGGAGGCAATCTTATGAGATTTCATGAGATTGCATATCTCCATGAAAATCTCCATTATTTATTTCAACAACTTTTGTTGTGATTTATTCTTCAAAAATAATTCATAATTAATTTTGAGAATATTGCAATGTTACCATTGGAATTTTGTGAATCACACTCACAACCCACAACAAAATATAATTTACATTTTCAATTAATTACACAATGTATATCCAATACACATCAATTATCTCAAATCCAGATCTTAGGGACCTCCCATAGATGCTTGATTAAATCAAGACCGTAAACCTAATCTTCTCATTATATCTGAATCTCATTCAGATCAATGTCCAATACATGGACTAAGATTAGGTCAGTTCTCTACTGAGAGAAGTCACTAAAATCCAAACCTGTTTCATCACTCCCTCGGAATGGAAGCATCATGGTTATACAATCGTTTATGATCACATCACCCTCAGGTATTCCCAACACCTGTACATCCTGCATACTGGAAGACCTATGATCATCCTGAAGATATAGATCACTTTCACACTGTCATCTTCAGGATTTGATCACCACGTTTCTCAATCTTGGTCATTAGGATTTGGTATAGATCATATGCTTTCCCAAAGCATATATCTTATCTTCAAATTCATGTCATGCTTCCAAAGCATGATGACCATGCATGGAATTTGATCAGTCCCAATACCTCATGAGTGAGCTCATGTCTCCCGGTTCACAAGTGAACCTGTATGATCCCTTTGAGAGATCTTATTACTCATATGTCCTTACATGCACACCAGCTCGCCGGTGTATAGACCTTGGTTAGGTCATCAACCTATTGGTCTACCAAATGTACATACTCAGACATATAGTAACACATCTGTCTCTGGTCAGAGGATACATGCCTATGATGTGACAATATTCAACATAGGTCTTTGGTTATCTCGATCTCGTTAAGTCAACCAATTGACTCAACTAATCTGACACCACCGAATCACTATTCACATGCAGAGGACCTGCATCAAGAGGTAGGTCAGATATCAGCCTAAATGAGAAAAGGATTGTCATCTCCTACTCAGGCTGGAAATCATCTCTTAACAATCATTTGACGGTGCTTGATGAGTCCTCAATCTAACTATTTAGATATTCATCCAAGCACCATCCTCTATGATTCAATAACTGAATCAACAACCGTATGATCATCAAGATGGCCATGGTACATAAGCCTAATTGTACTAAGGGACCTATTATGCAAATTGGTTATTCTTCATTTCAGATCAAGGAATGATATTCGCAATAACATTTATTGCATAATGGCTCGCCATGGGCTCGCATGTCCAACAATCTCCCACTAGCCCAAAGAGCCATTAATGGACTAATCATTTAAACTCACACTCATGTGACAATAATAGGCTATTTAGAAAATAGCTAGGTAAGCTGATTAGTCACTCTGTTCTCAAGAGACTACGCCAAGTCCTTTTACGGTACTTGCATATATCCTAGTAACAGTGTTCGCATCCAATGCGAATGTTGTATCTTATGCAACCAATACTCAATATTGTCAGTTATAGTGTCCTTGAAACTATATCTTAATAATTATTATAACCAGTATTACCATAATCTCTGTCAGAATACCCTTATTCCTGGAGATCTCTATCTCCCAAGGTATCCGTAGTTAAGACCTTTTCGATCACCATCTATACAGTCTTAATCTCTTAAAGATAAGACTCAGAGGTAACTATCTCTACAGTCTTGTCATCTTTGAAGATATTGTTATTACTGCAAACACGTGTTTTATCACCATAGTAGGATTAGTAACAGTTACTACTCCCACTGCATGGTAGACATCTGGCTTTTGTACACATCTAGCATACACCCGGCTTCTCAGAACTGATGCACAAGGGCAAGCAGTTTTAGAATTCACATCCTCGACTCTTTGAGGTGTTATCCCTTTAGATAGGTCAGTACCATATCTTAAGGGAAAGAAGCCTTTCTTAGAATTTTCTAGAAAATGGAAATATCGAAGATGTACCATTGATGTAACGGTCCCAATATCCTCTTCTCTTTGCTTCTGAACAACTTCAGAACTAAGATCTAAGAGGTATCCTTGAGATCATATCTCAAGATATGGAACAACCAGATTACAATACACTTATTATCATCCTTATATCATTCCAAATGATTAGGATTTTATCTACATTTAGCATGATGAACACAATGGCACTCTCATTAAGCTTCACATGATTTATCAAGATTTTATCTGAAACCATAACATTTATAATTTCATTAAATCTTATGTTCCAACTATAAGAAGCTTATATGAGTCCATCGATGGAATTCCTCAGCTTGCACACCTTGCTTTCCTCATCCATGAAGCCATGAGGCTACTTCACGTGAATATCCTCAAAGAGGTATTCATAGAGGAACACAATCTTGACTCACATCTTGAAAATGCTATAGTCAAGTTGTGTAGCTAGGGTTAGCTATATTCTGATGGATTTAAGCAAGGTCACTGGAGAGTAAGTCCCATCGCAAGCGATGTATTCTCTTCGATGTGTATCTCATGGCTACGAACCGTGCTTTGAAGGTCTCTACCTTCTCATCAGGTTCCCTCTTTCTCTTGAAGATCCATTTACACCATAATGGGTCTTACCCATATAGTTGGATCCTCGAGGGTCTACATACAACATTTGTATATGAAGTCTACTTTAGACTTTATTGCTAACATCCATCTTTCCATAATATGATCTTCAGAAGCATCATCACATGAAGTCAGATCATTGTCAGATTCAACTGACACATGGAATCCATCCTCAAACTTATTTGAAGAGGTAATAATGTTTCATCTTTAATTGTCTATTTAGTTTCTGATTCCAGGAGCCTCATTATCTTCTCAAGATTAAATGAGTTCCTTTACTTCATTTTCATCTTGATTCTCAAGAGAGTCATCCTCTAAGAATCACATTCTCAGAGATGAGATCCTTTAAGAATCTCAAGGTGATAAAGTAGGTATCCAATACCATCCTTTATTTTCCTAATGAAGTAGCACTCTCCAGTACCAGATTCCAGCTTCCTTGCATGGAACCTTATTAAGGATATATATTGTAGTCTCTACTGCATATATACCTTGGAAACTAATAGATAATTATGCTAATATTCATCATTGATCATATCATGTCACACATGATCCAATTGTATCTCCCTACAACTCTTATTGAGTTTAGGTTTATTAGGAGGAGTGAGATAGAAATGATATTCATATCTCTATAAGGTATTCTATGAATTCATCTAATATGTACTGACTACCTAGATTAGATCAAATTATAATCTTCCTTCAAACTTTGGTTCTAAATCAAAATTGTGAAATCTATCAACATTTCAAAGGTTTCTAAGTGAAGAGAAGAAATCTCATATCACAAATAATCATCAATAGATATCACATATCCACAATGTTTATTCTGATATAGATGATTCACATACATCAATATGTATGAGATCTTGAATACCTTGACATCTTACACCATTCCAAGGAAGGGTGTATTGGATATTTTTACTTTTGAATACAATATTCACAAGTATGTAAGATTTGAACCTTTAGATAATCTAAAGTTTCATCTCTTATTAGTCTATTGATCACATTAACAGACAAATGTCTAATGCTTGATGCCAGATCATTATCAAATGATCTTCATTCTCCTATTGATCTTTTAAGGTTTAATTTCAGTATTAGAAATGTTAATGAACCATTCATTAATTTTCTAATTTAGTAGAGTCCACTAGATTTTAGATTACTATCTGAAATATCTCCATCATAACTCTTTATGATAGATCTATTACAGAATTCATGTTTATTTCCAACATTTAGAAATAAACTATGAATGTATTCTAATATCCAGGTCACAGAGACATTCTCTAAGACTAAGGGCTCTCCCACTGAAAATAACAAGTCCATCTATCCAATAGAGATTGTTGCAACAATTGCACCAATGTCCATGTATATGACTATTAAACCTTAAAATCAAATTTTATAGTCTTCTAATACATATGCAACTAATTTCAAGTGTCATTAGACGAATGAGATACAATTATTAGACTTTTATCTTATCAAATAAGTAAGTCAATTTCAATGATTATATGTAGATTATTCTGATGTACTATCTGAGTCCTTCTCTAAGGATCTAGATAGACTTGATAGTCATACTATCTATACATCAACTTATTGCAGTATCGACATTCATCCAACTATTTGGATTGTCATATGGAAGTCACAAAAGTACGGTCAACTCTTTGACTTTCCTTCTTACTTGGGTCCAACCCATGCTTCCACTGCGCTCCCTTTATCTATAAACAACCATTGCTTTAGACGAAGGATCTCTTATGCTGAATTCAAAAGATTTCAATATAAGAGCATTTCAACATTTGTACATGCTTCATTCAATTCATACAATATGAATATTCTGAAGCTTCATGAATGACCAGAGTATAGATAGTAGAATGATGACACTCATCATATCTACATCCATCTAAACTCTTAAAAAATGGTTCAGGTAGGTACTCAAACAATTTTGAATACATCATCTCTTATAGAGCTACCATTCCGCATGATGCAGAGAACCATGACATTCATGATTAAATGTCAAGAGCACGTATGTATGCCAGAAC
This sequence comes from Ottelia alismoides, assembly GCA_037367405.1. NCBI lineage: Eukaryota > Viridiplantae > Streptophyta > Magnoliopsida > Alismatales > Hydrocharitaceae > Ottelia > Ottelia alismoides. The sequence continues at coordinate 319,172 of JAZKJV010006969.1, read as the reverse complement.
ATCTTCTTAGAATTTTAAAGTGCTATTTGACAATTACTATCATCATCGACATGTCTTCCGAAGTACATTCGATGAGAGATCAAGACTATAGAGATATACAAACCTTTGGGTTGTAGTCTTATTGTCTATTTAATTGTCACTCCTCATTATAATGAGGAAACTTGCACATCGCAACCACATACATTATGTGTCCAATTGCAAGTACAATATCTTAATCATGGATCCAATCCATGATATTTTACTGGTTATTATTGAGTATAATATTGAGTGGGTTTAATGAAGAATTATCTGAAATAAGAAATTTGCATAAGTGTATATATATATATATATATATATATTTACATATTTTACTTCGATTTAGGAATTTTATATCAAAGTTGTCTTGCCTTGTTAACAATGAAAGTTCATTCCCTTAATCACTTTCAATGTAAGAGATATACTTACCAATATATCTCAAGCAAGATCTAGGATCTCCTTCCTTATCTATGTCACATCCCAATAATATGAGAACCTGTAACTCGGATAAAAAGAAGTGGGAACACATTCCGCCTTGCAAGTCCAACTTGCATCTCCCAATTCGGTCTTTAACACCCGGGCCCACCACCCCTAAGGTGATGTTGACCCGTCATTAATTGAACTAACCATCAAGAGGAATACAACTCGCTATGCGCAATCCAATATCGCCCCAATAATATGAGGACCCGATATTGGGGTCACTACGCATACGTCCTTACTCTTTCGAGAAGCGACAAGCCCGATCCAAATGGATCATATACAGGAGCTGTCACTTCGGACATGCGTCTCCTACATATAATATCTGGTGACAGAACCCTTCGCCTTGACGGGAGACCATGGATGTCACTTATGTGATCCCCCATCTCATATTCAAGTTTAAATTAATTATCATGAATCATATTCACATAATTAATTATTCCAAGGAAAATACACACCTTTTCATAATAGAGTGTTTCTAATTGGATATAATTAACTTAATCATATTAAATTAATTTTCAATCCAATTCAATCAACAAAGTTGATTTTACTTGAATATATATGGTATTATCTCAAAAAATGTATTAATTCGAATTTTAATAATTAGAAAAATACATTATGATCTCTCAGGCACATTCGTTCCCTACCCGCTGTCATGGCCAGTACCGGCGGGAGTGGGACGGACCGCAACCGGTGCGACCTGCTACCCCAGCGATCCCCGACTAGACACCATATCCTCCCCAGGAAAAAATAATGCCGAGTCAATCACTTTGTAATTGAGATGATCATCGGTTCTTCAACCGAAATTATACCATATAGTAATAATAAAAATATTTTTTGATTAAAATTTGCTAGACAAATTCCCAATCCTATTCAAGCAAGGAGTTTGATAATTGTGTTTCCAATTATGATCTAGATCAAATCTAATCAATTTATTGGTTGAGGACAAGTTAATTAATAAAATAATCATTATTAAATATTTCTCAAATATTTTTCATAATTATTTCATGAAATTAACTATTAATTTCACTAATTGACAATCACATGGTTCTTGATTATGACTGTAATTTCAGTAGTGACCCCTACTTACTAAAATTAACAAATCTCAATCAATTTAAATCTAAATTAGACAAAATCAATTTTCAAATATTGAAAATTTGATTTAGGACAGAACTTAAGTGATATTTCATGCCTTTCGAGGCATATCAAAATTGTAATTAACTTATTAATCATGTTAAGATTCGCAGTTCCCGCAACAGTGAATACATGTTCATTAAAACAACCATATCTCGAGCAAACGGAATCCAAATTACGTAAACTAAGATCCTATGGTTTCCTTATTAAATGGAGAACAAAATATAAGGATTAATTCATGTTTAAACTTTTTAAACATGGCCGAATTTATTCACTAAACAGATGTGCGAAAAACAAATGCGACAAAACTTTCACAATCTTAACGAACCCAAGTCGTCCTAGGTTTACAGATCGTATCCAAAAATTTCGACCTAAGACTCTGATACCAATTGAAGGATATGGTTTAATCCTCAAGCGCATCACAGAAGTGTGAGCGTCGTATCAAATACGACGAAGAACGACTAGCCGAACTAGTTGTTCTATGCAGGGAATTTAAAATTTTTTCCATGCGATGAAACCACATGATCCAAGAACGATTCTCGGATCATTTCATCTAGAACCATAACAAGTATAAAGGAATACCTCTTGAATCATGGTTGATCGAGTCTCTACGAAAATAGACCTCCTGTCTCAAGTCCGATCGTCGGAGAAGAAGCTTGCGAGCGCGGGGATGAGTCGTGTGATCCTCGAATTCCAACGAGTTGATCGAAGCACGGTGAACTCCTGATCTCATCGTACGAGATCGAATGTCTTCTTCGCGAGCATAGCACTCCAAGAAGATGGAGAACCGAAGAACGTTGAAGCGGCTATGCTGTGGCAAGGGCGACGACGGCTTTCTCCTCTAGGGTTTAGTGGACAGCCACCAAGGAGAGAGGGAGAGGGTTTACGTATAGAATGAGAGAGAGAGAGAGATGTGCTTCAAAAGCATAGCCTTAGAGAGCATGGTATGCCTTTCTATTTATAGGTGTTTTGGGATCCATGGATCTCAATCCATGGGACACATAAAATCAATGGATGAGATTGATTTCTGTTTAATCCAATGGTCAAGATTGTTGTTGGTAAAAACCAACAACTAATAATTTATTTTAGATCAAATATATTTGACAAATCAAATATAAATCAATCCATAATTAAACAAATCAAATAAGGGAGACAATCATCATGGAGATTGCATCTCCTATTGGAACATGGTGGACGGCCACTTGTTTCCAATTGGAGGCAATCTCATGAGATTTCATGAGATTGCATATCTCCATGAAAATCTCCATTATTTATTCCAACAAATTTTGTTGTGGTTTATTCTTCAAAAACAATTCATAATTAATTTTGAGAATATTGCAATCTTACCATTGGAATTTTGTGAATCACATTCACAACCCAAAATAAAACATAATTTACATTTTCAATTAATTACACAATGTGTATCCGATACACATCAATAACTAATTGACAAATATAAATTATAATTATCTCTCTCTAATACATTATAAATAACATTTATAATATATTATGAATAATTGGATATTGCTATCCACATTATTATTATCCACAATAATTAAATCACATTTAATTATATTGGATAATTTCCACAAACATGAAGATAATCAAATCACATTTAATTATCAATTTCTCAATGCTTAGATCTATGGAATTATTCTTGAACCCTTTCAAGAATAATGCGATTTCTCCACAGATACTTGGAGATAAGGACAGGGCGATTGTATTGTTCCACGTATAGTGACTTGGATATTGAGATCATATTGCAAATCCATATCTCAGTGACCTCCCATAGATGCTTGATTAAATCAAGACCGTAAACCTAATCTTCTCATTATATCTGAATCTCATTCAGATCAATGTCCAGTACATGGACTAAGATTAGGTCACTTCTCTACTGAGAGGAGTCACTAAAATCCAAACTTGTTTCATCACTCCCTCGGAATGGAAGCGTCATGGTTATACAATCGTTTAGGATCACATCACCCTCAGGTATTCCCAACACCTGTACATCCTGCATACTGAAAGACCTATGATCATCCTGAAGATATAGATCACTTTCACACTATCATCTTCAAGATTTGATCACCAAGTTTCTCAATCTTGGTCATTGGGATTTGGTATAGATCATATGCTTTCCCAAAGCATATATATTATCTTCAAATTCATGTCATGCTTCCAAAGCATGATGACCATGCATGGAATTTGATCAGTCACAATACCTCGAGTGAGCTCATGTCTCTCGGTTCACAAGTGAACGTGTATGATCCCTTTGAGAGATTGTATTATTCATATGTCCTTACATGCACACCAGCTCGCCGGTGTATAGACCTTGGTTAGGTCATCAACCTATCGGTCTACCAAATGTACATACTCAGACATATAGTAACACATCTGTCTCTGGTCAGAGGATGCATGCCTATGCTGTGACAGTATTCAACATAGGTCTTTGGTTATCTCGATCTCGTTAAGTCAACCCATTGACCCAACTAATCTGACACCTCCGAATCACTATTCCCATGCAGAGGACCTGCATCAAGAGGTCGGTCAGATATCAGCCTAAATGAGAAAAGGATTGCCATCTCCTACTTAGGCTGGAGATCATCTCTTAACAATCATTTAACTATGCTTGATGAGTCCTCAATCTAACTCTTTAGATATTCATCCAAGCACCAGCCTCTATGATTCAATAACTGAATCAACAGATGTATAATCATCAAGATGGCCATGGTTCATAATCCTAATTGTACTAAGGGACCTATTATGCAAATTGGTTATTCTTCATTTCAGATCAGGGAATGATATTCACAATAACATTTATTTCATAATGGCTCGTCGTGGGCTCGCATGTCCAACATGTTCAACAGGTATATTATTTATAAATAAATAAATAAATAAATAATATAGGTGTATTTTGTACAATATTTACTCAATTCATCAACCAATCAATTATTTTTTTTGGATTTTTAGTTAAATAAAATAATTCTTTTAATATATTCTATATGTTATCATTTTAATTTTATTTTTTGATTTCTAATTCTTTTCTTTTTATATATAATATAAGTATATATAACGATGTATATATAATATGTATAATATAGAGAGTATATAATATAAAATATATTATAAATATACAAAAATCGGAAAATATAAATAAGCACGTTTTTTATTTTTGAAAGGGTTTAAAAATATGTATAAAATATTTATAATCATTAGAATAAAATATAAACTATATGTATTTATATATAGGTATACAATATAGAGTGTTATAATTAGAAATAGGGATACAAATAATCAAAATTTACCAAATAAAATAATTTTATATTTTTAATATTTTTCTAATGCTTCTATTATTTTCAGGTATTTTTGCTAGTTTTTAAGTATTTTTAAAGTCCAAAATATACAAAATCAGGGACTTTTTAAATAGGCTGAATTCTTTTGAGATTTAAAAAGACTAAATAAAGTAAAAAATTCTCAACACTAATTTTAATACTTAGTAATATGTATAACTAAAATATCAAATAGAAACTAATATTTTTGGAGTTTTGTGATTTTTTTATAATTTTTATTATGATTTTAAAGATTATTAATTTTTAGTGATTTTCTTGTTCTATTTTAGGAATTTTTGGTATGGAGTTATACAACATTATAATAAACAACAGGTAAATTTTTATGATTTTTGGAAAAGATTTTGTATTTTTTTCGAATTGTCTAAGTTAAGCAAGAAATAAATAGCACCTATACTTAATTTAATAAATGGTAATATTGCCCAATCCTAAAGCATAGCATGAAAAAGCATGATTTAATGTACTTAAATTAATTTTCCCAAAATTAACTAATCAAAGGAACTATTTTTAACAAAAAGAAATGCAAAAATAAAAGTACAACTGCTGGTGGGGTATTTTTGCAATTGAAATAAATGCTAGGAGTGCGTGCAAAAATACCAGAAGTTTATTACCGAAACTTGATTTTTACATACCAAATTATAAATATAACACTCGGAAGGATTTACATGCAAATTACCCACGCACGTGGGTCGCCACGTGAGGTGACGTGGTGGGGGGACTAAACTACAATATTAAAAACAATCGAGTGCCTACATATAATTATCCCACTACTTTTTGAATGTAATAAAATATTTACAAGGCTATTTAATAATTACAAAAAATACAGAGGGGGTCTTTGTAAATTACCCTTTAAGCACCCTTCGTCGCACGTCTGGAAGCGTGCCACGTGGTTGATCAGACGACGTGCTTGATCTAATGCTCGAGATTAAACCTGGGTGCCTCACTTCATCGGACGACCTGAGATGGCTTGGAAGAACAACCAAGAACAACATGGTGTCGTCACTTTGATCCTTGATTCCGACCAACTCCAGGCACTATTCGCTTCGCTAATTGGTCTTTCTCCTTTCTGGAGGTCGTCCGCATGTGTAGGTGTCTTCAGCAAAGTTCCAGGTCCCCACGATCGGGACCTGGTGGGTCTTCTGCCTGGAGCTCTAGTTGAGCTTTGGGTTGGGCTCCATGGGCTTCTATTCGGCTCGTGTCCTACACCAAACACTTATTGTCACGAGACGAAGGTCTCAGCCTAAAAATGGAGGATTGAAGCCTCTTGAGATGGAGGGACAGTGAAGCTCTAGCGACACGATGGAGTGGAGCTTCGATTCGTTTGATTCCAAGCAGGAATCAAGGGGATAAGGGGGTGATTGGTGGAGAAGGTTCCCGTGAATCATAATGAGGTAAAAATGGGATGGAACATAAAGTGTTTCATGGTGAAACCAACCCGGAGCTCGAGCTCCAGGTTTGTACATAAATTAGACTTAAGCCTAAACCTACAGATTAAACTGGAAACTAGGAACGAAGTTGAAATCTAAATTAAGAATATTGCCTACAAAAAGAAGATGAGGCCTCGATTCCACCGAAGTCGAAGAAGTGAAACCTCAAGGCAGAGCTCATCAAAGGTGCTGGATCTTCCTCTCCTATGCTCTCGTCGCTGCAGAACGACACTAATCGCTTGATGTCACCAAGGCGATGCTCTTGGTCCAAATCTGAGAGGCTAAAGCTCAAGAAGGAGGGATCAAATCTGACAAAAGGGGTGGGGGTGAAGTATTTATAGGAGAAGGATGGGTTGTTTTTGAGGTTCGATTGCGTGATAGATCGAGGGGGTTGTTGGAAATGGAGAAGTTGGCAAAGGGGACAAATATGGTGGATGTGCAGGATTGGAGGGCTCGAGACGAAGAAGGCGTGGGACGAAGTGTGGAAATTCAGTGATGATGGGGTGCCCGTGAGCTTATAATAGAAGGCATAAGAGGGCAGGATAGTTGACCTAGGGTCAATGAACAAAGGCTCCTGGTTGGTCCACGTGGACGAATAAGGAAATTGTATAGCAAAGTTGCCTTAGGAATTGAATATAAATATTAAATGAATTAATTACTTTTTTGTTATAAATAAAAATTGTTTAGAATTTTATGTAGTATTTTATACATATTTGTAATCAGTTTTATGAGGCTATTATTATATGTTACCATTTACATGTACAATCTTATATATATTTACCGACATGGTGTATATTTTATTTTTTTCTTGCATTTTAAATTTTATTATTTTGTACACATATTTTGTATATTTATAACTTATTTAAATATACATAGATATATTTATATTGTATTTTTCTGAAGTTATTTGTACCTTTAAATAAATATGTACATTTATTATATAGGTATATGTATAGGGTATTCATCTATGTATTTTAAATAAATTATTTATTTTTATTTTCTTTTAATGGTTTTATTTCATTTTAATTATGATATATATTTTAAATAATATTTATAAAATTATAATATAAAATATTAGAGAGTATAGAGAATAAACAAAATGAATATTTTATTCATGTATATTGTAGAATAGGGGTCCAAAACCTAACTTTGCATTAAATGAAACCATCTTCATTGAATATCTAATCAAAATTATATACAATTAAATGTGATTTTGATGAATTTTGAGTTAATATGGATGAGATACATGTCTGAAAGTTTGGGTTTTGGATTTTTATTCTGAGTGTAGAAAATACAATACTCATTTTTTTGTGTGAAATAAATTTTGTATTTTTCTTTGTATTTTTATCTACAACTTTTATGTTAAGGATTTTATTATTTAAAGTATAAAAATAATAAAATAAAATTGGTCCCAAAAATCAATTATAGTTGAATTAAAATTAGGGTTTTATACATGGTTTTCTGTATATTTTTGTATAGTTTTTTCGCCCTATCTTTCTCTACTTTATTCATTATAGACCAAATCATCATTATGATTGGGTCACGGGGTCTAGGGTCACTCAACACCTATGGTGTTTTATTTCTTATTTTTCGTCCTTTATTTTTTATTTTGTAGTTAAATATAATCAATATACAATATTTTATACAATATTTTGCGTAAGTTACAGAGTGTTTATTTTGACAAATCAATGAAATATATATATGCATTTAGCTATGGATTTAAGGTCAAAATGAAAGAATAAATGTGATGAAATAGAGATTCATCACCTATCGGTCTGCCAAATGTACATAAGCATATAATAACACATCTATCTCTGATCATAGGATGCATGCCTATATCGTGATAGTATATGACATAGGTCTTGGTTATCTCGATCTCGTTAAGTCAACTCTTTAACCTAATTTATCTAACACCTTTGAATCTCTATTCTTTTGTAGATGATCTGCATCAAGATGTCGGTTAGATATTAGCCTTTAGAGAAGAATTGCCATTTTCTTCTCAGGCTGTATATCCTCTCTTAATAATCACTTTACGATGGTTTATGAGTCGCCTAACTCTTTAGATATCATCCAAGCACCAACCTCTATGATTTAACATTTGAACCAATAACTGTATGATCATTAAGATGGTCGTGGTACATAACCCTAATTGTACTAGTGGACCTATTATGAAAATTTGTTATTCTTCCTTTCATATCAGGGAATGATTTGGACATTTATTGCATAATGGATCGTCGTGGGCTCGTATGCCCAACACAAATATCATAGAGCTTTGCATAGAAATTTTACCTTCATTGTCTTGTTCTTCTTCTCTTCTTCTTCTCTTCTACTTCTCTCTCTCCCTTCTATTTGCACGGAATGTGCAAGAAAAGGGGACAATTGAATGGAGCCGAGTTGCGTGGAATGTGCAAGAGAAGGGGAAACCGAACGGAGCTATCAACTGCCCTTTTCCTCCTTTTCAAGTTGTGTGGAAACTTACAAGGATGACCATGTAACTTCCCTAAATTTATGTTGGTTTATTTGTTTTTTCCTACACATCTAGTTGTGATAACTGATTTGGACATGATTCCACAAATCGACACCCGAGGTGCCAATTGGTGGATATTTTTTAAATAACAAAACTTGGACTTTTTTAAATATCAATTTAATCTAAATTATTTTTTTGTTTTATAGGGTACGGAAAACATTTTTACACATATTTCAGGGAATGAATATACGTTTTTTATTTGTGATTTTCAATATATGTATAAATATCCTAAAAATGAAAAAAGATATTGATATATCTTCTACCACAAAAAAATTAAAACTGATTTTCTTATCCGTATTCATACCTCCAAAATAGAAATACATACATATTCATTTAAAAGCAGATATAATAATAGATGTATATGGATTATCTGATTGTATTTGTAAAGATAAGGGCTAACGCCCACAATCAACCTACAACTAACACTTAGATTTGTGTTCGTATCCAAAAAATTAAAACAATCTCCTTATTTATATTTGTATTAGTAAACATAATTGTAGTTATCCTTATCCATATCCATCTAAAATGGACACGTCAAACGGATGAATATGTGTTATCCTAATTTACTTTTTAAATACGAATACATATATGTATATTGATCTAAGTATTAGTAGTTAGTTGACTTATGCATGTTAGCCCTTGTTATTGCGAATTCAACTAGATTTTTTTTTGAATAATGTGAGGGTGACATCCCAAGTTGGGATTCACCGCATGTGGAATATATTACTTAAAAAAATAGAGTAGTACACTATCTGGAGGACCGAAAATGATAGAGGGAGGTACAATGAGCTACCACATTTTCTGGATAGAACCTCTAATTTTTGAAGATGAGGTCATTTCTTCCTCCCCAAATCGCCTACAAAGTCGCAAAGGCCATCATGCAGTCATGTGTTGAGTTGCATCCTACCGACCTCAGTGACCTCCAAGAATCAGCAATGCTTCCACTTGAAATCCAATATTCTCCTATCTCCTTCCAAATCCGAACCGATGACGGACACCTGAAGATCAAATGATTATAGTCTTCGGTCTGCCCTCCACACCTGTCACACTGAGTGTCCATAATGCTTAAGAGCCTTCCCCTCCTTGCTTTTTCGCACAATCTACCCCTTCTCAGGCACCATAGGAAGACCTTAACCATGCATGGTATCTTGCTGGTCCATATGATCTTCATATCTTGACATAGTTCTGTATCCATGTTCGTCAAGGTCCCCTTGAATTCCATGTATGCCTTCTTCGTTGAGAACCTGCCACTATTCCGCTCAAAATGGTCTCTTCCCTCATTAATGCAGTTTGGTGATGGCAGCTCGGACCGCATTCTGACAAATTCCTCCAAACGTTGAGAAGAGAGAATCGACAAAAATTATGGATCCCATGATCGTGCCATCCCTGCCTGTGCTAAGGAGCATTCCTTCATTGCTGCCAACGCAAACAACCTCGATAACGACTGCATGGCTTGCCGTCCCCCGTCCAATCATCTTGCCAAAATTGAAATACCTCCCCATCACCGATCTTCGATCGCAGTCTCGGTGTTAACAAGGGCAAAACTTCACGGACACCTCCCCACAGAGGAGATTGAAATCGCACACTCCCAGTCTCGAGCGACCCCCAGACTCCGTATAACTCCACTAGGAGCCTAACTAACCTATTTGAATCACCCCAAATCTGAATAACCATTTTGCCAAAAGTACTTGTTCATGCACCCCAGATATACATAATTCATGTATATATGTTATCATGTCCATTTTCAAATGGATATGATGTATTTTTTTTGGAGATGTGGATATGGATGAGAAAATCAGTTTTAATTTTTTTGTGGACAAGAAAATACGGATATGGATATCTTTTTTTAGGATATAGATATGGATATTGAAAATCACAAACAAAAAATGTAAATTTATTGGTTTATTCCCTATGTTATATGTAAAAATGTAACATATTCAAGCATGTGTCTATACACACCAAGTATGTATCTATACACACAATAATATACGTCAATACAATGTACATACATAGAACCAGTATAATAGATATCAATATCTGTATCCCACAAAATAAATAATTATTTTCATTAAGATTATGAAAAGTCAATGCATCAAACAAGAAAATGCAATGAATTATACATCTATTTAATAGTTTATATTAGAGAATTATTTATGATTATAACTTTGTGAGAATGGTATATATGTAAAATGGTTGGACATGGGTGTAATTCTACTCTCCCAAATCAACACTTAGGCCTTGTTCGTTTGGAGGATAAGGGGGAATGGAATAAGGGGAATAAGCCTCCAACACGGTTCTCCGTGGTACGACTATTCACCATTATTTCATCTTATTTCACTCTTATTCATATCTTTATCTCACCTTACCTACCGTTATTTCACCTTATTCTCCTTATTCCTATCCTCCAGCCAAACGGAGAATAGACCCTTATTCCCCTTATTCTCCATCCTTATTCCTGCTTATTCTCCTACCGAACGGGCCCTTAGGTGTTGTTTTAGATTTTCTCTCCAAATCACTACCCAAGGTGACGATCTAAAATGTAAATTATTTAAATTTTATGCTTATTTATTTAATTTAGATTAAATGGATAAATATCTTTTCAAAAGAAGTCCACAAAATTTGATGACCGTTTAATTAAATATGATTATTTTAATAATTATTCTAAAAAAGGTTCACAAATTCATTTTGCATCGAGTTCGAAATGGCATACATAATGGACTAAGGTAGAGCTGGAGACCGCCAAAAAAAGGAGTAATGATCACTGTGACAAGCAGAGCAAACGATGAGAGATTTTGTCATGACATGAGAGTCAAGGAAGATCGAGTGAGGAAAGCAAATGTTTTTCCTCATTATTTTATCCATATTTTCTCTTGATGATACTTCAAAGTTAAAATATTACTTACTCTCTATCGTATGATTTATTTCTATTCTTCATCATATTTGGATATCCCTCTTCTTAATTATGGGAAGCCATTTGCTTGCTTTGTCTAAAAATATTCTAGTAATTCATGTTCATTATGGCATTTTTATTAAGTTGTGGGAAAGCTACATGTTTGTCGTGAGGATTTGAGTTTTGAGCTGGAGAATATGGATTTCGGTGGACTGCTTTGAGAAGGATGCTTTCGCAGTAGTTCTTATTAGGCTCTATTAATAGCTTATTTTATACCAGTGTTCTTTTCTTGTTTGGGTGATGGAACTGATTCTGGTATTGATCCAGATCTGGATGCTCATGTGGAATTTGGGACATTTTAAAAACTTTCAGATCCAACTAGACATGTAGTCTGATACAATGTTGCTCTCGTCGTATTTTTTCTTTCTCTTCAAGAAAAGGTAAGAAGATAGTGAGATGGCTCCACGTACTCTGATTCATTATTTTTATTTGATCCAAGAGCAAGATCAAGTGTTTCAGAAAATGGTTACCTTGACGTAGGCCTTCAAATTTCTCTTGAGAAGCACACACATCTTTTGATGTGTGTGTTTGATGAATACCCATTCATCACTCTTTATTCTTCTATTGTAGCTACAAAAACCTTTGCAAATACATGTAGATATGTGTAAATACAAATAATTACCAAAAGCATGCATTGTGTAAAAACCTATAATTATCATGTTTTTGTGCAAAAATAAAAAAAGAATAAAGAGCAAAAAGAAAAAGAGGGAAATATTTAGAATAAATATTGAGCAACCTAACCCAAGGGAGGGCTCAGCATGGGCCTGACCGCATAAAAGCCAAAGTAGAGGGAGATAGGAGCTCATGTGTATATACTTCTGTAAATACATAAAATTATATTTTCCTCACCCAAAAATATGATTGTACATATTGTGTGTATATTTTATTAAAAACAAAATAAAAATTTAAAAATCAAAAATTCAAAAATGCCCTTTCACCATGTGTAGACCATCATCCTTTATTTATTTAACCCTATAAATAAATAAAATTATTTTCTAAAACTTTTTTTTTGTAAATATTCTATGTTACATATGGTAAATACATAAAATAACAAGAAACAAAACAAAAATCAAATAAAAATTACAAAATGAAAAAATACAAAAATACATTGTATAAATACCATGTATATAAATGTATACAATTATTTATTTCACCCTTGTGTATAAATAATTAAAATAAAATAAAAATACCATTTTATTCCATATTTTATGATGTAAATAAATAAAATACAAAATGAGCATAAAAATACATAAAAATAACAAATAAAAAATCAAAAATAAAAATCCATATAGTGTACATATACCTATATACATAGCTACCCTATTTTTATTTCCAAAAATTAATTAAAAATCACCAAAAAATAGAAAAAAATAAAAGAAAAACATTTCATGTTTTGAGTTTTCTTTAATTCGGCCTATTTCTACCTTAAAATAAATAAACAAAAATTAAATACATGTGGCAGCTTCTGATTGGTCCACGGGGGATTGTTGACCCCGGTCAACTCCCCCGCGGACTCCTTCCTTTTCTGGAAGATGCGTGCCGCCCCGCCTTCGCCGATTTTTCCACGCATCTCCAGGCTGTCTCCCACGCGAACCCCGTGCCCGGATTCTTCGCCGATCATCCCTCATCCTCGCCCGATCTTTCGCCATGAAATCAACGCCTTCCATCGCTGTCTCCACTCAACCCTAATCGCACCTGTCACCATATATATCCCGACCTCCGCCGCCTCCGCGCCTCATCTTTGGCTATCCACTCTCTCTCCAGTGAGCTCCATCGAGACGAGCAAGGTGACAGCTTGCCCCAGCCGGTGTTGCAGCGAGGAAGAGGAGCAGGACCATCGATCCGGCCGCGTTTCGCCGCCGTGCTCCGACCACCATCTGGAGCTTGAGCCTCGGGAGGAGACGGCCCTTGAGGCAAGGACCAGGAGCAAGAGCAGCTCCAACATAGTCTACTGCAGCCACCAGGTAACCTTAGCTCCTTCTAGTTTCATCTAATTTAGGATTTCGCCCAAATCGACCCATCGCCGTGCTTCCCTGATTCCGACTATCTCGAGTACCCTTTTGATCATCGGAACACCCTGTCATCTCCGCCGTATCCCCACGCACCTTCTACGCCCGCTCATTCAACCCAGCTCGCCCCGGAGCTGGGAGTCGAGTTCCATCGTCTCCACCTCGCCGGAGCTCGTTCGCCACACCGCACAGACCACCTTCACCCCGCTTTCTTGGGTCGAGGCACTTTGCCCTCGACCCGCGAAGCGTTCTGGCTGTTTTGCAGGTTCAAAGAGAGGTGCCTGAGCCTCTCTTCACTTGAGACCGGAGCTTCGCGCCGCCAAGCCTCGCCGGAGCCCCTCCAGGGCTTGGCTGGGGCATCGGCCACCACCAGCAGCTGTGGGACAGTCCAGCGGAGCTTCTCCGATCATTTGCAGCAGCTGAGGAGGGGTGTAGCGCACGCAGGAGGCCGGCGAAGTTCGCCGGGGACCTGTTCTTCGAGGACCCTCCATCGCCGTCCGATCGTCCTCATCGCTCCAGATCAGATCTTGACCGTCCGATCGAGGAGTAGCTTCCACCGTCCGATCCGAGGAGACACCATCTGGAGCGCCCACCATCTGCAGCCGTCCGATCTACACGTGGCGCGCATCCAACGACTCCATTTAATAAAGGGTAATTTACCCTTAGGCCCTTATCTTTGCTTTATTTCGTTTCAGTCCTGTAAGTTGTCGAGTCAGTTGTTTATTTTCTGGGATATTTGCATAGAGACCCTCGTGCTTATTTTTATTTGCATTTATACCCCTGCCAGTTGAGAGCCACGTGCTTCGTCACGTGTTATTTTGGGAATTTTGCATAATTAATCCTGTAGTTCTGGTTGTTATGAAATGAATAAAACTTTTTGAGTAATTGCATATATACCCCTGTGAATGTTTTATTTGCACATGTGCGTTTTATTTTGGGTTATTTGCAGATAAGCCCCTGGACTTTTGGTACTTGTTACCAATAAGCCCTCGGAACTTATTTTTATTACCATTTGGTCCCTGTGTGCCCCAGGCACGTGCTTGGCACGTGTTTTGCTGGGTATTTTGCACCAGGACCCCAGAACTTTTGGGTATTTGCACTTAGGTCCCTGTGCACAGTGCCCCCTTGTTATTTTTGAATAAAATATCAAACGACCTCCAAATCCAATGAGATTTTGACACATGGCTCCTGCCATGGTGTAGGAATTTCTGTGATTTTTGAGGACATTTTTGATTTCATTTGCTATTTTTAAAAATTCAAAAACCCCTATTTTTAGTCACTGTCTAGCTTTAAAAACACCAAAATAATATAAAATCACCTTTAAAAATTCTAAAAAAATTAGGACTTGTAGTTTGCTTGCTGTTTGATTTTCCAGCCATTTTTGGTGATTTTTCATCACTTAAAAACCTTAAAAATTCAAAAACCCCTAAAAACTCATAAAAATTATAATAAATAAATTAAAAATCCAAAAACAATAATTAGGGTGCCTAAATTTTCCTTATTCTTTCTAGATTATAGGAAAATTACCTTCAGGGCTTTTTGAGATCCAACAATATTTTATTTTTGGGTCTTAAACCTTGCTGGACAGTACCTTTCATTTTTGGCATTGTTTGATTTTTAGAAAATAAAATAAACATCAGAAAAATCTCAAAAATTCACCAAAAACATAAAAAATTATAAAACACATAAAAACATTTTTCTTTGAATTTTTGCTTGACTTTTAATGCTTTAAATAAATTGTTGAAGTTCATTATCTGTGTGCCTTCTTTAATTTTCTCATCATTTAAAAAATCTAAAAAAATGTAAAAACAAATAAAAACCACTAAAAAAGATTCCCTCGGATTTCTGACTACATCGTAGGCTATTTAGCCAATCTGTGCTCCTTGTGTTCGACCCTGGGAGCTATACCAGGTTAATCACATAGCTAGACCGCTCCATTTTGTTTTGATTGATTTTATCTCTGTGAGTGGTTGATTTTTCTTGATACACGCATTCGAGTGACTGAGGTCGCAACGACCTCATTTCATACCTTTACCTCAGTCGTTCGGCTTTTTGCGTTGTCAGAATGGCGCCGTTGCCGGGGAGCACGGCTTTGTAGTCATTTTTCCATATTGTCTCTCTCTATATTATTATTGTTTTCTGACCTTCTCTCTTTGATTTTTGTGCGAGGTACTGCTTGGACGACTTGGAGCTTACTATTTAGAGGACCCGCGCAGGAGGAAGAGAGAGAGGAGAAGAAATTTTCTATTTAGAGAGAGAGAGAGAACAATATTTGTTGTAATAACTTAGACTTTGAACTGTGGACATTTGTAACTTAGCGGGTCTGTTTCGCCGAGCACCGGTGTGCTCGGGGGACCCATTTGGATTTTCGCGGCTTTTTCTACGGTTTTTATAGCTAGCTGCCTTTTCCGGTGTTTACGCGGTTTTTCTCAAGCCCCTAGATTTAGGAATTTCTCTTGCTTGTGACGTAAATTTCTAAGGCCCAACACCTAATAGAATATCTGTTCCTATAGAACGTAATTGGACCTTAATAAAATTCACTGAAAAAGTTAGTTTAATTGGATTTGAGACCACGTGCCGTGAGGAGTCACATACAGCGCTGGCAGGACCCGTTGTGGCGGGCACCGAGTGACTCCCAAGATCGGACTCCGGACTCGATTCGGTTAGCTAACTATTGTTCTTCACGATCAATAGAAGTTGCACATCTAGGACTCGGTTTTTCCCGCTGCATCATTTAGGTAGTTTTATTTCTGTCTTTAAATTCTGCGTGGATCACTTGCATGTAGAGTGCTGGAGACAAGGTACGCATTTCTTTCTCTGCATGCATCATTGATTTCTTCGCGCATCGGCTTTTTCGTCTTCTCCCTCTGTTTTTGGCTTAATCATCAGGAGAATCGGAAAAACCGTTAGGCCGCTTGTATTTATTTTGAAAAAAATTAAAAAGAAAAAAAACAAAAAAATTGGGACTGGATAACATTATTGACCCTAAAAGACACTCACATTAAAAATTTGTCTTGGGGAGAGCAACCCCCTCCTTGTATGGTTTGAATGCGCGAGAGAGTGACCCGCACCCTAGGTAGAACCCTCCGGTGTTATTTCTAGCTGACTACCGACTCTTCCGTGCGGGCCAGTCGGTTGGAGTAGCATCGTGTATCCTAACAGGTCACGTAAGCGCTCTGATATTTTGTGTGTTCACCAAATAAAATTGACAAGATAAATTGACCGAGCTTTCACGGTCTTCAGATTGTGTTGCGTTGGTGAACCGGGGGTTTGCTTTGCGATCATATTTTCTCCAGATCCCATCCGCCCAACTCGCCAAGATCACGATGATGGGTAGACGATCTCTTAGGCAGCCTCTGGCTGCACCGCTTTCAGGCGCATCTACTCCATCATCTAGGTTGGCCCGTGAGAGTCAAGACCAGCTCTCCGGGCCCGAGTACGTTTCCACCCTGTTCCCCCTCGACCCCCTTTCTTTTGCCACTGAGAGACATGAGCCCGAGGAAAGACGAATTGATTTGACAGAACCTGAGTTGGGCTCATCTGATTTTGCAGACGTCGGTATGGCCGCCAGATCAGAAGATTACCCCGGAGGTCAGCAGGGAGAGCAGCATGTTGTATTTGACCAAGGGGCGATCAACTCCACCCTGATCGCATCATTAGAGACGGTTCAGCAGCAGTTACGCGATCAAGGGGCATTCATGATCGAGATGAGAAGGGAGTTGGAGCGACTCAGAGAGCGAGACGAGCCGAGCGAGCCTGAGGACATTCCTGATGCTGATGCAGAGGCAGCAGCTGCAGCAGCAGCCGCCGCAGCGGCAGCCGCCGCCGGAGCAGGACCACCGAGACCGATGCGGGAGTTACACAACCCCGGATCTACACTGATGCACCATTGGGTGGTGGTACCGGCCATCGTGGGGGATTTCAAGTTCCCTCCGAACACCCTGCAGATGCTTCCTCATTTTCACGGACTTGCCACTGAGGAACCCCATCTCCATCTCCAGGAGTTTTTGATGATCTGCAGCACTGTCCACGACCGTCATGTGGACCAAGATACGATTCGGATGATGGCCTTCCCTTTTTCACTGGCAGATAGAGCAGCCGCCTGGCTGAAACATCTAGGGAAGTTTGTTTACACCTGGGAGCAGCTCCGCACCGAGTACTTAAACAAGTACTATCCACTCGGGCGGACGAATGCAGCGAGGGCCCTGATCAACAACTTCTCCATGCTCCCTAACGAGCAGTTTCACGAAGCATGGGAGAGGTTCAGAGAGCTTCTGGATAGATGCCCACACCACGACATTTCGAAGCCGAACCTAGTTCAAAGCTTCTTTAGTGGGATGACGCCAGAGCTTCAGGGTCTGGTGAATGCTTCTTGCGGCGGGTCCTACTTTGCCAAGGACCACAACCAAGTCTGGGCCATCTACGAAGAGATGGCAGAAAATTACATGGTGATGTCCCAGACTCGGTTGTACACACAGAGATCTCAGCAGCCGCCAGGACCCGTGCAGTATCAGCGGATAGCACGGGTTGATGCAGTTTACAGTTCGTCCACAGTTGCTGCCGCACAGGCAGAGTCGGCCGCTGCGGACATGGGGATTATCAGCGAGAAGTTGGACCGCATGGAAATAATAGAGAAGAAGCAGTGCCAGGGCATAACTCAGATGGGGCAAATGGCACAAACTCTGAGCGACATGAAGACCCAGCTCTTGTGTCTTCAGGAGGCACAGACGGCTCCTCAGCCCCGTCTTCTGTCACGAGGCGATTCCGGCGGCAGCCGCAGCTCCTCCCAGCGCTCCAGCTCCTTGCAGCAGCCTAGACAAGTTCACCTTGTACAGGCGGAGCCGTACCAGCAGCAGCAGCCCTCTTACCAGTCACCACCATCTCCAGACTTACAGATGGTGGTATTTCAGCCGGATCAACCTCTGGCAGCACTACCGCCAGACTCCTTCGATGCTGAGCCGTTGATGGATGTCAACGGGATTTGGTATGACCGTCCTCAACCTGGAATCCGACGAGACCATCCTGGATTCAGGTGGGGGAATGGGGGTAACCAGTCCCAACAACAGCCAGCTGGTCAGGGAGGGCAGTACTCCCAGCAGAGAGATCACCAGCAGCCCCCAGCATACCAACCACACCAGCCATCATCCTTCGTACCTCGTCCCTACCAGCAGCAGGGACAGAATTGGAGACGTGAGCAGCAGGCTCACCAGCAGCAGCATCATTCCTCTTACCCCTCTCAGCCGCAGCAGCACCAGGTCCAGCAGCCTCATTATCAGAGAGGCAACCCGTCGGGCTCCCATGAGAGCCCCGCCATGGATGATCTAGCCCGCCTCTTCACAGAGCAGCAAGCTACATTTAGACGGGAGATGGACGAGTTCCGCCAGGAGATGCGGGATCTGATGAGAGGGAAGGCTGCCATCCCTGCACAGATCGAGCCTAATCCGAATAGCTTGAAGAGGAAATCTGAGCAGGTAGTTCACACTGAGCCTACCACTCCTAATAACTCATTTGATGATATGTCATCGAATATATTTGATGCTGATTTTGTTACACTTAGGAGCGGTAGAAGACCAGCAGGCGGCGCCTCATCTGAGCGACAACACGAGGAATCATCTAGAGCGCCAGATGAGGAAGAGGAGAGCGGTACTGAAGCCGCACATCATGGTGACGGTGGTACTGAGGCCACCCGAGATGCTGATTCCACCGGCGGTACTGAGGCCGCCATTTCACCACATCGAGGAGGTGGTACTGACGCCACCAGCAGAGCCGAGCCAGCCTGCGGTACTGAGGCCGCAAGACGTCTAGTTGTAGAGCCAGCTAGAGGTGGTACTGACGCCACCAACATTTATTCTGATAGAAATGTTGTCTTTCCTCGCATGAATGTATCTCAGAACTCTAATTTGAATAAAGGAAAAGGTTTAGTTTCTTCTGATCCCACTGTGGTGAATGATGTTTGTGAGGATCCGGTCATCGAACCGTCTAGGCCTATTCCTAGTCCTTCATCAGAGAAGGACCCTGTGATCCCCTTTCCTAGAGCCCTTGAATTGGGGAAGGGGAAGAAAAAAGAAAAAGATCCAAAAAAGAGAGAGCAGGAGGAGTTCAGCCAGGGCATGATAGACCGATTTCACATCCAGCTGACCCTCAATGAGGCTTTGCAGCACATTCCTCTTCTTCAGCGATCCCTAAGAGATAGGACCACAGTCAGGAGGAAGAAGAGGAACAAGACCGCAGAGATCCATGTGCTGACCAAAGCCACGTGCTTCGCGATCCAGAACCATCTGCCGACTAAGAGGCCAGATCTAGGGGCCCCGTATGTCAGATGCCAGATCAGAGAGAAGTGGTTCGACCGTACTCTTTTAGATAGCGGATCTTCGATCAACCTACTTCCGGCAGCCCTTCTCGACCACTTCGAGTTGGGCACTCTTCGACAGAGCAGGACAGTCCTTCAGTTCGCTGATCGATCTGTCAAGAGGCCGAAGGGGTTGCTACGAGACGTTATCGTCACTATTCAGGGTTTGCAATTCCCCGTGGACTTCGTAGTGTTGGACATGGAGATCCCTGAATCAGTGGCCGATACCCCCATCATCCTTGGTCGTCCGTTCTTGGCCACAGCCAAGGCGGTGACTGATCATGATAGCGGGAAGGTGTACTTTCGCGTCCAGGGCGAGAGTATACAAATAGAGACGGTCGAGGACCACAGAACCAGAGATAGATCCCGCTCACATGGCAGTACAGATTCAGAGCAGCTGACAGACGCAGAGCCAGACATCCACCAGGACTGTGATTTTGTGATCACAGATGATGAGGCAATTTGGGCAGATCCTGCAGCACAGACCATCCTCTCATACTCAGATACAGCTGATGCAGAGATGATAGCAGAGGATAGTCTGGAGAGCACAACCCTGGTTCAGGATACTATTGAGTCAGCAGAGTCGGACCTTGATCGCGACACGATTTTCAGTGATGGTGGTACTGAAGCCACCCTGCTCTACGGTGGTACTGATGCCACCGCAGTTGATACAGATCCCTCGGATTCAGAATCTGATTGGGCAGATTGTGATGATCAGATGCCAGATCTGGATCCACCTGAGCCTATAGATGAGGAGGAGGTAGAGGCAGAACAGATCAGAGACAATGCAGAGGACCCGCCTTCTCCAGATCCAGTTTGTGAGAGTTCTTTATCATTTTCCCAGGTAGATTTGGCAGAATTGTCCGCATACACACATCTTCTTCAGAAGCCAGATTTGCCAGCACCCAGCTGTCCAGAGCTAAAGCCGCTCCCTACTTCGTTGAAGTATAGATTCCTTGCGGGAGAGTCTGAGATGTACCCAGTCATCATCTCTGCCGATCTGACTGGAGAGCAAGAATCCCGTCTGATGGAGGTTCTTGAAAAGAACCGCAAGGCAATTGGATGGAGCGTAGCAGATCTCCATGGGATTAGTCCCTCGTTGTGCTCCCACCATATCTATCTCGAGGAAGGGGCAAAGCCGTCGCGTGAGTTCCAGCGGCGACTGAACCCCAACCTAAGAGAGGTTGTTATGAAGGAAATATCAAAATGGTGGAGTGCAGATTTTATTTATCCCATTTCCGACTCCAAGTGGGTTAGCCCCTTGCATGTGGTGCCCAAGAAGACGGGCATCACGACTGTGATCAGTGAGTCGGGAGAGGAGATTGCTACACGAGTACCCACCTCTTGGCGGGTCTGTGTTGACTACAGAAAACTCAACCAGGCCACCAAGAAGGACCATTTCCCCCTGCCTTTTATTGATCAGATCATAGAGAGACTGGCAGGGAAGAGCCATTATTGCTTCCTAGATGGGTACTCGGGCTACAACCAGGTGGCCATCGCTCCTGAGGATCAGGAGAAGACCACCTTTACCTGTCCCTTCGGTACATACGCTTTTCGACGCATGCCATTTGGGCTATGTAACGCCCCTGCGACTTTTCAGAGATGCATGCTGTCGATATTTTCGGACATGGTAGGGGAGTGTTTGGAGGTCTTCATAGACGACTTCTCGGTTTACGGCGACGGATTCGATTCCTGTCTTGACTGCCTAGACCGAGTGCTCCAGCGATGTATTGCTACCCGCTTGGTTCTGTCTTGGGAGAAGAGTCACTTCATGGTGACTCAAGGGACGGTGCTTGGCCACATCATCTCCAACAGAGGCATGGAGGTTGATCCGGCCAAGGTCGATGTCATTAGGAAACTCACACCGCCGTCCAATCTGAAGCAGTTACGGTCATTTCTGGGGCACGTTGGTTTTTATAGGAGATTCATTCATGATTTCAGCAAGATTGCCCGACCGTTGACTGACCTCTTGACGAAAGACACCGAGTTCCTTGTCGATGACAAGTGTCTTTCGTCCTTTGAAACTCTCCAGCAATGTGTTATTGAGGCTCCTGTCCTTCAGCCGCCTGATTGGTCTCTCCCATTCGAGATCATGACGGACGCCTCCGATTTTGCCGTAGGGGCAGTGCTGGGACAGAGGAGGGATGGAGTACCATTTGCGATACACTATGCTAGCCGCACATTGGATTCCGCCCAGTGGAATTATACAGTCACAGAAAAGGAGATGCTAGCAGTAGTGTTTGCCCTAGATAAATTCAGATCATATATCATTGGATCTAGAGTGACTTTGTATACTGACCACACCGCCATCAGGTACCTCATGTCAAAGAAGGATGCCAAGGCCAGACTTACTAGATGGATCCTTCTACTCCAGGAGTTCGACATTGAGATCAAGGATAAGCCTGGAGTCAAGAATGTGGTGGCGGACCATTTATCCCGATTAGAGCAGCCTGAGGAGACAGAGCAGATTGATCCGATCAGAGATACCTTCCCAGATGAGGCGATCCTTGCTATCGCCTCACTCCCATGGTATGCCGATATTGTGAACTTTCTCGTTGTTGGGAAAGTCCCACAAGATTGGCCCAGGCAGAGGCTTGAGACCTTCCTTGCGAAGGCCAAGTCTTACCATTGGGAGGATCCCATCCTTTACCACGAAGGAGGGGATAGCGTCTGGCGTCGGTGTATTCCTCAGGAGGAACACCATAGCGTCCTCACTTACTGCCACAAGCTTGAGGCAGGAGGACATCATTCGGGGAGGAGAACGGCACAGAAAGTGCTCCAGTCCGGTTTGTGGTGGCCTACCCTCTTCAAGGACTCAGATGAGTTCGTGAAGAGGTGTACTGACTGTCAGAGGATGGGCACTTGTGGACAACGTGATATGATGTCGATGCAGCCCATTCACTTCTGTGAGGTTTTTGACGCATGGGGCATCGATTTCATGGGTCCATTCCCTAAGAGTCAGGGATTCGAGTACATTCTGTTGGCCGTAGATTATGTGAGTCGTTGGGTGGAGGCTATCCCCACCCGAGCCGCTGATGCGAGGACAGTTTGCAGATTTTTGAGGAAGCACATCATCACGCGGTTCGGGGTTCCACGAGTTCTTATTTCTGATGGGGGGTCTCACTTCATCAACGACCAGGTGAAGGCACTTGCTACCGAGTTCGGCATAGACCATCGTGTTGCTACACCATACCATCCACAGACAAATGGTCTAGCCGAAGTGTCGAATAGGGAGATCAAGACGATTCTGCAGAAAGTCGTCCGCCCTGACCGAAAGGATTGGTCACAGCTATTGGACTCGGTCTTATGGGCATATAGGACGTCTTTCAAGACACCTTTGGGCACATCTCCCTTTCGCCTCGTGTATGGCAAGCCCTGTCACCTACCAGTTGAGCTGAGGCACAAGTCACTCTGGGCAGTTACAGACATATTGATGGATCCAGATGGTATAGGAGACCAGAGGAGGGCAGAGTTAGCCGCATTGGAAGAGCTTAGAGATGCAGCTTTCTCAAGCAGCCTACATTATAAGGAGAAAGTCAAAGAGTGGCATGATTCTCATATCAGCCACAAGCATTTTGAGATTGGACAGAAAGTATGGCTGTTTGATGCGAGGCTTAGATTATTTCCAGGGAAGCTACAGAGCAAATGGAAAGGACCCTATTTGGTCAGAAAGGTACACGATAACGGTAGCATTGATATATCTGAGTTATCTTCTGAGAGTACCTTCCGAGTGAACGGCCAGCGGCTCAAACCATTTCTAGATCATGAGCCGCGGGACGTTATTATTGCCGCTATTCATTTTGCGTGAGATGTGGTCTTTTGACTCACATCTTTTACATCTCACGCCTGATTTTCACTGTTCCTCCGCCTGTATAGATCCAGTTGTCCATATCATTCTATTCTTTAGTCCCACATCCCGTCTCTCATCTTATGATTATGCTATACTTAGGGTGTACTTTACCCTAAGTATAGGGGGGATGTCGGACCTGTGAGTATTCTTTTCATTCTTTCTGCTCTTGTTTTTGCTGCCTATACTTAGGGATATTTTACCCTAAGTATAGGGGGGGCAGATTCTGTATATTCTTCACTCGGCTTTCCCTTCATGTACAGCTTTCTATACTTAGGATTAGTTAATCCTAAGTATAGGGGGAGACCACCGAGTTCCTCTCATTTTATTCATTTATTCGTTCCTGTACTTAGACATTCCTTTTCACTTCCCTTTTACTAAGCACGAGTTATGTCTTCTTCATCGCTCTTGATCACTCTGAGGACATCGTTCGAGCTAAGTATAGGGGGGGTGTGTATATATTTCATATATACTTTAGCCATAACTCGTACTTTGTGTGAGTGTGTTAATAAATAAAATGGCTAAAAATCACAAAAATTTAAAAATTTTTCATGTACATAAACCTCTTTTATTCCTGCACAGACATAGCTAGTGTATAAAGTATTTTTGTAAAAATGATTTCAAAAATCTTTTGTGTAAAGCTTGTGTAAATATTTTGTATCAAAATTATGTATATAGTACAAAATTTTTCCAAAATGTTTTGAAAATCAAAAGTTTGCAAAAATCTTGTGTAAAAGATTGTGAATATCAGTTTGCAAAACTTGCACCTCATGCATCATTCATGATTACAAAACATTTTTCAAAAATTTTGCATGACTGTAAAAAATTTTTAAATAGCATCTTGTGTACATATATGTATATAGTTTTTCCTGGATGAGAGTTGACATTTAAACTAAGCCTGGAATTAAATTGAGAAATGGAGCTTGAATAAGATCTTAATCCACTTAACTTCAAGAGGAACCTTGTAGGACTTAGGGTTAAGGCTTTTCAGGTCCATAAGGGCTTAATTCTTTGAGTCCACTAGGCTATGAGCATATGTCATCTTGATGAGCCTAAGTAGAGCACTTAACAACACACGCATGACTCTCAGAGACAATGGCTTCACTTGCACCTGCACTTTACACATGGCTCTCCACGGATGAGGTGGTGAGGAGGCAGTTTCCTTTGGCTTGGGGTAGCATAGGAGGGTAGTACTTCTAGGCGGAACCTCTCTTCTTCTTATAGTGAAGGAAGTGCACCTCAACTTGGTCTAGTGGTGTTGAAAGCTAAAGACAGAAGCTGTGGGTTGCAATAAAGCTTCAAAAGAGGGATAGTCTACTGGCTCAAGGGGAAATTTCTTATATGCTGCACCATGTAGATATGTTGTACAGAAGTTCTTGAAAAAAAAAATATGCAAAAATACAAAAAGAACTCCAAAAAAGTGGTGGGTCGGATTGAAAATTTAATAACCCCACCGGAGTATAAAGCAAAAGCTTATGGTATCCATGTTACATCTCATGAAGCTTGCAGCGGGAGACTTAGCTACACTGGCTAAGCTTCCAAAACTCTATACTTCTACCCCCTCTCCTTGAGCCGGCTGCACTTGAACTTAGAAGGGAATACCCCGCTTCTCGAGGAAAGAGTTGCTAGACTGAGGCATTAGAGTTACCAGGTTGAGGGAGGTTGTTTCTTTGTTACTTCTGAGGTAGGGAGCCACATATCACCTACACCGCAAGGAAAAGATTCATGGTCATTAGAGTTTGTGTATGTAGACTTGTTCTGATCTGGTTTATTGAGGAGTCTTGCCCATCGACTGGTGGAACTTGGAGGCTGTTGAGTTTTAAGCTTAAGTCCAAATAAGGTTCCGACACATTAATAATCCAAAGATCTGATCGAGCTCCATATTTCAATTTAATGAAGGAAAATTTAATAAGTCAACCTTGATCCATGTACATCCTCTTTTTCTTTTTCTTTTTCTTTCTTTTTCACTTCTTTTTCAAATAAGTGTTTGCTAAGGGACTAGCAAAGTTAAGCATAGGGGGGTGATGAATACCCATTCATCACTCTTTATTCTTCTATTGTAGCTACAAAAACCTTTGCAAATACATGTAGATATGTGTAAATACAAATAATTACCAAAAGCATGCATTGTGTAAAAACCTATAATTAGCATGTTTTTGTGCAAAAATAAAAAAAGAATAAAGAGCAAAAAGAAAAAGAGGGAAATATTTAGAATAAATATTGAGCAACCTAACCCAAGGGAGGGCTCAGCATGGGCCTGACCGCATAAAAGCCAAAGTAGAGGGAGATAGGAGCTCATGTGTATATACTTCTGTAAATACATAAAATTATATTTTCCTCACCCAAAAATATGCTTGTACATATTGTGTGTATATTTTATTAAAAACAAAATAAAAATTTAAAAATCAAAAATTCAAAAATGCCCTTTCACCATGTGTAGACCATCATCCTTTATTTATTTAACCCTATAAATAAATAAAATTATTTTCTAAAACTTTTTTTTTGTAAATATTCTATGTTACATATGGTAAATACATAAAATAACAAGAAACAAAACAAAAATCAAATAAAAATTACAAAATGAAAAAATACAAAAATACATTGTATAAATACCATGTATATAAATGTATACAATTATTTATTTCACCCTTGTGTATAAATAATTAAAATAAAATAAAAATACCATTTTATTCCATATTTTATGATGTAAATAAATAAAATACAAAATGAGCATAAAAATACATAAAAATAACAAATAAAAAATCAAAAATAAAAATCCATATAGTGTACATATACCTATATACATAGCTACCCTATTTTTATTTCCAAAAATTAATTAAAAATCACCAAAAAATAGAAAAAAATAAAAGAAAAACATTTCATGTTTTGAGTTTTCTTTAATTCGGCCTATTTCTACCTTAAAATAAATAAACAAAAATTAAATACACGTGGCAGCTTCTGATTGGTCCACGGGGGATTGTTGACCCCGGTCAACTCCCCCGCGGACTCCTTCCTTTTCTGGAAGATGCGTGCCGCCCCGCCTTCGCCGATTTTTCCACGCATCTCCAGGCTGTCTCCCACGCGAACCCCGTGCCCGGATTCTTCGCCGATCATCCCTCATCCTCGCCCGATCTTTCGCCATGAAATCAACGCCTTCCATCGCTGTCTCCACTCAACCCTAATCGCACCTGTCACCATATATATCCCGACCTCTGCCGCCTCCGCGCCTCATCTTTGGCTATCCACTCTCTCTCCAGTGAGCTCCATCGAGACGAGCAAGGTGACAGCTTGCCCCAGCCGGTATTGCAGCGAGGAAGAGGAGCAGGACCATCGATCCGGCCGCGTTTCGCCGCCGTGCTCCGACCACCATCTGGAGCTTGAGCCTCGGGAGGAGATGGCCCTTGAGGCAAGGACCAGGAGCAAGAGCAGCTCCAGCATAGTCTACTGCAGCCACCAGGTAACCTTAGCTCCTTCTAGTTTCATCTAATTTAGGATTTCGCCCAAATCGACCCATCGCCGTGCTTCCCTGATTCCGACTATCTCGAGTACCCTTTTGATCATCGGAACACCCTGTCATCTCCGCCGTATCCCCACGCACCTTCTACGCCCGCTCATTCAACCCAGCTCGCCCCGGAGCTGGGAGTCGAGTTCCATCGTCTCCACCTCGCCGGAGCTCGTTCGCCACACCGCACAGACCACCTTCACCCCGCTTTCTTGGGTCGAGGCACTTTGCCCTCGACCCGCGAAGCGTTCTGGCTGTTTTGCAGGTTCAAAGAGAGGTGCCTGAGCCTCTCTTCACTTGAGACCGGAGCTTCGCGCCGCCAAGCCTCGCCGGAGCCCCTCCAGGGCTTGGCTGGGGCATCGGCCACCACCAGCAGCTGCGGGACAGTCCAGCGGAGCTTCTCCGATCATTTGCAGCAGCTGAGGAGGGGTGTAGCGCACGCAGGAGGCCGGCGAAGTTCGCCGGGGACCTGTTCTTCGAGGACCCTCCATCGCCGTCCGATCGTCCTCATCGCTCCAGATCAGATCTTGACCGTCCGATCGAGGAGTAGCTTCCACCGTCCGATCCGAGGAGACACCATCTGGAGCGCCCACCATCTACAGCCGTCCGATCTACACGTGGCGCGCATCCAACGACTCCATTTAATAAAGGGTAATTTACCCTTAGGCCCTTATCTTTGCTTTATTTCGTTTCAGTCCTGTAAGTTGTCGAGTCAGTTGTTTATTTTCTGGGATATTTGCATAGAGACCCTCGTGCTTATTTTTATTTGCATTTATACCCCTGCCAGTTGAGAGCCACGTGCTTCGTCACGTGTTATTTTGGGAATTTTGCATAATTAATCCTGTAGTTCTGGTTGTTATGAAATGAATAAAACTTTTTGAGTAATTGCATATATACCCCTGTGAATGTTTTATTTGCACATGTGCGTTTTATTTTGGGTTATTTGCAGATAAGCCCCTGGACTTTTGGTACTTGTTACCAATAAGCCCTCGGAACTTATTTTTATTACCATTTGGTCCCTGTGTGCCCCAGGCACGTGCTTGGCACGTGTTTTGCTGGGTATTTTGCACCAGGACCCCAGAACTTTTGGGTATTTGCACTTAGGTCCCTGTGCACAGTGCCCCCTTGTTATTTTTGAATAAAATATCAAACGACCTCCAAATCCAATGAGATTTTGACACATGGCTCCTGCCATGGTGTAGGAATTTCTGTGATTTTTGAGGACATTTTTGATTTCATTTGCTATTTTTAAAAATTCAAAAACCCCTATTTTTAGTCACTGTCTAGCTTTAAAAACACCAAAATAATATAAAATCACCTTTAAAAATTCTAAAAAAATTAGGACTTGTAGTTTGCTTGCTGTTTGATTTTCCAGCCATTTTTGGTGATTTTTCATCACTTAAAAACCTTAAAAATTCAAAAACCCCTAAAAACTCATAAAAATTATAATAAATAAATTAAAAATCCAAAAACAATAATTAGGGTGCCTAAATTTTCCTTATTCTTTCTAGATTATAGGAAAATTACCTTCAGGGCTTTTTGAGATCCAACAATATTTTATTTTTGGGTCTTAAACCTTGCTGGACAGTACCTTTCATTTTTGGCATTGTTTGATTTTTAGAAAATAAAATAAACATCAGAAAAATCTCAAAAATTCACCAAAAACATAAAAAATTATAAAACACATAAAAACATTTTTCTTTGAATTTTTGCTTGACTTTTAATGCTTTAAATAAATTGTTGAAGTTCATTATCTGTGTGCCTTCTTTAATTTTCTCATCATTTAAAAAATCTAAAAAAATGTAAAAACAAATAAAAACCACTAAAAAAGATTCCCTCGGATTTCTGACTACATCGTAGGCTATTTAGCCAATCTGTGCTCCTTGTGTTCGATCCTGGGAGCTATACCAGGTTAATCACATAGCTAGACCGCTCCATTTTGTTTTGATTGATTTTATCTCTGTGAGTGGTTGATTTTTCTTGATACACGCATTCGAGTGACTGAGGTCGCAACGACCTCATTTCATACCTTTACCTCAGTCGTTCGGCTTTTTGCGTTGTCAGTGTTAAAGTTATATCTCTATTATATATTTGGATCGAGCTTGTTCCGATTAAAATTAATTTCTATTGTTTTTGTGCTGGACAAATTGGAGGAATTGTTAATTGTGCCGGCTAAGCTAGTGAATTATGTGTTTTAGAGGTCAACCTCCAACTTGAGGCTTATGAGCCAAAAGGAGTATATTGCACAAAAGTTCAAAAACTATACACCCGATTTCAATATCGTAAACGATCTTTAAAAGGTAATAATGTGATACTTGATATTTAAGATTTATCCTAATTTGGTCTTTGACCGTTGAAATTTAGTTGATCTTTTGATCTTTCTAACCATACATCGCAACAGTACAAAATTACATTGAGATAAATATTAAAATTTGGGTACAACATTTTACCTTTTAACCTTCATATACGACATTGAAGTCAATGTATAATTCAAAATTATTGTGTAATTTATTCAAGAAAATGTCATCATCAAAGCAGAGAATTCTTTTTTGTTTAACTGGTTGCTTTTATGAGAAGACGCCGCAACTATTTTTACAGGTGCAAGCAACAGAGTAGTTTTGATTCCGTCACTGTTAGCATAATTTTAGTGGTGGGAGGGTGCAAGTCTCCACGCTCTGCCTCCCATCATGTAGAATCTCTTGAGCTTCCCAGAGAGCATCACGAAGATCAGCACAAGCTTCCCTTCGGCACTCCACTTGCCGGAGAAGCTGTAGAAGCCGTCCGTGCAACTGCTATCGGACCTCAGAAGCCTCCCGCAGCTGTAGCCCATCGACAGTCCCACGTTCCCGTATGCGCTGCCAATCAACCCAACATCACCAAATCAGTATATTCCGGAGGGCAGGATTAACAAAAAATAGTGGAGAAGCAAACCCATGTGTGTTACCTAACAGTTTCAAATATTATGCTCAAGACACTGAAGTTGATGGGATCGAATGAGATGTTCCGTCTCTCTATGATGCAGATGACGACGACGAAGATGGTAATGTAGGAAATCTGTGACAGGTTGGCCCTTGTCACCAAAGCCATGCCGCCGCTCCTCCTTGTCATCTTCCTGCTGCTGTCCTCCTCGCACTCGTCACCATCGGGATGTGGATAGAACGTGGTGGACGCCGGTAGGTACCTGTCAGTAGTAATGATCGATACATGTTACGATCGATTCAGTCTTAAACAAAGAAGTTCGAAGAAAGGAACCAACTGACATCATGAAGATGAACAGGAGGAGGACTGCCGGAGAGACAAGGGAGAAGTCGACAGATCCCTCTCCCGCATGTCGCGTGTTCACGGACACGAACAAAGCCCCCACCATCTTCTCGTACGAGCTCAATCCGGCCAAGGCTTTGGATCCCCAATCCAACGAGGAGAACAGCACAACCTGCAGCGCGATGAAGCCAACCACCGTGACAGTCAGGAATCCCGTGTACCTACGGGTGAACAGGCCGTAGTACTTGGCGACACCCTTGTCGGCGATGTCATCAATCAGCTCCTCGGCATCGGAATCTCTGCGGCGTCTCGCGATCTTACGGAGAGACCAGAGGAAGGTACGGAGGAACGCCGGGAAGAGTGTCGTACCAGCGAGCATCTGTGGGATGAGGATGAGGAAGAGAGTTGGGTTCTTCTTGAACGCCATCATGTTCTCGTTGGTGGGAACGAGGCCGACGTTCGCGAACGACGAAACGACCGTGAATACGGCGAACGTCCCCGGGTTGAGACCTTTGGACCTCAGCACGTCCATGGCGGTGGCGGAGAAGCGGCAAAAGTAGAGCAAAACAAGCGAGCATCCCGCCACGTGGAACGCGAGGTGGTAGCAAGAGACCACGCGTCCCAAGTACTTGGACGAACGCCGGAGCTGATTATCCCTTGTGAGCTCGAGATCGACCGTGCGATGGCGGCTGGCAACTTCCGGGTCCAAATCGACGACGACGTCCCCGTTAGGATTGCTTGCGTCCCGGCATAGGTTGGGGTGCAGTTGACGTAAGAAGAGGCCGAGGACGGACACGAAGATCTCCCCGCCGAGGAGCATGACGACGGCGAGCACGACCAGCTGGCGTTCGGAGAAGCGCTCCATGTCGACGGAGTTAAGGCCACTGGAGGCGGCGGACATGGACATGTAGAGCATGTCGACGAAGGCGGGGGAGTAGGTGGGATCTCTGGGAGGGATGAGGAGCATGGCCGTGGCTCCGAGGAGGGCGAGGAGAGCGTAGTAGGAGAGGTGGACGAAGAAGGGGTGGATGGTCGAGCTGCACCAGCCGTAAGCTCGGAAGGTCGAACGCTTCGCGGCGTGGGAGACGCACAGCAAGGACTTGATCCATGACGAGGACATCGTGATGGTCGTGTCCCCGCTAAGCTGCGAGTGATTAATCCCCAGGCATCTGTATTACTCAAACCTTGCGACCTTCCTTGCCTATATATACTGCACGCGCTTATCCATATAGGCACGTATTTGTGGATGATTTTTTATTTGATATAGGTAGGAATTAATATTATCAACAACTGGTCCCCTATCAACTCTACCTCCGAGGTTTTGTTTGTGGCGCGCAAATGGTCAAATTGGTGGTGGGGTTCTCGCCGATATCGGATATATGCGTACTGCTTAATGGTAATTTATGTTTTTGCAGGCGTTCAAATTTAATTTATCAAAGTCTTGAATTATCTCTTTATTTTGGTGGTTTTACAATTTTTAACCCCTAAAATCTTTTTTAATTACGCTATAACCCGTGTAGGCTTTGTATCTGCACCGGGGCTCCTAAAATCTTACTCTGTGCAACACATGCCCGTGCCTAGGAAGCGGATTCTCTGCTGTAACGAATTTGTTAAAGGTTTGAATTATCTTAATGTTTAAAGATCTCGTCAATATTTAGGCAACTTAAATTCTATTTAAAAAGGACATGGATCTTTGTACATTAAGATATAAATAGCAAATAACCTTGAACTTGAACAAAATTTGGATCAATCTATAAGGTTGGATTTTGAAATCGAATCATGAAAAAAATAATGAGGATCACAACATAGGTGATGTAATCCCATGCCTATGGCTTTTGATCTAAGAGTAGGTAAGATTACATGGATCGAGGTCAGGGATGAAGTTTGGAATTGTTTGTCGAGACGACTAAGTGAAGCTACCTGATTATTTTTCCTTCATGTACATTATTCTTATATTAAAGAACAAATAATAACTTAATTTTAGATAAACATATTTTCTAAAATACCATAAATTATCATCTAGAAAATCTTTTACCTAGACATTCAATATCTTCCCTAAACCAAGAGCACCAAGCTAAAGACCATTAGAGTCTACCAATAAAATTTTAGATTGCATAAAAATCTACATACATAACTTCATTACGTTGTATCGGAATATCTATTTTATTTATCAAGATTGCGTTTAGTGTATTATACATCTCAAACTTAACTCAAGGCAAAATTACGTTGTAATCCAATTATAATCTAAACTTTTCTTGGTGAAAACATCACTAGTTTTGTACATCCTCTATCCTCGTTGCAAATAAGGGTTAGGAATGTAAGCATGGTGAAGTTCTATTCTTTACTTATAATTTATATTATGATGGATTTTTACATCATTTGATCTAAATAATGAGTTGTAAAATAAATATAATAGAGATATCTTCAAAATCATCAAAATTTAATGTAATTAACTCCTTCATTTTTAAAAAATAAGAAAATAATATTTATCCATGTTATTAATAGTTCAAGCAATAAAAGATATGCATTTACTACCCTCATAAATACTAGACTATTGAAAATATAAAAAAATCAAAATAATAAGAAAGCATTATATTTTACAATACTTTTGGTGTCTTGTATAATATAGATTTCCACTAACGATGAAAACTGGCATCTACTAATGCGATCACAAGTTCTACCATATCCATGTTTACACTACAACAAAATTGAGCTATAATGACATTTTTCAAAATGTGTCACTAAATTAGCCGTTGTTAAATATATAGCGACGATATTATTCGTTGCAAAATGATTTTTCGTACTTGAAATTAGCGATGAATATCATATCTGTCATTATATCATTAGCAACGATCCACATAGCGACGCTTATCCGTTGCTTTTTTCAAACTTCTAATTGATCATCGCTAAATTTTGAACAAAAAAATAGCGATGATTAGTTAATATTTTGAAAATTCTAAAAGAATAGAGTAGATATATTATTTTATATTCTCCAATATATCCAAAAACCAGAAAAAATAAAAACAAAACCTTAAAAAAATACAAAACCCTAAAACACTATAAAATCTGTAAAGATTAATTAAAATTTTAAAAAATATTATTTTCTATCTTATATTTCTCCTTATCATATATGGCATATAGTAAATTAAATTAGTGTTGAGAATTTTGGGCACTATTATCTTGGGCGGTACGGAGGACATGACTACAAGGGCGGCGCTCATTGTGGAGGTGTTTAGCAATATTTCGGGCCTTCAGATAAACAAGAATAAATCGGTCGTGATTCCATTTGGGATGGAGGGTGATGATGGTGGTAGAATGGCAACACTGTTGGACTGCCCGTTAGGAGAGCTGCCAATTTCATACTTGGGACTTCCCCTTAGGGTGGGAAAGCTCAAAAAGTCAGATTGGGACGTGATACTGCAGAGAATGGAGCAGAGGTTGGCTGGGTGGAAGGCAGTTACCCTATCTAGAGGGGGTAAGTTGATCCTTCTGAAGCACGTGTTGTCAGCGATTCCTATATTCTTCTTCTCCACAAGATTGATGCCAGTGGGAGTACGTAAGAGGCTCGAATACATGATGAGAAGATTTTTCTGGTCAGATGGGAAGCAGCAAAAATCAGGGATGCACCTAGTCGGATGGGAAGAGCTGATACGACCACGCGGTGAAGGAGGCTTAGGGATTCGGGATGTGGCGTGCATGAATAAGGCTTTGTTGGCAAAGTGGGTCCTTCAAATTTGGGGAGATTCGGACAGGTTGGTGGCTAGACTTCTGCGTGAGCTCTACGGGGTGCGGGGCTCCCTAGAGGCAGGGAGGGTGCGGTTCGAGTCCCCACTTTGGAGCGGAGTACGGGAAGTTCTACCCATGTTGGCACCGAAACTGCGGCCAAAGGTTGGAGACGGGGAGAGTTTTAGGTTCTGGCAGGATGATTGGACGGGGGATGGGCCGCTAAGCAGTAGATTCCCGAGGCTTTTTGCGCTGGCAGCGACGAAGGAGTGTTCTTTAGTGCAAGTCGGGACATCGGAGTCCTGGGATCCGCAGTTCGTGTCAGTTCTCTCAAGCCAGCGTGCAGAGGAGCTAAACAGGATGCAGTCGGAACTGCCGAGGCTAGAAGGCTTTACAAATGTGAGGGATCATTTTGAGTGGGTTAAGGGAAGGTTCTCTACAAAGAAGGCTTACATGGAGTTTAAGGGGACCACTGCGTCTACAGATTTAGAACTCTGCTCGGATATGAAGATCATTTGGGCCAGCAGAATTCCTTGCAGGGTTAAGGTCTTCCTCTGGTGTTTAAGGAGGGGAAGATTATGTGATAAAATAAGGAGGGGAAGACTGTTTAACATTCCCGACACGCAGTGCGACAGATGTGGTGAACATGCTGAAGATGCAAATCATTTGTTTTCAGGTGTCCAACGTCTGAACATGTTTGGAAGGAGGTTGGCGCACCGTGGTCTTCGACAGGAGGTATGGCGGAACTCTGGAGGATGGTAAGGTCGGTGGGAGGAAACTCTACAGATGATTGCGCTCTACCTTTTGCAGTTCTTTGGGCAATTTGGGGAGGGAGGAATGATCTCATTTTCAAAAATCAAAGGTTTTATCCGGAGAATGTACTCGCCCACTGTAAATCTCTATATCGGTTCTGGATCTCTGCCTAATGTACTCTTTTTTATTATATTAATACAACGTTCTTGAGGTGAATCCCATCTCGGGAGGTCACCCTCATGTTATTCAAAAAAAAAAACCCCAAACAATTTAGTTACTTTTTATTACTTTAAAATATATAAAAAAATTTGAAAAATCTATAAAAATTAAGAAAATAGAGGAAAATATGAAAAACACAAAAACAAATTATTTTCTTAATTTTGAATATATTTATGCATATTTAAAAATATAAAACCCTATATGTATTATATACTATATAAATTATTTATATAAAATATAATATCATAATTATAATATATAAATCTATATATTTAAATAAAAAATAAACTAAAAAATTGCAAAATGAAAAGAAAAAAATTGAAACTTCAAAAATACAAAAATACAAAACACTTAAAATCCATAAAAATTCACATATACTTAAAAATCCATAATAATGGAAAAGATTATAAAATACAAAAATAATTAATATTAATTAGTAATAACTATACATATCCTCCATTGTTCTTAGTGGTTCGACCCCTACACTTAAGCACTATGCACACATTTTGTAGGGTATAACAAATTTCACCTCATCTTTTTTTAGTGCATATATTATTCTGGGTTGATTGTTGATTTGAGTGATTTACGAGAGCCGAGAGAGGCGCCGATACAACGTTTGTCAAATCTGACTTGTCGGACACCTCAGGCCCTCCAAGACCGACATTAGGCACCCCTCTCTTCTGATTAATCAAATGGCGTAGTTGTCGGGGAGCAACATGTTGGATAGAGCAAAGTAGCATTAGTTTAGATTATATTTTGTGAGAGAGTGGTATTTGTAAATTATCTTAATAATTAACTCTTTGGACACTCATACACTCACTGTCCCATTTCATCAGGTGTTTGTTCACCTGAGGGGTCTGTTCGATTTTTATCATGTTTTTATCACTTCTACTTTCGATTCTCCCTATTTTTCTATTTATTTTATTTTGTCTCATGTTTTGAGTTTTTCACTTTATTTTCCTTTATTTTGTATTTGGTTGAGACAAGTAGTACTGGTTCCAAACCCTAATCAAGAATCTTGTACCTATAGATCGTTGGACTTATTAAAATTAATAAATATGTGCTTCCCATGTAGAAATTCCTACTAGGATGATTTTCACTATGTATGAGGGATTTTATTTTATGCACAGATCATTTTGCATGTAGAATGCTGGAATCAGGTACGCATCCCTATCTCTAGCTTTTGCATTCAATGATTTTCATGCATTGACATTTTCGAATTCCTTCCCGTGTTTCTAACACTTAGGCAATAAAAGGAAATAGAAAATTCATTAGACTTTTCTTTCTAAAAAATACCAAAAAAGTGATAATCAATAAAAATTAAGACTGCTAAATGGTGATGAATCCCTGATTCTCACTCTTTATTCTTTTATTTTAGCTATTTATCTTGGCAAAGCATCATGTAAATAGGTGTAAATACAATAAGTTAGCATTCAACATGCATGTGTTAACAGTGTATAATTAACATGTATTTGTGCAAAAATAAACTAATAAAGAGAAAGAAAAAGGAAGGAGGTATTTAGAATAAATACAGATTGACCCAAACTCCAAGAGAAGGTCAAGCCTTGACCTGATCCCTAAATAAAATAAGTAGAGAGATAGGGCATACTCTTTGTTGTACATACTACATATATATGTAAATAATTATTTTTGATAAAATAAAAATAAATTATTCTTTTTATCCCCTTGTATATAGTCCTAAAAATAAAACAAAAACAAAAATAAAAATCGGAAAAATAAAATAAAAATAAAATCCTTCTTACTTGTACAAAATACATGCACATACGTCACCTCCCCTATTTACTCTATACATGTAAATAAATCATAAAAATAAAATAAAAACTATTTTGAACTCTTAAAATTATGATGAAAATAAATAAAATATAATATTAGGGTAGTTGTGTAAAAATAACAAAATAAAAATTATTGTACATAATACACAGGTATATTATACATGTATATAATACTATATATTGTATATAAACTTTAATTTTTATAAAAATAATTAAAAATCACAAAAATAACTCCTTGAGAAATAATAAACATTTTTAATTTTATTCATTTTTTATTTAATTTTTTTATTATTTTTAATGTAATTATCTTTATTTTTCTCTTCTATTTTGTCACGTAGCGTAGCTTGTCCTTATTCTATGCTCCTTCTGATTAGTCCAGCTCATTTTGCTTACTCAGGTCAACACCCTCTTCTAGGGCGGACCCGACCTGAATCATTTCACTGGACCTACTTTGCCTCTTTTTTCAGCCCAATTCTAGCCGCCTCTAGCCCCGATTTCTCGCCCGTCGCTTCTCCTTAGATCATGATCCTCTAGATCCCTAGGATTGCATGTTATCGATTGATCTTTGGAGACCCCTGGAGTCGGCTATAAAGCATCTCATTTGCATTCCCAACACTACAGCTCGTTCCTTGCTCCTTCTTCCACCTCTAGACACCTGCGGTTGAGTGACAACTACTGGAGAGCATCCTTGGCTTGGAGTTTAGTGAAGAGAACATGCAATTCACCTTTCGTGGCTGGAGATCCGCCGCGAGCAGCCTCCCCGTCCGCTGCAACGTGATTGAGGCCATTATCCTGACGACCACCTTCGCCTGGAGCTCAGGAACTCGTTCCAACCTTCAGGTATCCACTTTCGCTTCTGCATTTCATATGTCCATTTGATTCATTCCATCTAGCGTCGACACACGTTCACTTGCTCCGACCAGCTGGTCGGAGCTCCGTTATCCGTACCCATCCATTCCGATCGAACCTACACATTTAGATCCCCCAGCCCGACGCGCCACGACTCCAAGAAGCTGGTGGACCTCCTCGCTCTTCAATCGGGCTAGTGGATCTCCTCCGTTACTCGATTGAAGTCTGGCAGGGAGTGTTCTTCCAGCATCCTTCTCAGCCGTTGGATGGTACCCCTCACCCCAGACATCATCCCAGCTGCCAACCATAGCAGCTTTTCAGCCCTCGGATCTGACGCCCCTTGGCGTATCTGACCGCACGTAGGGGACATTCTCTGGGCCGTCAGATCTGAGGGTGCCAGCGATCAGAACCGTACGCCATCGCTGCTTCAGAGCCTGCCATGTCCTTCACGCATTTCGTACGTGCCCTGCGAAGGGTATTTTGCATTATCTATCCCACGCTTTTAAGCTTTGTTATCTAGTCCTGTAAAATAAGTTGTAGTTCAAACATTTTACAATTAGACCCTTATGTTTTCAGTATTTGCATTTTAGCCCAGTCTGTGTGAACTTACGTATAGTGACATGTGCACTTCTGGTACATTTGCATTTTATACCCTGGATTTCTTGTATGTTCTGATTTGAATGAAAACTTTTTAGTATTTGCATTTATGCCCCTTTGAGCCTGTCTCACATGTATTGCATGTGTTTGTCTGGCTATTTTGCAAGCTAGGCCTTAGGTTTTTAAGCGTGTTATTGTTTGGCCAGAAACATTAGGATAATTGCGAATAGGTCCATGTGATCTGTATGCTTTGTTTTTAATCAGATAATTACTAAATCAACTCCAAAAATTCCACAAAAATTACTGTTAGCTCCTGCTAACATGTATTATTTATGGTAATTTTGTGAATTAATTTATTATTATTTTATATTTTCTAAAAATAAAAAACACCTAAAAACTATTCTGTCTATTTTTTAAAATACATAAAATTTGAAATATTGTCTGAAAAATTCCATAAAAATTTCTATGTGAGTATTTTTGTATGCTTTGTCTTCAATAGATTTTTGCATAAAAACTCCTCATAAAAACCCTAAAAGTTACAAAAGACTCAAAAATTAATAAAAATCATTAAAAATTCCAAAAAATTGAAAAATGGATTTCAGTTACTGTTTGTCGCTACTTTTACTTAGTTTTTCATAAAAATTGCAACCAAGACATTAGAGCATTTTTAGCATTTTAAAATTTGCATTTTAGTCTAGGATGTACAATGTTTTCTATTTTCGCTCTTGCTTGATTTTTATAAAATCATATAAAAATTGGAAAAATCCCAAAAAATCACCAAAAAACATCTGAATATTTGAAACAGAAAAACATTTTTGTTTCCTATTTTTGAGAATTTTTAGATCTTAATAAAAATTGTTATACCTTGTTCTTCTTATTTGTTTTATTTGCTTTCTCATTTTTGAAAATATATAAAAAAAATGGCAAAAGTAAAAACTACAAAAATAGGCATTTATGATCTGATTTTTCCAACTACTTCGTACATTTTCGTGCTCCTTGTGTTCGACCCTAGTCGCTATACCAGGTTAAATAAATAGCGGAGACCGCTGACATCGATTTTGTGCTTGATTGCTTCATTTGTATGGTTCTATTATTTTCTTGTTGAGTCAGAATGGCTGATTGGGGTCACAACAACCCTTGATTATTCTTGATACTTAACCCTAGTCGGCTACTCGCTCATCACATGGCTCGACCCTAAAACTAAACATAAACACCAAATATCATTATTTTGGAGAGAGTAACCCCTTATTATCACAGGTACACTCCTGACAGAGTGAGGAACATACATACAAGAATTAGAGCCCCCAACCCTGGACTTGTGCCTTAAGCGCTTGTATCAGTTCTTTGACCATGTTATTGCTAATAGTACTTACCACTGACATTAGACGAAGTGGTTCGGTGTTCTAGTAGGTGTGCTACACCAACTCGAACACATCCGCTCTAGGAGACTGCACCTGTGAGCTTGTAAATAACTACTTTGTCACCTAACTCTAAAAACAGAAAAGATAAAAGATTGAACCTACATGGTCTTCATAGTGTTGAGTTGGTCAATTAAGGGGTTTCATTTGTATTTGTTTTGTGTGTCGGATCACGCCACACATTTGCGCCTTTTTCTGTACATATTTTGACTTGACTATCGTGATCTCCTTGATCCCCGCCTCGTGAAAACCGAGATGGATGACTGAAGAAACTTTTATCAAGACTTCACGAAATTCTCTCATTTCGCTCCAATCAGTGCACCTCCATTATTTAGGAGGATTATTATTCAAATTTTCATTTTGTACATATCCATCCATAAACCTGCCTTTCAAGATGGACCCTCCTCTCGAATGGTCGCATGGGTAGCCTACACACTTTGACTTCCATATCCATTAGGGTAGCATGCACACACAGTGTCAACCACCAGATTTTGAGTACCACCTCCACCATCCCCACAACCATAGTCACATTTCTCACCATCACCCCCACCCGATGCTACATTGTTAGATTTTCCTCCCTTGGAACCAACTATTGACAACGTGACCTGATTAATGGAGCAAATGTAGAAGAGGATAGAGACCCTCGCTGAACAGAATAAGACCCACATTTGTGCTTCGCCTTCTGGTGTGATGGAGTCACAGGAGGCCACCCATGGGAGATAATCATCACTAAAAAACACAAAAAAATGAGTAAAATGAAAAAAAAACAAAAAAGACAATAATGGGAGACATCTAGCCAAGACAAATTGTGAGGAGAGGGAACCCGTGCCATCCACTTCACCCACACATGCACACACCACAGTTCCCACCACCCTACCTATCAAGGATGACCTTGTACAACCTTCTAGTCACCCTTGTGTACACGTTGATTCCGATTTCTTCCCTAAAAAGAAAGAAATAAAACATTTTAAAGAATATTATCTGAACCTGAAGTGGTGGCTTCTATTCAGGCTATATTGAAGCCCCACTTCGTCAAGCCATGGAATTTTCACCTGCATCCAAGGGAAAGAAGATACGTCGTGGGACTAAGCACCACATTCTGACCATGGCCACTACCGACGCTATCACCTATCATCTTCCCAATAAAAAAAGGGAAACCGGTACACTCTTTTTTTTAGATTTACCAATTTTGCCATCATCTTGATCGCACTCTCCTTGGCAGTGACACATCAATTAATATAATAGCCTCCTCACTTGTCAAGACACTCAATCTCGAGCCTCTTAAGAAAACCATGATGATTTGCCAATTCATAGACTGATCAATAAAGAGACCGAAGGGTATTCTTGAAACTTTATCATTTAGATCCAAGGAATGAGATCTACTATAGACTTTGTTGTATTGCCCATGGAGACCTCCACCCTCCTGGAGCGCACTCCAATCATCCTAGATTGGTCTTTTCTCACTACTACTATGGCTGTTATTGATTATGAATAGAGAGTGAGATGATCACTGCATCCAGTACCACTCAGAAACCCACCCCTGATGAGAGTGTACCTCTGTCACCCGACTCAAAGGAATATGATCATGTTGCTGAGATCAGAGATGTTTACTACATCATGGATGGTACGGGGACCCATAAAATCCTCTTCAAAGGGGAAGACTCAGAAAGCATAAACATGCGTGTTCCTTCTCCTTGTGTGTGGAGATATGCCTATGATATCCACATCATTTACAGTATAGATACCTTACTACAGAGGGCAGAAAAAGGAGAGACTTCCCTAGCATGACCTGACCTTACTTCTTCCCTCATAAGTTCGTGCCTTTTCATTTTGAGATCACTGCGGATCTCCCCCACATCGATCCTGATCGGGCTTCGTCATCTGTTGATCCCAATATCGACTTGCACCTTGTCATGACATTCCTTAGTGGTCACACAAGAAGGTAAAGTTTCTACCTTATATTCGTCACCGTGTATAAACTCACTTTTGTTTCTTTCATTACATCTCCCATTTTCTCATCTACTTTGATTTGTGTGTTTGCCTTGCATAGGATGCGCTTTATCCTAAGTATAGGAGAGGTGGATGAGTCAAATGTTAATTCTTTGATCCATTTCATCACTCCTATCGTTTATTTTACTTAAGGATCTCTTACCCTAAGTATAGGGGGATTGATGCTATCCATTCTCTCATTTTTATTTTTCTATTTCTTTGATCCCCTCGCTCATCCTCTCACTTGTCGATATTCTATTCTATACATAAGGCATCTGTACCCTAAGTATAGGGGCAAAGCTGAGTCATTTATTTGTAAATTCTAGTCATTGATCATCCTTGCTTTTATGTACAGTCTGCTACACTTAGGATTACTTGATCCTAAGTATAGGGGGATGATCGACTTCTCATTCTTTTATTCAATCGTTGTAGCGTGGACTTTTCTATACTCAGCACGAGTTATGTCTTCCTTTATTTCTATTTGATAACAATGAGGACATAGTTCACACTAAGTATAGGGGGTCATATATACATTGTATATACTTTAACCATAATTCGTACTTTCGTATTTTCAATAATATGACTAATATACTATACTGGGTAAGGTTAAGCTATAAATCAATTATAAATAATACACATAAATATATATAAAAAATTTCGAAATTATTTGTAAATATGAGAATTAAATCTATTTTATAAAAAAATTTAAAACCCCATGAAAATTTCCAAATGTTTCAAAATTCCATAAAAATATGCAAAACTCTTTGAAAAATCCATAAAAAGTTCAATATCATAAAATACTTTCACAAAAATATTTTCTTGCATTGCATTGCATGTGCATTTTTTGGAATGATAATGATAATGATAATTGAACAAGTCTAAATAAAGTCTGAAGATTGGAGGTTGGTCTAGACCTTAATCCACTTAATTTCAGAGGAACCTGATAATGATTGCTATTGGAATGCTTTAGGTCACTTCGACTTAATTCTTTAGATTTTGTGAAATTGTGTTCATGAGTCAATTTAGTGTGTCTAACTACAACCTTTCTTGTCATCCGTACAACTCTTGAGACAATGGCTTGACTTAAGACCTCACACTCGACATGTAGCTCAAGCGAGATGGATTGTTGAAATATCTTAGAGTCTAAGTCGAGACGATATTAGGGCGCTTCATCAAGGGTGACTCAGGAATCATTCTTGGGGACTGCCAAAAACGATATTTCAACCCATGTTTCTCTGGTAGCGTGGACATCTACCGATTGGAGAATGGATTGCAATAAAGCTTCGGATGAGGAATGATCTGCTAGCACAATTCTTATAAGACCTCAAAACATGTACGATATAAAAGATTCTATATCTATCCTGACAAGATAAGAAAGTAGAGAAATGCCAAACAAATAGATATCCAAAAAAGAAGCCTATACCAAAAATTCAAAAAAAATGAACTTCTAGAAAAAGGTCTGCTTCATGGTGGAGACTTGGTCACACTGACCGAGCTTCACAAGGAAATGCAAATGCAATTACACTGGTTTGGTTCCACTTCTTTTCTCTTTCTTCTAGCTTCCCCTCCTTCATTGTGCACTATCACGTACCTGAACTTAGAAGGATATATTCATCTCCCCAAGGATGAGTTGTCAGAGAAGAAGACCACTTGATAGTTCAGCAATTTTTTTAGAAGAGCTAACACGATTCACACACTTGGTACCTCTCATTTCAAGATTACGAGAGTATACGTCTGAAAGGACGGTTCTAACCAGGCTAATGAGTTGAACTGAATAGAGGAACATGAAACCTAAGGATCGTCGAGTCACAATTCATATCCTGAATGTGATTCCGAATAAACTAACAATCTAAAGGTCTTAATTGAGCTCTAAGATTTGATTTTATAGAGACAAGTTTAAAAGTCATAATCATTCTACCTTCCTTTATTTCCCTTTTCTTCATTTTTCTCCTTTTTACGTCACTTATTCTTCTAATAAGTGTTTGTTAGGGACTAACAAATGTAAGTATAAGGGGGTGATGAATAACCATTCATCTATATTCATTATTCTATTTTGCTTTAAATCCTTATTGAA
Source organism: Ottelia alismoides (assembly GCA_037367405.1). NCBI lineage: Eukaryota > Viridiplantae > Streptophyta > Magnoliopsida > Alismatales > Hydrocharitaceae > Ottelia > Ottelia alismoides. The sequence continues at coordinate 274,915 of JAZKJV010006969.1, read as the reverse complement.
ACACATGTAAATATGAATAAATTATGCAAATTAACATTCATTATTAATCTATAAATAATACATAAATATTTGTATTTTAATCCAAAATAGAAGAATAAAGAAAATAAAAGAAAAATAAATGAAGTATCATAGATATTGATTGACCCTAAACCTCGAGAACAAGTCAATATTGACGTGGTCGACTAGGAAAAAAGTAGGGGGAGATAGGGCCAATAAATGTACAGAAATATAAACATAAACCCTAATTTATTAATTATATATAGCTCAAAATTCATCTATTTTATTTTCCATTTTATACATCTCTAATACATATTGGTTCAACATGAAGCTTGCACATAAAGTTACATAGAAAAATACAAAAATAATTGCCAATAAAAATAATGCACTGTATGACTGGGACACACAAAGGAAAAAGATGCAAATCGGACTTGACATATCAATATCTCCTCCATAAGAACTCAAAATTCATAAAACTCACTTTTATTATTCTTAAAATTTAATTATTTATATAATGAAGGTGGTTTCATTAAAATAGAGTTAAGATGCAAAAATCGGCTTTCTGGGGTCCCATTGTACTGTATACCTGCATATTTTACTCATCTTATGCGTTCTTTATATTTTTAACTTTTTTATATTTTTGAATACTTGTAAATATTATTTTAAATATATTAAAAATATAAACATAAAATAAAAGTATTTAAAATGCACTAAAATAAATAATGTAGTAAACTATATATGTATATTATATCTATGTTGTACATACACATTTATTTATGTAAATAAAATTAAAACAATAAAGTAAAAAAATGAAATACATATTTAAATATCTTATAAATATATAAAAAATATATATATAATTATAAAATTTAACATTCAAAATAAAAATAGGTCAAATATATGCATTTATACCTATATATACTTGTAAAAATAAACACCTAATAAATAATGTTATAAATAAATAAAAATACTCATAAAATAATATATAAAATAAGAAAATTTTTATGTTTTGAGTTTTAATTAATAAGTTAATTTATTATTTTTTATCGATTTAATAAGGGAGATATTCCTTGGATTTTTTGGTTGGTCCATGTGGACCAACTGAAGGCCTTGGACCGTTGACCATCTGGTCAACTGTCCTCTCTTCGCTTCTAACTTTTGTTAGATGTCACGAGACCACCTCTTCTTTTCTTACTCTTCATCCTTACCCTTTTTCTATCTCGAGACCACCATCGATCTGCAACCCCCATAATCCTAGTCCACGCCATCCCTCTAGCTTACACCAACCTCGCCTCCTATTCACACCATCTTCTTCCCCTTTTTGCCCTTCATCATGTGCATAAATAAGCAACCATCTCCATTTTTTTACTTTTAATTCCCTTCATCCTTTATAAGCCCATTTCCTCAAATCTCTTGAGCTTCCTAGTGACAGTAGGAAGATTGCGGAGGCCTTGGCGTGGAGAAAGAGGTGTTGAAGTGGCGGTCCAGCTCGCGGGAGCACCCTCTTGGCGGAGCTTCTCTGCTCCATGAAACCAGGTCAGATAGAGCTGCCTTTTATTTCCTTTCTAGTGTAATTCTTTCCCTGCATTATATTCCTATCTTTATTTCATGCATTTGATTCTTGTCGTAATTCAATTTCATCACTTCGAGTTCACCAGAGCTTTAGAGCTCCGACCACTACCCTTGTAAAACCCTTACCCAATTTCGACTCGCCGTCACTCCCACTTCAAACCTCATCATCATCTCCATCAGATCATCATCAAACCACCATGAATATGCAAGATCTAGGTCCACCGAGATCTTTCCTCCACCCCTTCACTGGAGCTCTCTGCCATTCCATTTCATTATGCTTTTAGCGTCACTATAGGATCGAGGAGACACCCCTCGAACCCCTTATCCTTTTGCTACAGTCCCAAGTACCTAAGGATACCTTTGGGGCTAGATTCGAATGAAGATAGACCCTCCATGTCACTGAACAAGAGAAAAATCTCATTCCCTGAAATGCGACCATGCGACCAGGATCCTGCGAGGGTCTAAGAGTAGTCAAACGTGTCGCTGGAGCGACCGCTCATGAATTTCCAGTCGATTCAACAATCAACCCATAATTCAAAGATTAAGTAATAAAGACAAGGCGGATCAAAATTTATTATAAACCCTACTATAAAATGCGTATAGTTGCAAGTGGAGTAGGGTGTCGAACACATGGAACCCATGGTGTAACACTATGTATTATTTATAAATAAATAATATAAGTATATGTGTAAATATAACTATGCATAATATTTACCAAATAAAGTGGGTTTTAATAATAGAATTTTTATTTTATTTTTGATTTTATATTTTTGTATTTTGACTTTTAATTTTCTGATTTTATATTTTTTCATATTTTTTTATTTTCTTTTTAAAATATATAAGATAGATATATGTAGTGTATATATACAATGTGGACTAGGGTAAATATAAATAAAAATAAAAAGAGACAAACTAAAAGAAAAAATATTTTTGGGTTTTCAAATATTTTTTACTATTTTTGTGATTTTTTTGAAGTTTTTGCTAAGTTTTATATATTTCTAAAATAAAAATACCTTAAAATAGGAATTAATTAAATACTCAGAATTAAAATGGATATACAAAATAAGAAATAGTAGCAAAATTTCTCCAAATTAATTTTTATAGATAGATAATAATATAGAGAAAAATATAAAACAGAAAATAGATTTTTTGGGCTTTTTGGGAATTTTATATGTTTTTTATAAAGGTTTTTTGGGTTTTTCAAATTTTTGGAGTTTTCTTTTGTAATTTTTAGTGATTTTTGGATTGAAGGTCAAAATACTTAAATTAGTATAATATAATTTTTTGGGGATTTTTTTAAGTGATTTTATAATTTTTTTTGCCTTTTTCAAGGTAAACAGGGGCTGACTGGGCTCTATTTGATTTTTAGAAAATGGGAAAAGGGCATAAAATGCAAAAATAATTAGGTAGCATGATCAATCATGCATCCTTGCACTTTCTCCAATTTTTAATGATTTTTAGAGCACAATCACTATTTTTAATAAATAGAAAATATCACGTAAAAATGTTCAGCTTGGCAAGGGTATAAATGCAAATAAAATATCATGTGAGGGCTACAATGCAATTTAACCCAAAAGTTAACACTAATATCCAAATTCTATGTATTAAAAGATAATTACATAAACATGTGAGGGCTTTAGTGCAAATTGTACAAAATAAACGTGCACCTGCACGCGACTCTATTGGGGACCAAATTGTAATATATGTAAACTTAAGGGTGTTACATGCAATTTTTCCAACAATTTTTAAAATAGATAAAGGATTTATAGAGCCTTTTAACAAAGAAAAAAAGAGCGGAGGGTATCTATGAAATTTTACCACTTAAACGCCCTGATCCAAACGTTGAGCAATCGTCATGTGTCCCCACGAGCGGCTCCGATCGCGCACCCCTTCGTGAGAAATCAACGATCCAGATTAGATCTGGACCGCTATTCTTGATCGAATGGTAGGAAGGGGAGTTGGAAGAACTCCTAGGAACACAACGCCGACGATTGTGGATCTATCTATTCTCGGACCACATGCGCACTTTGCTTTCTCTGATGGGCCCAACAGGTAGCTGGGCGTCCTCCACGTTCTCCTGCAAGGTCCGATGGTGGCGAGCGAGCAAGGAATGCTCCGACGAAGGTGAACCACCTGGAGCAGTTTGAGGTGGACGTTATGGCTCCAGATGCGCCTCCAGAACTGCAAAAGGGTACTAATAGCGATAGAGGGAGCTCGATTCCCAGATCCATGATGGATCTGGGTTGGACAGAGGGGGTTTTCGATGGAGAACGCGGAGAGGAAGTAAATGACGTGGAAATCAAGGGGGATTAACGGTCATATGATGGTGAATTAGACCTGGAGCACGAGCCCTAAGAATTGGGGGTTTTTTATTTACACGCTAATCACTCAATTAAACTACAAAATAAAGATGCTAAACTGAAATTAGGATAGAGGACTACCTAGGAATGTAAGAAAATGAGTCTCAACCAGCCTGAGGTGGCCAAGAGCAGGGCCTGCTAGCAGAGCTCCGACGGTGGATGGATACACCTCCTCCCTTGCTCTCCTCGCTGCAAATCAAAGGCCAAACGACGCTATCACAATGGGGAACCATTAGGACTGATATGAGGGGATAAAGCTCAAAGAAGAGGGATCAAAAAGTCAAAAGAGGTGAAGGGGTTTATTTATAGGCGAACTTTGGGTGATTTTCGAGGGGATCTTGCGTGAGATCTGGCGAGGGTTGGTGGAGATTCTAGGATGGACGTGTATGAGGGACGAAGTGGGCACACGATGGTGCTATTCTCAAGGGAAATGAGTGCTGGGAGAGGTGTGGAGAAATGGGAGAAGAAGGCGGCCTCGTGACTTTTGACTAGCGTCAGAAGGGAGACCGGACAGTTGACCCAAGTCAACAAAGAAACGCGCTTGGTTGGTCTACGTGGACCATCCGGGAAATTCCAAGACAAAAATGACTTAGAAATTGGATAATAAATAGAATTCGATTTTATTATTTTTAGGTTATTAAATAGAAAATGTTTCTATTTTTTTGTAGTCTTTTATGGATATTTTTATTTTTTAAAGGAGTGTATTTACAAGTTAATTTTTTGGGTACATATATAGGTATATTTACCTATGTTTTAGGTAATTTATTTTTATTTTTATTTTTGATTTTAGTATTTTATTTTCTTATTTTATATATTATAACTTATTTTTAGGTAAAACATATTTTTCCATGTTTTTATGATGCATTATATGCATTTATTAAATAGATGTATTAGTTGTATATGCATGGATATAGGTAATTCATCTATGTATTCTATATACATATTTTATTTTAGTATTTTCTTTATTTTTTATTCATGTTTTAATATGTACATATATTCTAAATAATATTTACAAGATTATAAAAATATAAATTTCAGAAATAATATAGAATAAATAAAATGATTATTTTAATCGGGTATGTTATACAATAAGGGTTCAAAACCTAACTTTCACTCTTTAACTCCAAAATATAAGAAACCACTGATGACACGCCTGACAACTCGGGTAAAAGGTATCAAGGGTCGTTGCGACCCAAGTAACCAAGCGTGGTCGATCGAGAAAAATAGACCACCAAATCAGACAAAAATCGACTCAAAATCGAAAAGCGGTCTCGCTATTAGATTAACCTGGTATAGCGACCAGGGTCGAACACAAGGAGCACGTGATGGCCTCATAGCCTATGAAGTAGTCTAAAAAAAGAATTAAAAATAAAAAACAAGTGTTTTTGGTGGATTTTTAATTGTTTTTAATTTTTTTGGATTTTTAATTAATTAAGAAAATAAAGAAACAAGGGAAACAACCAACTTCAAACAATTATTTAATGCATCAAAAATCAATTAAAAATTCAAATAAAAATGTTTTTATACTTTTTATGATTTTTACTATTTTTAGTGAATTTTTGGTATTTTTGATTTTTATTTATTTTTCTAAAAATAAAACAATGCAAGAAAATGAAGGTACTGTCCAGCCGAGCTTGAAGGACATAGATAAAATATCTAAAAGTCCCTAAAAAGCTTGGAGGTAATTTTCCTCTATAGAGAAAGAAACAAGAAAAATTTAGGCACAGAAATTATGGTTTTTTAATTTTTAAATTGATTATTGGAATTTTTATAAGATTTTTAGTGTTTTGTAATTTTTATGAGTTTTATATAATGAAAAATGACCAAATTTGGTCAGAAAATCAAGCAAGAAAAATTAAATAGTAGCTAATTTTTTTAAAATTTTTGGATGAGTTTTAATTGTTTTTTTGTGAATTTTTAAATTAGACACTAACAAAAAAGGCTGTTTTTGAATTTTTAAAAATATCAAATAAAAGCAAAAATGTCCCCAAAAATTCTAGAAAATTTTACAACATGGCAGGAGCCATGTATCCAATTTTCATTGAATTCAGAGTAAGTTTGATATTTTATTCAAAATAAAAACCTAGGTACAGTGCACAGGGACCTATACGTAATTACCCAAAGTTCCAGGGGGTCTGGTGCAAAATTCCCAAGAAGTCACGCACGAGACGCGTGTTTGGGGCACTCAGGGACGTATTTGCAAAGAAATAAAGTTTCTGAGCTAAATAATAACTAGTATAAAAGCCCAGGAACCTTAATGTAATTTACCCACTAATATAACGCACATGCGCATAAAAATTACTCACAGGGGCATATCTGCAAATATCTAAAAAGATTCATTCATTAAGTAATATCCAGGAACTACAAGGGCATCAATGCAAATAGCCCAACTAAACACGTGCCGATGCACGTGACATACTACACACAGGGGCATACATGCAATAAGCAAACAAGATAGGGTCCAGAGTGCAAAAGTACCAACATAAATAAAATGCAACAAATATTTACAGGACTAAAAGGAAACTATACTAAATCTAAGGGCCTAAGGAATAAATTACCCTTTATTAAATCCGAGGGTCGGATAGCTGCCACGTGGTGAATCGAACGGTCGAGAACGGGTGGCACTCCAACGCTGGACTCCTCGGGCTGATCGGACGGTCAGGGCCTCGCCACGTGGGGGATCGAACGGAGGGGAAGCGGTGTGGCTAAACCTCGGCCATCAGACGGTCCAGATTGCTCCTCCAAAGATCTGACGCTGCTGGTGGCTCCTCAGACGGACGGCTGTGATGCGAACTGGAGCGGGAGGTGCATCGGACGGTTCTAGAAGATGGTGGACGAACTGGATGCCGGCGAACTTCGCCGGGGCCGTATGTGCTCTGACATCCTCCTCGCGGCCCACTGAAGATCGGAGACGATGGCTACGGGCATTCCGCGTCGAATGGTGGCCTCCGATGGCTCGATGGAGCTCTGGGGAGCTCCGGCTAAGTCGGCGGAGGTCGAGCGCCTGCTCCTTGATGGTCGGACCCTCAAATGGGCTCGACGGGACCTGCAAATCATAGCAACACGCTCGCGGGTCGAGGGCAAAGTGCCTCGACCCTGTGAGAGGGGGTGAAGGTGACTGGTGAGGCGGGGCGGTCGAGCTCCGGTGAGGGGTAGACGGTGGGGCTCGAAACCCCAGCTCCTGTGCGAGCTGGGTTGAACGGAGGGGCGGAGAAGGTGCGCGAGAGGAAGGCGAGTGTGATGGTGCGGTCCGATGATCGATACGAAGGTGGGGGTGGCTGGAATCAAAGATGGTCGGCGACGACGATATTTGGGGGAAACTAGAAATTAACGAAAACGGGAAGGAAACTAGGCTACCTAGGTGGTCGAGTTGATTGGGGATGAGCTGCTGGTGCTCTGGGTCCTTGCCTCGCGGGACGTCGTGGCCCGAGGCTCGAGCTCCTACTCTGGGCGGAGCACGGCGGCGCTTGCTCGTCGGATCGATGGTCGAGACGTCTCCTCCTCGCTGCAACAATGCCCGGAGCGAGCTGTCACTCTCGCGAGGGCACTGGAGGTCACTGGGTGGAAGGCGAATGAGCCAAAGATAGGGAAATGGGGTGGAGGAGCTCGGCTTATGTATGGTGGGAGGTTCGGGAAGAAGGGCTCGGGTCCGGCTCGATTGAGCACGGATCCCTAGGCAGAAGATCGGGCGAGGTTCCCGGATTGTAGGAGAGTGATTAGGACCCTGGGTTAGGCGAAATGGTGATCGGGTCTGGCGGGAATAAATGGGGGAAGTTGGGTCCGCGAACTAGATCCGTGGGAAGTGGTCCACAGGTGGGAGTTGACCGGGGGGTCAACATTCCCCCGTGGACCAATGAGAAGCAGCCACGTGGAAAATGTTTAGAAATTAAATTTAAAAATAGCAAATGGCTGATTTAGTAAAAACTCAAAACATGAAATATTTTTGTTTTAACTTTTTCTATTTTTTAGTGATTTTTAATTAATTTTTCAAAATAAAATAAGGTATTTACACTATATAGCTATATATAGGTATATATATACAATATATCTTTTTAATTTTTGATTTTTAATTTGTTATTTTTGTGCTTTTTTATTCCAATTTTATATTTTATTTATTTATAGTATAAAATTAGGAATAGAAGGGTATTTTTATTTTATTTTTATTATTTATATACACTAGCGAAAATAAATAGGTATATACATCTATGTACATGGTATATTTACAATGTGATTTTTGGTTTTTAATTTTGTGCTTTTTATTTTGTTTTTGTTTGAATGATTTTTATTTTATTTATTTACAACATAACAAGTATAATATCTACAAATTTTATAAAAATTAATTTTATTTATTGATAAGGCTAAATAAATATAGATGTGTGGACTATATACATGGTGACTATGTACAAGTGTTCTATTTTTATTTTCTTTTTGATTTTTCTATTTTTGTTTTGATTTTTATAATAAATATATACACAATATGTACAAGTCATTTTATTCTATTTTTTGGAGGAAAATATTTTTATTTTATTTACAGGTATATTTACACACATGAGCCCCTATCTCCCTCTACTTTGGCTTTATGCGGTCAGGCCCATGCTGAGCCCTCCCTTGGGTTAGGTTGCTCAATATTTATTCTAAATATTTCCTCTTTTTCTTTTTAATCTTTATTCTTTCATTTTTGCACAAAAACATGCTAATTATTACTTTTTACACCATGCATGCTTTTGGTAATTATTTATATTTACAAATATCTACATGCATTTGCAAAGGTTTTTGTAGCTAAAATATAAGAATAAAGAGTGATGAATGAGTATTCATCAACCACCTTCATTAAATATCTTATTAAAAATTATATACAACTAGATATGATTTTGATATATTTTGAGTTTTTATTTGGGAGATATGGGTCTGTGAAGTTTGGCTTTTGGAATTTTATTTTGTGTATAAAATGCATGCTATGTATTATTTTTGTGTGAAATAAATTTTGTATTTTTATATATATTATTATACGAAACTTTCATTTAAAAAGTTTTATTATTTCAGGTATAAATAATAAAGAATAAAATAGGTCCCAAAAAGCAATTATTGGCCTATTTTAATAGAGTGATTGCTATGTATTTTCTATACACTTAGCCGTCCTATCTCCCTACTTTATTTCTTGTCGACTAAGTCATCATGATGACTAACTCTCGGGGGCTAGGGTCACTTCAGTGTCCTTGACACTTCGCTCTTTTTCTTTTCTTTCCTTTATTCTTTTATTTTGGTAATCAATACAATAAATGTACAGTATTTCATATAGTATTTTGTAAAAATTAATAAGCATTTATTTTGACAAATTAATGATATATGCATACGTTTGGCTAGGGTTTGAAGGCCAAACTGAAAGAATAAAGGTGATGAAATGGTGATTCATCACCCCCTATACTTGCCTTTGCTAGTCGCTAGCAAACACTTATTCCTATAAGTACGGGGAAGAAAAAAAGAAAAGAAAAAAAGAACTTGGAATAATTTACGACTTTTAAACTTGTCTTGATAATGTCAAAGTTTGGAGCTTCGAGAAAACCTTTGGATTAATGATGTTTTCGGAAGCACATAGAGGTTAGGATTTGTGACACAACATCCTTTAGGTTCCATACTCCTATTATCCAGTCCAATTCACAGCCAGGTCAAAACCATCCTCTCAGTCGCATACTCCTGCTACTTTGAAATGATAGAACCATGTGTGTGAAATTGTTTAGCTCTCCCCAGTCAAAACCATTAAACTACCAAGTTGTCTTCTCTTCTGATAACTCATCCTCATTGAGTCAGGTATTTCCTTCTAAGGTCAGGGCTTCTGGTCTTTACAACCGAATGAGGTAAGAAGATAGAAGAATGAGAAGAGAAATGGGAATGGACCGGTGTAGTCTTCATTCTCATGTGAAGTCGGTCAGTGTAACTGGATCTTCACCAAGAAGCTGGCTTTTTCTGAAGCTCATATTTGTGGAATTTTTGGTTGAAGGCTTCTTTGAATATTTCTTTTACTTTGCATAGCTTCTGCATTCTTGTTTGTACCCCGGTGGATATAGCATCTTTTGTTCCACCCACTATTTTGGGGTCTTAGAAAAAGTTGCGCAGGTAGACCATCACTCATTCGAAGCATTATTTGAATCCATCTCCAGTCTTAAGATATCATTGTTATCAGAAGAAGTGGGTTAGGGTACCGGTGTCGGCAATCCCCAAGAATGGTTCCTGAACCACCATTGACAAAGCGGCCTTTCATCGTCCTGACTTAGACCCCAAGATTTTTCAATAGAATGTCTAGGTTGAGCTAAGTGTTAAGTGTGAGGTTTCCAGTCAAGTCATTGTCTCAAGAGTCGTACGGATGATATGAAGGGTTCTATTTAGGCACATTGAATTGGCTCATGAACATAGTCTTATGGAATCTTAAGAATTAAGTCAAGGTGACTTGAAGTGTCTCCAATTCCAGTCCTCAAATGGTTCCTCTGAAATTATGTGTATTAAGGTCTTCCTAAAGCTCCAATCTTCAGACTTTACTTGGACTTGTTCAATTGCCTAAATTATTCCGAAAAATGCTCATGTTATGCACCAATGCAAAAATATTTTTGTGATGAAATTGTCAATTTTGAACTTTTTATGGATTTTTGAAAGAGGTGATGCATATGCAAATTATTTTTTTTCAAAAAGATTTTACAACTGCTTTTGGTATTTTTAGTTTTGCAAATGTTTTTGTGATTTTTGAAAACAAAAGTTTTTGGACCAAAAATTAGGTACAAATATTTACACGGGGGTGCATCTTATATTTACAGGAATTAGGGTTATTTAAGAATTTACAAGGGGTAAGTGATCATTTTTATAGATATATATATACATTTGATAAAGAATTTGAGAGTGATGTATATATTCCTCAAATTTATTAAAAAAATGGTTTTACAAAAAAATTTAGAAAACTATAGTCGAAAATAATCTTTACAAAGCTATTTTTTTAAAACCATTTACACACATTTGAAAATCATTTTGCAAAGGTTTTTCAAATAGTATATATATATATATTTTTGAAAAGATTTTTACAATCATTTTCCCAACATTTGCAAATCATTTTTCAAACATTTTTATTTCACGCAAAGAAAAGAAATTTTATAAACAAAATATTTTACAAATATTAAAAATACTTTACAAATATTGAAACCATTTTACAAAATATTTTTCAAACAGTTTTCAAAATAATTTTTAATTGGATTTTCAAACTATTTTTCAAACATTTTGCAAAGTGTTTCCACTTGATTTATTAATCAATATGTACAAAAAATTTTGAGGAACAATAAACATAATTTTTATTAAGTAATTAGATGAATTTGTACAATGTTTTAGCCATATTTATTGAAAATATGAAAGTACGAGTTATGGCTAAAATATATAGAAGTATATATTGACCCCCCCTATACTTAGCTTGAGCGATGTCCTCGTAGATCGAAGAGAAAGGAAGACATAACTCTTACTAAGTATAGAGACGTCTATACTACAACGACTAAAGAATTAGAAGTCGACCGTCCCCCTATACTTAAGATCAATTAAACCTGAGCATAGCAGTTAGTATAAAAATGCAGGGAGGGTCAATGGTGGGAAACGAATAAATAACTCAACAGCTCAGCATGTCTCCCCTTGTACTTGGGGTAAAATATCCCTAAGTATGTAAAGAATGCCAAAAGTTGAGGAGACAGACGAGGGATCGAAGAATGAGAACCCGAATATATTCATCCCCCTATACTTAGGATGAAGCATATCCTAAGTATAGCAGTGACGCATGGGACGAATATGAATTTTCGGAAGAATCAAATAATAGAAAAGGAAAAGAATAAAATAAGAAAAGAAGAAAATGATTAACTATTCAAAAATGCTTTTACTGGTCTTGTCTGCGTGAATGGATGTTGTGGATGTAAGTTCTTTGTTGTGGACCACTTGGATTGAATCGACCATGGACAAAAATGTGTCATGTTCTAGATAAGGTTTTAGAAGTTGTTCGTGATCACAAATGGTTGTGCGCCAGCCGATAGTTCAGATATGATGATGCTTCCATTGTCATGCACTTGTTTCACTACGAACAGCCCTGTCCACTTGCTCTTCAATTTTCCCTGAAATAGTTTGAGCTTTGCATCAAACAACCAAACCTTCTGTCCTGGCTCGAAGGTCTTGCAGAAGATGTGCTTGTCATGCCACTTATTGACCTTTTCTTTGTACATTAGGCCGTTGTCATATGCATACTCACGGATTTCAAGGAGCTGATTCAGATCCAACTTTCTATTCTGCCTCCCTTCTTGGAATCCAAATTATAGATGTTAATTGCCCATAATGATTTGTGAATAAGTTCCACGGACAGATGGCATGGCTTGCTGTATACTAGGCGGTAGGGAGACATTCCTAATGGCGACTTGTACGCGGTTCGATAGGCCTATAGTACTGAGTACGTAACTGTGACCAATTCTTTCTGTAGGGGCGTATGAGTTTTTGTAGTATTGTCTTTATCTCCCTGCTTGAACATTTGGCCAGACCATTGGACTGTGGGTGGTATGGAGAGGTGACACGATATTCAATGCAGAATTCTTGTGTCAATTTCTTCGCCTCTCTGTTGACGAAGTGTCTACCCCCATCAGATATGAGAATTTTGGGGATCTCAAACCTTGCAATAATGTGATCTTTAAGGAACCGACAGATGGTACGACTGTCGGCAGCTCGGGCTAGGATAGCCTCCACCTAATGACTTACGTAGTCGACAACGAGCAGAATATACTCCAAACCCTGACTGTTAGGGAACGAGCCCATGAAATCAATGCCCCAGGCATCAAATATGTCATAAATTTGAATGCACTTTAGAGGTATTGTGTCTCTCATTCCGATGGTACTTCCCATCTCTGACAATCAGTGTAATGCTTGACAAAATCATCTGCATCTTTGAATAGAGGCGGCCATCAAAATTGTAGGACTTTCGCTATCGTTCTTCTGCCAGAGTTCTCCTGATTCTTTGGAGTGGCAGTGCTCGAGGATACTTTGGACTTCCTCCTATGGAATGCATCTTCTCCAGATGCAGTCAACTCCCTCGAAAGAGATATGGATCCTCCCACTGGTAAAAGTGGATGTCAGACAAGAACTTGTCTCTTTTCAGCTTAGGCCAATCTTGTGGAGTTTTCTTGGATACAAGATAGTTCACAATATCAGCAAAACAGGGGAGCGAGGTTACTGGCAATATGGTTTCATCCGAAAAAGTCTATGTGATCGACAAAATACTCTACTCAGGAGTGTCTGGTTCTGGCAATCTTGACAAGTGATCGGCCACCACATTTTTAACTCCAGGCTTATCACAATTTTCCAGATCAAATTCCTAGAGGAGAAGGATCCATCTGATTAATCGTGGTTTGGCATCCTTCTTGGCTTGAAGATACTTGATGGCCGAGTGGTCTGTGTACACAATGACTTTGGATCCAAGCAAATGGGATCTGAATTTTTCCCGGACGAATACTACTGTTAGCAGCTCTTTTGCTATGACAATGTAGTTCCTTTGTACTTCATATAGAATTCTGATGGTATAGTGAATAGAAAATGAATATTATCTCTTCTCTGTCCTAAAATTGCCCCAATGGCATAATTAGAAGCGTCTGTCATGATCTCAAATGGTAGAGACCAATTTGGCGGTTGAAGGACAGGGGCCTGAGGGATTATTTCTTTTAACTATGTAAAGGCCTGGAGGACTCTATTATCGACAATAAAATCACCCTTCTTGCCTAAAAGCTCGGTCAGGGGTGGGCAATTTTGCTTAAATCCCTGATGAATCGTCGGTAAAAGCTGATGTGCCCTAAAAATGACCTGACATGTTTCAGATTGGTGGGTGGCTCTAATTTCGAAATTACTTCCACCTTCGCAAGGTCGACCTCCATGCCACGTTTCAAGATAACATGGTTGAGCACAACACCCTCAGTCACCATGAAATAGCTCTTCTCCCACGAGAGTACCAGGTTCACTTCACAACATATTTTCAGAACTCGGTCCAGATAAGATAAACACTGACGAAAGCTGTATCCATAGACCGAGAAATCGTCCATGAAGACCTTGAGAAAACTTCCAACCATATCTGCAAATACTACCAACATGCATCCTGGAGCGTTACACAACCTGAACGACATTCTAGGGGAAGCATATGTCCCAAATGGACATGTGGATGCAGTCTTCTCTTGATCTTCAGGAGCAATGGCGACTTGATTGTAACCAGAGTATCTGTCCAAGAAACAGAAGTACTCCTTCGTAAACAGTCTTTCGACTATCTGGTCGATGAAGGGGAATGGGAAATGATCTTTCTTGGTTGCCAAATTCAAATGCCTATAATCTACACAGACGCACCATGATGTCAGAACTCTGATTGTGATCTCCTCTCCTTTGTCATTTTTGATCATGGTGATACCATACTTATTGGGTACAACATGCAAGGGACTCATCCATTTTGAATCGGAGATGGGATAGATGAATCCTGCATCACACCATTTCGTTATCTCATTCATCACTACCTCCCGCAGATTTGGATTTAATCTGCGTTGAAACTCACGAGAGGGTTTGATGTCTTCTTCCAGGTATATGTGATGCGAGCATAGGGAAGGATTTATCCCATGAAGATTAGAAATTTTCCAGCCTATGGGCTTGCGGTTTCTTTCTAGAACCTCAAGCAGACGAGATTATTATTCCTATGTTAACTGTGAATTGATGATTACATGGAACATGTTCGGTGCACCCGCAAGGAAGGCATAGTTCATGTTCGCTGGAAGTGGCTTGAGCTCAGGTGGGGATTGGTTCAGCTCAGTGGTGACTTCTGCTACTGTGCAGGGCGATGGTGTTGGATCTTTCACCTGTTGTGTGTCCACCATTGGCACTGTAGGCTCTAAGTGCAGTGCTACACAGAATTCCTTGATGATAGAATCTTGTTCACATGAATATACAATGATATCCTCTTGCTCCGCTTTGAAGGAACGATCGTCCAAGGATTATTGGGTTATGCAGAAGAGGAGCTAAAGTGTACATATCTAAGACTATGAAATCAGCAGGGAACCGCATTCCCTGAATGGTGACAACGACATCTTCCAAAATTCCTCGTGGCCGCTTGATGGATGTGTCCGCAAACTACAGAATTATTCTTGTTGATTTGAGCGGTCCCAACCCAAATTCCTTGAGCAGTGATGTAGGCATTAGGTTGATTGAGGACCCACTGTCAAGTAGAGTTCGATCGAACTCTTGGTTAAACATCTGGTATTTGACAAGAGGAGCTCCCATGTCCTTCTTCTTTATTGGGAGATTGCTGATTGCATTCACTGTAGCTGCGGTGAGGACGTGCTTTACATTTCTTTCACGAGCTTTTCGCGGCTGTCTTTTAGAGGTACATGATTCCTTTAGACCTTTCTTAATATTTGGTATGCACTTGATGGCTTTGAGAAAAGGCATTTCAAGAACAAGATTTTGAATTATTTCCACGACATCAGGATCTGACAAGGCAGATTTCAAATTTTTATTTTTTTTTGGATTTTCTTATAGCATTAGAAAACGTGATATCTACAGAATCAAAAGCGGCAGTGGAAATAGTATTCTTAGTTACAACAAAATCTATGCCCACATCAGGCTGTACATGTGGATGACTAAAATGAGTAGGGTCGTCCAAGAAAGGCGAGCATCCAAAATCTTCAAATGAAGCTCCATCGGCTGGCTTTAGATCTACTGCGGGTGCGGCCTCCTCCAAGGTGGGTCGGCTGGTGCTTCGGCTGCTGGTGCTTTCTTTTTGGTATTTTTGCTTTTGTTGATTTTTTTGAATTCTTTGTGATGCTTCTCCTCCTTCTTCTTCTTCCTCACCCGGTCTGGTTGTTGGTCCGGCTGATGCAGAAGAAGACAACGACTCCTCCATGGTTGCTTTATTCTTCCCCTTGCAAGTTGCTGACGGCTGCAAGGTCCTACCGCTCCTGAGAGTGACAGCAGTAGATAAAAACAAATTATGCACATCTGACTTTGTAAGACCAGTGGGACATTTACAGATTACATGCTCTTTCTTCTTATAATTATTGGGGTTTGCCTCCACTTGTGCGGGAATGGAGGTCTTAGTAGTGGAGAAATCGTCCAACTTATGGTTGAGATCTACAAGGCCCTTGAAAAGCTGGGCCAAGCAGTCCAAGTCTGGGTTCACAAGAGGTGCAGCCTCAGATACCTAGGTGTGCTGGCTACGCTGATACTACTGATGGTATTGAGACTGCTGATTAGGATACTTCGAATGGTATTGAGGAGAAGGGTGATTCTAATGATACCGTTGAGGAGGGTACCGCTAATAGGGCATGGCCGCGTACTGCTGGTTCTGTTGGTATTGTCGGTACTACGATTGTTGGTATTGGTTCTGTCTCCAATTGCCATGAAATTGTGGAGACTGCTGGTGCTACTGGTGTTGCTGGTTGTTCTGGACAAACTTCCCTCCTTGTTTTTGAGGGAACTGACAGGAATTAGCTACCTGACCCTGCTGAGGTATTCCTGGATGGGTCGGTTGCGCATCATTTGTCCATGCATCGTTCACCTTTTGAATAAAAGGTGGTGGAGGGGAGAACTGATCTAGAATGTACTGGGGCTCCAGTTGTTAGATGACCAGCTGTTGCTGCGACTGCTGAGGAGTTGTTGGCGCGGGGGCTTGCATGTAATAGACATGTTGAACCGTTGGTTGAGGCTGACCCGGCTGAGGAGGATGTGGTTGTGCATGTTCCTTCGTCTCAGCTGGAATTGAGGTCGATGCAGACACAATGTTGTAGGAGTTGATTGTACTCACCAGCAGCTCCATCTGCTTGGTGATTTGATCAAGTTTGTCCAGGTTCTTTGTTCTTTGCTCGATCATAGCAAATTTTTCTAGGTCCTGTGATCACTTCTCAATGATGTCTACTTTGGACAAGTGTCTCCCAATAATTCTCAAATTGGATCTCTCATCCCTGTTTGGCTTATGGGATGTTGCCATGTGCAAAGACTTTTGAACAGATTGTTGCTGGCATTGTTAGGCACGGGACGGCGATAAAGCAGCCTCTTCTTTGGCAATTTCTTCAAATATCTGCCAGGCAACGTCCTCATCTTTGTTGAAATGGGAGCCGCCACATGTTGCTTTCACAAGCTTCTAACTTTTTATAGTAAGTCCCCCAAAGAAATGTTGGACCAGCTAGTCCTAGGGATCTCATGATGAGGACACTTTTCTTGTAGCTCAATGAACCTCTCACATGCCTCATGAGTGGATTCATGCGCGGCTTGGGTGAAGTTCGCTATGCGGGCACGCATCTGATTGAGTCGCCCAAGTGGATAGTACTTGTGCAAGAAGGTTGACTTCAGTTCTTTCCAAGTGATGACGACTTTCCCCAGGTGGTTGATCCAATGAAGGGCCTTATCCTAAAGGCTGAAGGAAAATGATGTCATCTTCACTACCCCAAGAGGTATACCAAGGTAGTGCGTTGTGCCACAGATGCACCTGAACTATTGTAGATGAATGTAGGGTTCATCATTTGCATTTCCCCTGAAGATGGATAGGAGTGCCAACAGTTGAGGCTTTAATTCGAAATGGGTATGGATTGCTGGAATCCGGATCCATTCAGTAACTTTCCCCGCCCTAGGATTGTATGTTTCTTTTAGAGTAAGCTTAGGCCGCTCTGCTCTAGATTCATCTGGATCTCCACCGCCTATACCTTCAGGATTTTCTTTGAATACTCCTTGATTGTGTCTCCCTCTCCTCAAGTCATTAAGAATTTCTTGGAAGGCAACCTATGCTAAGGCATGATCTGTGAGCTGCTGCTGAATTGCTTGAATAGAAGCGAGGATTTGAGCATTCACAACATTGTGATCCGACTGTGGACTTTGATTTGGCTGAGGTGGTGGTTGTGCTCCCTTCCCTTTTCCTCCAGGATCCATCTCCTTTTCTAACCTTGACTTTGATTCTATCATGACTTCTGGCTCTAGATTGGGTGCTTGATCTGTAAATGGAGTAATGCCCTGATCAGTTTGTGTGGAGGCACCATAAGTAGCAAATCGATCCGTGTTAAGGTCAACACAGAATTTCATTAAAGATGGTTGTGTGTATGGAGTGAAATCAATTGTCAACCAAAATGGGCAGGTTTCGGGACGAGAGTGATCTCGGTTTATTGGAGAAGATGGGGAGTCTGGATATTGGTTCACGGAGTTTGAACGGGGTTCTCGAAAATCACCCCAAGTTACTGGAGGTGACGAGCACATGGAATGGATATTGGTGTCGGTAGGGTCCCGACTAAGCCATCCTTGTGTTGCCATCTCAAAGATCAAGAGGAGATCAAGTTTGAAAGAATGATACGGGGGTCAAACAAGAAGTAAATGGAGTGTAAAACAATAGAAGGCTCTAATTGAGCGGGGGGTCAAATAGGGAATCAAAGAAAGTGAGACGAAGGCATGCACAGTGCAGGACTGATCTGTGGACCTTAATCTAATTCAAACAAACACAAAATAAGAATTGGTTCACCCACTGAACACATGTGAAGCCGTGAAAGAAGGATCAGTCCCCGACAATGATGCCATTTGAAACGCGATCAGGATACCGCGAGGATCTCAAACTAGTCAAACGTGTCGCTGGAGTGACCGCTTACGAATTCTCGGTCGATTTCAATAATCAACCCACAATTCAAAGATTAAGCCATAAAGACAAGGTGGATCAAAATTTATTATAACCCTACTATAAAAATATGTATAGTTGCAAGTGGAGTAGGATGCCGAACATAGGGAACACACAGTGTAACACTATATATTATTTATAAATAAATAATATAAGTATATGTGTATATATGACTATGAGCAATATTTACCAAATAAAGTGGGTTTTAATAATAGAATTTTTATTTTATTTTTGATTTTATATTTTTGTATTTTGATTTTTAATTTTCGGATTTTATATTTTCTTTATATATATTTTGGTTTTCTTTTTAAAATATATAATATAGATATATGTAGTACATATATACAATGTAGACTAGGGTAAATATAAATAATAATAAAAAGAGACAAAATAAAAGAAAATAAAATATTTTTGGGTTTTCAAATGATTTTACTATTTTTGTGATTTTTTGCTAATTTTATTTATTTTTAAAATAAAAATACCCTAAAATAAGGATTAATTAAAGACCTGAAATTAAAATGGAGATATAAAATATAAAATAGTAGCAAAATTTCTCAAAATTAATTTTTATAGATAGATAATAATATAGAGAAAAAATATAAAACAGAAAATAGATTTCGGGGATTTTTGAGAATTTTATATGTTTTTATAAAGGTTTTTAGGGTTTTTCTATTTTTTGTAGTTATCTTTTGTAATTTTTAGTGATCTTTGGGTTGAAGGTCAATAATACTTAAATGAGTATAATATAATTTTTTGGGGATTTTTCGAAGTGATTTTATAATTTTTGGCTTTTTCAAGGCAAACAGGGGTTGACTAAGCTCTATTTGATTTTTTGAATATAGGGAAAGTGCATAAAATGTGAAATAATTAAGTATCAGATCAAGCATGCATCCAGGTACTTCCTCCTATTTTTTGGTGATTTTTAGAGCACGCCTACTATTTTTAATAAATAGAAATTATCACGCAAAAATGTTAAGCCTAGCAAGGGTATAATTGCAAATAAAATATCATGCAGGGGATACAATGCAATTTATCCCAAAAGTTAACACTAACATTCAAATTCGATATATTAAAAGACAATTACAAAAACATGTGGGGGCTTTAGTGTAAATTTTACAAAATAAACACACACCTTGTAATATAAGAAAAGTTAAGGGGGTTACATGCAATTTGTCCAACACATTTTAAACTAGATAAAGTATTTACATGGCCTTTTAATAAATAAAAAAAGAGCGGAGGGTGTCTATGAAATTTTACCACTTAAACGCCCTGATCCAAGCATTGAGGCGCCACGTGTCCCCGCGAGTAGCTCCGATCGCGCACCCCTTCGCGAGAAATCAACGGTCCAGATTAGATCTGGACCGTTGTTCTTGATCGAATGACGGGAAGGGAGGTTGGAAGAACTCCCAGGAACAAAACGTTGGCGACTTTGGATCCATCAATTCTCGGACCACAGGCGCCCTTTGCCTTCTCCGATGGGCCCAACAGGTAGCTGGGCGTCCTCCGCATGCTCCTGCAAGGTCCGATCACGACGAGCGAGCAACGAATGCTCCGACAAAGGTGAACCACCTAGAGTAGCTCCAGGTGGACGTTACGGCTCTAGATGTGCCTCCAGAGACCCAAAAGGGTACCAATAGCGGCAGAGGGAGCTCGATTCCCAGATTCACGATGGATCTCGGTTGGACAAAGGGGGGTTTCGATGGAGAATACGGAGGGGAAGGAAATGGTATGGAAATCGAGGGGCATTAACAATCGGATGATGGTGAATCAGACCTGGAGCACGAGCTCTAGGAAGTAGGGGTTTTTTTATTTACGCTCTAATCACTCAATTAAACTATAAAATAAAGATGCTAAACTGGAATTAGGATAGAGGACTACCTAGGAATGCAAGAAAATGAGGCTCAACTGGCTTGAGGAGGCCAGGAGCAGGACCTACCGGTGGAGCTCCGGTGGTGGATGGATACACCTCCTCCCTTGCTCTCCTCGCTGCAAATCAAAAGGACAAACGATGTTGTCACCATGGGGAAGCCATTAGGACTGATCTGAGGGGCTAAAGCTCGAAGAAGATGGATCAAAAAGCCAAAAGAGGTGAAGGGGTTTATTTATAGACGAACATTGGGTGATTTTCGAGGGGATCTTGCGTGAGATTTGGCAAGGGTTGGTGGAGATTCTAATATGGGCGTGGATGAGGGACGAAGTAGGCGCACGATGGTGGTAGTCTCGAGGTCAATGAGTACTGGGAGAGGTGTGGAGAAATGTGAGAAGAAGGTGGCTTCTTGGCTTCTGACAACTATTAGCAGGGAGACGGGACAATTGACCCTAGTCAACAAAGAAACGCGCCTGGTTCGTCCACGTGGACCAACCAGTAGATTCCAAGGCAAAAATACCTTGGAAATTGGATAATAAATAGAATTTGATTTTATTATTTTTATGTTATAAAATAAAAAGGTTTCTAATTTTCTATAGTATTATATATATATATTTATTAGAGATGTGTATTTACAAGTTAATTTTTAGGGTACATATATAGGTATATTTACCTATATTTTAGGTATTTTATTTTTATTTTATATTTTTTATTTTATTATTTTCTTTTCTTATTTTATATAATTATAACTTATTTTTAGGTACTTAAACATATTTTTGCCATATTTTTCTGATACATAATATACACTTAACTAAATAGATGTATTAATTGTATAGATTTGAATATAGGTAATTCATCTATGTATCTATATACATATTTTATTTTAGTATTTTCTTTATTGTTTTATTAATATTTTAATATGCACATATAATCTAAATAATATTGACAAGATTACAAAAATATAAAATTTAAGAAATAATAGAGAATAAATAATATGATTATTTTAATCGGGCATGCTATACAATAGGGGTCCAGAACCTAACTTTCACTTCTTAACTCAAAAAAATATGAAATCGCCTTCATTAAATATATTTTTAAAACTATATACAATTAGAGTGATTTTGATATATTTTGAGTTTTTATTTGGGAGATATGGGTCTGTGAAGTTTGGCTTTTGGAATTTTATTTTGTGTATAAAATGTACGATGTGTATTATTTTTGTGTGAAATAAATTTTGTATTTTTTGATATATTATTATACACAACTTTCATTTAAAAATTTTATTATTTTATGTGTAAATAATAAAGAATAAAATAGGTCCCAAAAAGCAATTATTGTCCTATTTTAATAAAATGTTTGCTCTGTATTTTCTATACACTTAGCCACCCTATCTCTCCCTACTTTATTTCTTGTCGACTAAGTCATCATGATGACTATGTCTCGAGGGCTAGGATCACTTCAGTGTCCTTGACACTTCGCTGTTTTTCTTTTCTTTATTCTTTTATTTTAGTAATCAATACATAAATGTACAATATTTCATACAGTATTTTGTTCAAATTAGTGAGCATTTATTTTTGACAAATTAATAATATATGCATGCATTTGGCTAGGGTTTGAAGGCCAAAATGAAAGAATAAAGGTGATGAATGGAGATTGATCTTGCCCCACATCGATGGGACCTAGAACCCATTAAGGCCATCTGCAAGTGCGGAAGCTTCCCAAGAAGCTGCGGAGCTCATCGTACAAGATAATGGTAGGCACGACAAGGAGATATCATCGATCTAAGCGATGTATGTATGACCTTCTTGGTTGTTCTTCTAGACCACGCTAGGGTCGTCAGATCAAGAATACGACCTAGATCTAATATAGACCTTCCAATCTCAGTGAAGCGTTATGCCTGCTCCGCTGCCCGATCATTTAAGTGGACCTACGTGGCACGCTACCGGCCATTGATGAGCGCCTTAAGTGGGTATATTGCATACACCCCATCACATTTTTTGTAATTTTTATTTCTTCTTGTAAATACTAATAATAGTGTAATTTGTATTGTAAACACTGTAAGAGGACCCCAAAGATTCATTCTATGTGTATATAGGTCCCTTTCCAGGTCACCTTAGGTGGCCCCCCACGTGAGGTGCCTGGACTTTTGGCACTGAATCCCCTCTAGCTTTGAGTATTTCTTTTTAGTCCTATATTTTGTACACCGTGTTAAACTTTGGGGAAAAAATGCATGCAAAGGACCTGGTATTTATTTTATTTGCATTTATATCCCTACCAGGCACATATTAAATGTTATTTTAATGGAAAAATTGTTTTGATGTCCCTAGATTCCTTTAAAAAATAATGAATGCATTTAAGTTTATTGAAATTACATATAGGTCCCTACCAGTACATAGTTTTTATTTATTGTATATTTATTATTAAAAATAGTATATTAACTTCAAAAATCATAGGAAAATTACTTGAAATGCCATGGTCCTATATTTATTACATCTTTTTTGTGAGGCATCTTAAATTATTTTCTTATTTATAAAAAATAAAAAATACACATTATTTTTCCTATTTGAATATTAAAATCCCAAAAATATCAACACAGCTTTAAAAATTCCAAAAAATATAGTAGTTATATTATTATATATTCTACCATATAACGAAACATAATAAAAAATACAAACAAAAACCTTAAAAAGTACAAAACCATAAAAATACTATAAAAATCAAAAAAAGTAATTAAAATATAAAAATAGTATTTTCTATTTTATATTTTTCCTTATTATACATAACATATATTAAAATTATTTCTGGGAATTGTGGGCACTATTATTTATTTTTAAAACACAGATCAATTCGATTATAGTATTTTCTCCACTGTTTTGTACATTTTATTACTTTAAAAATATATAAAAATTAGCAAGTTATATATAAAAATATCAAAAATAGAGGAAAATATTAAAAACACAAAAAAATTTATTTTCTAAATTTTTAGATTATTTATGTATATTTAAAAATATAAAACCATATATCGATTATATACTCAATATATTACTTATACAGTATATAATATCATTATTATTATATAAAAATATATATTATATTTTATAAATAAAAAGAAACTAAACATTGCAAAATTAATAAGAAAATAAAAATTAAAAAATAAAAAAATTATATAAATACAAAACACTTAAAATCCATAAAAAATCACATATAATTAAAAACCCACAAAAATTAGAAAAAAGACTATAAAATACAAAAATAATTATTAATTACTATTAATTAGTAATAATTATTCATATCCTCTGTTGTTCTTAGCGATTCGATCCTTACACTTGCATATTATACATACATTTTGTAGGGTATAATAGATTTTGCCTCACCTTGTTTTCATTGCATATATTATTCATGCATTGATTATTGATTTAAGTGATTGATCATGTACCGAGAGCTGAGAGAGGCGTCGATACAACGATTTCCGAACCTGACTTGTCGAACATTACATGTCCTCCAAGACTAGACGTTAGGCACCTCGTCTCTTCCGATTAGTCGGCTACTCCTTCAAGTAAAATATCTAACTCTGCCATCACTCCTGCTCTGTTTTAGATTATTGATTATGGTGCCTCTACTCATCTGACTGGAGAAGGTAAACTGCTAACCTCTTCCATACCATATTCATCCGTGAAGTTAGTTCGAGTCGCTAATGGGACTCACTCACCTGTTACTATTGTTGGAAGAATAGAGTTCTCTTCCAAGCTTTGACTTTCTGGGGTCCACCGAGTCTCTTATTTCCCTTTTAGCTTATAGTCTGTTCATAAGCTTTGTGTTGAGTTTAATTGTTGTGTGCTAGAGTTTTTTTGCTATTTTAAGGCATTTAGATGAGGCATATTTTTGGCGGGGGTCATAAGAAGAACAATCCATATTATCTTGACGTACCCTCGGACTCTAAGTTTGTCGGTGATGTGTCCATCTCTTAGGACCTGCTCTTATGCCACCTGCAGCTTGGGCATCCCTCTGCCGATGCCATCTCCATGATGTTTCTTCAACTCTCTTCTCTGAATCCCTTCCAGTGCGAGGCGTTTGAGTTCGGGAAACATCATCGAGCTTCGTTTCATATTCGTATTGAGTCACATAGTAGTCTTTTTTGTATTGTTCATTATGATGTTAAGGGACCTTGTCCTATCTGAACATTAAGTTGTCATCACTATTTTATAGTCTTCGTTGATGATCATAGTAGATCTTCTTAGGTATATCTCATAAAGGAGCATTCATAGATTAATAAGATTGCCAGAAATTTCTTTTAATATATTAAAAACTTATTTTTTGCATGTGTTAAGATCATTCAGACCGATAATGCTCTTAAATTAACCCAATAGGACTTGATATATTTCTTTGCCTCTCAAGGGATAGTTTACCAAACCTCATGTCCGTATACCTCACTACAGAATGGGGTAGCAAAAAGGAAACCCTGACACTTGCTAAATGTTGTCAGGTCTCTCCTTAGTCAAATGAGTGTTCCTATGCAATATTGGTTGATGCCATCCTTGCTGCGGTCTATCTCATCAATCGTGTTCCTTCATTTGTTCTTGGAGGGGGAATTCCGTTCTTATTACTATACTCTACAAAGTCTCCCTTTTCTATACTTCTACGAATCTTTGATTGTATTATCGTTGTTCATAATTTCCATGCAGCTGGCAAATTATCACCTCGAGCTATCAGATGAATCTTTCTTATGTAATATCATACTCAGAAAGGCTATCGTTGTTATGATCTTGTTGGGTGACAATACTGCATGTCTGCTGATATCACCTTCTTTGAGAAGACAAGTTTCTTCACATAGGGACATCCCTCTTTACCTCCCTCCTCCATTAATCATTTGTACTCAGAAGCGTACTTCTACATCTTCTACATTGTTGTCTATACCTTGTATGTCCCTTTTATGCAGGACGATATAACCACTTCAAGTGCTCCCACCACTGCTACTTCAGATGTACCTGAGGAGCTTCAGATAGCTCTCCGTAAACAAAAGAGGCAATTCACTTATCATCCCATGCCACATTTTACTTCTACTGATAGTTTATCTAACTGGGGCAAGAGGTTTGCAAATGCTCTCAATGCTATTTCCATCCCCATAAATCATCCCAGTGCAATGCAGGATCATGATTAGCGACATGCCATAGATGAGTGGAAGGATGCACTTACCTCTCGGGGCACAATGATCTTGTGTTGTGCCTCCCGGGAGTTTGACTTGTGACTTGCAGATGGGTCTTCACGACCAAATAGTCGCCTGATGGATCTATTGATAGGTTGAAAGCCAGATTATTTTCCAAAGGTTTTACACAAATCTTTGGGGTTGATTGTTTTGAGACATTCTATCTCGTTGCCAAAATGAGATTGAAACATACCATTCTCTCTGCTGCAGCTAACAAGGCCTGGCCCTTTTACTAACTTGATGTGAAGAATGCCTTTCTTTATGGTGACCTTGAGGAGGACGCCTATATGATGTAGCCTTTGAGTTATGTAGTAGAGGGGGAGTGTGTATGCTGACTGCTGAAGTAGAGCCCCATAACATGGTTTAAGTGGCTCACTACTAAGATAATTGGATTTTAGGGGACGACATCTCACTGTTCTGTCTTTGTCATATGATGGTCTATTGGCACTATCATTCTTGTTGTCTATGTTGATTATATGATTGTCTTAGGAGATGATGAAGTTGATATTTTAAAGACCAAGAACTTCATCTAGAAGATCTTTGCCATGAAAGATCTTGGACAACTTCATTATTTTCTTAGCATTGTGGTGATACACACTACAAAAGGGGACCATCTTTCATACAAGAAGTATTGCCTAGAAATTCTGACTTAGGTAGGACTATTTGGATGTAAGCCATCTAGCATCCCTGCAGAAGTAAGAAAACATTCTACATCTAATGATCCAGCTTTTGAGGATACGTCACAATATATAAGATTAGTGGGAAAATTACCCTATCTCACTTCTACTAAACCAGCTATATCATATGCTGTGAGCAGAGCTGACCATCATATGGAGAAGCCCTTTACAGTAACTGGTAGAATGTTCTTATGATCTTTCGATATTTGAAGGAATCACTAGGACGTGGACTCTTTTATGGGGTGAATGGGAACACTAATATCTCTGCCTATACAGATTCTGAATATGGCAGCTTTCCTGAGGATCATCAATCCACTACATGCTACGCCTTATTTATTGAGGACAATCTGGTCACTTGACGAAGTAAGCAACAAAGATTGGTCTCCAGATCAAGTACGGAAGCAGAATACATGGCAGTGGCTGAAGCCACTGATGAATACTCATTCATCACTCTTTATTCTTATATTTTAGCTACAAAAACCTTTGCAAATGCATGTATATATTTGTAAATATAAATAATTACCAAAAGCATGCATGGTGTAAATAGTTATAATTAGCATGTTTTTGTGCAAAAAATAAAAGAATAAAGATCAAAAAGAAAAAGAGGGAAATATTTAGAATAAATATTGAGCAACCTAACCCAAGGGAGGGCTCAGCATGGGCCTGACCGCATAAAAGCCAAAGTAGAGGGAGATAGGGGCTCATGTGTGTAAATATAAATGTAAATAAAATAAAAATATTTTCCTCCCAAAAATAGACTATAAAGGGCTTGTAAATATTTGTATATATTTATAAATATAAAATCAAGATAAAAATAGAAAAATTAAAAAGAAAACAAAAACACCACTTTCACCATATATATAACCCACTCATTTATATTTATTTCACCTTATAAATAAATAAAATTAAGTTTTATAAAATTTGTATATATTCTATATTTTATGGTGTAAATAAATAAAATAAAAACAATTAAAACAAAGTAAATAGAACAAAATTGAAAACCCAAAAATACATTGTAAATGTACCATGTATGTATATGTACATATGTATTTATTTCACTATTGTATATAAATAATAAAAATAAAATAAAAATATATTTTTATTCCTTATTTTATGATATAAATAAATAAAATATAAAATGAGAATAAAAATGTATAAAAATAACAAATTAAAAATCAAAAATCAAAACCATATATTGTACATATACCTATATATAGCCCTACTATGTAAATACACTATTTTTATTTTGAAAAATTAATTAAAAATCACAAAAAAATAGAAAATATTAAAACAAAAATATTTCATGTTTTAAGTTTTTAATAATTCAGCCATTTACTATTTTTAAATGATTTTACAAATCATTTCCACGTGGTTGTCTCTCATTGGTCCACGGGGGTTGTGGACCACTTCACACGGATCCTGGGTGCCCGACCCAGTTTCTCGGATTTTTCCCATCCATACCTGATCCCCTCAAACCTAAACCCCGGGTCCGCTCCACGCGCAACACATCCGACACCCTCGCTGGAGTGCCCGCCTCGGGATCTGCGCTCCCCATTGCCCTACCCGATAAGATCTTGCCGGACCTGCACCCAAAAAAATCCGAGTTCCGCCACTTCATTCTTCATCTTTGGCTCACTTGTTCACCACCCAGGGACCTCCACCGGCCGAGTGAGAGTGACAGCTTGCTCCAGCAGGTGTCGCAGCGAGGAGGGAGCAAGGGACCACTGATCCGGCTGGATAGCTTCGTCGTGCTCCACCCAGAGCAGGAGCCAGAGCCTCGGACGTCGACGCTCCTCGAGGCAAGGACCCAGAGCTGCCCCAGCTCTTCCCTAGTCGACTCGATCACCCAGGTAGCTTAGCCTCTTTCCCATTTTTTCTGATTTCGATTTTCCCCCATTTCACTTCACCGTCGATTTTCGTCGATTCCGGTTACGTTCATCCCCCACTCGATCATCGGAATCCATCATCGCAGTCGCCCTTCCCCCGCGCACCTTCTCCGCACCTCCATTCAACCCAGCTCGCACAGGAGCTGGGGTTCGAGCTCCTCCGTCCACCCCCCTCGCCGGAGCTCGCCCGCACCGACTCCCCGACCACTTTCACCATGCCTAACGGGGTCGAGGCAGTTTGCCCTCGACCCGCGAGCTTGCTGGTGCACTTTGCAGGTTCATCCAATCCCATCTGAGGGCTTGGACCATTTGGTCTGGCAGCTCCGCCTCCGCCGACCTCGTCGGAGCTCCCCAGGGCTCGGTTGGGTCATCGGAGGTCTCCAGCAAACGCGGAGAGCCCGCAGCTTCCTGTTCCGATCATCAGAGGGCTCCCAAGAGGAGACCAGCGCCGTCACGACCCCGGTGAAGTTCGCCGGAGGCCAGTTCGTCCACCATCCTTCTCTGCTGTCCGATCGACCCCGAGCTCCAGATTTGATCACGTCCGTCCGTTCGAGGACCAGCATCGACCGCCAGATCCTTTGAGGGTCGATCTCCACCGTCGATCCAGCGAGATGCAGCCACCGCCTCCGTCCACCGTTTGATCTTCCACGTGGCAGCGCCTGGACCGTCCGATCAGCGTCGAAGACCCAGCCTTGGGCGCCACCCCTTCCCAGCCGTCCGATCAGTTACGTGGCGCCCATCCGTCGGCTCGACTTAATAAAGGGTAATTTACCCTTAGGCCCTTCTCTTTAGTTTATTTAGTGCTTAGTCTTGTAAATATTTTTAGAGTTTTATTTGCGTTGGTACATTTGCACTGTGGTCCCTGAGTTTTATTTTATTCGCACATATGCCCTTGTTTGTAGTGTAGCACGTGCATCGACACGTGCCTTTTGGGATATTTTGCATATTTAGCCCTGTTGTTCTGCCATGTTATGGAATGAATGAATACTTTTGGATAATTACAGATATGCCCCTGTGAGTTGTTTTTATACGCATGTGCGTTTATTTGTGGGTAAATTACAAACTAGTCCTCGGACTTTTGGTACATGTTACCAAATAGTCCCAGAACTTAGTTTTCTTTGCATATAGGTCCCTGAGTGCCCCAGGCACGCGCTACGCGCGTGATTCCTTGGGAATTTTGCACCGAACCCCCCAGGGCTGTGGGTATTTGCACTCAGGTCCCTGTGCATAGTACCTCAGTTTTATTTTTGAATAAAATATCAAATCTACTCCAAATTCCATGAAAATTGGATACATGGCTCCTGCCATAGTGTAAAATTTTCTAGAATTTTGGGAGACATTTTTGCTTTTATTTGATATTTTTAAAAAATTAAAAACATCATTTTCGTTACTGTCTAAATTAAAAATTCACAAAAAAATATTAAAATTTATCTAAAAATTACAAAAAAATTAGCTACTGTTTGTTTTGGCTTGTTTGATTTTTTGGCCAACTTTAGCTATTTTTCATCATATAAAACTCTTAAAAATCGAAAAACACCTAAAAAATCATAAAATTTCTAATAAATAAACTAAACATCCAAAAATAATAATTAAGGTGCCTAAATTTTCCTTGTCTTTTTCTCTTTACAGGAAAATTACCTTCAGGCTTATTGGGGATTTTTAGATATTTTATCTAAGTCCCTTAAGCTCGGCTGGACAGTACCTCCATTTTCTAGCCTTGTTTGATTTTTAGAAAATTAAATAAACATCAGAAAAATCCCAAATATTCACTAAAAACAGTAAAAATTATAAAATACACAAAAACATTTTAATTTGAATTTTTGGTTAATTCTTAATGCATTAAATAAATTGTTGAATTGCCTTATTTCCTTGTCTTTTCTATTTTCTTAATTAATTAAAAATCCAAAAAAATATAAAAAGACTAAAATCCACCAAAACTACCCTTTTCTTTCCTTTTATTTTATTTTTGACTACTTCGTGGGCTACGAGACCATTACGTGCTCCTTGTGTTCGACCCTGGTCGCTATACCAGGCTAAAATAATAGCAAGACCGCTATTTGATTTTTAGTTGATTTTATTTGGTGGTCTCTTTTTCTTGATTGACACACTCGAGTGATTGAGGTCGCAACGACCATTTTAGATATACCTGACCTACCTTACTTGCTCGAATTTACGTGTCATCAGAATGGCACCGTTGCCGGGGAGCACGGCTTAGTAGTTTTTCTTCTTATTTTTCATTTTCGTTTCATTTTCTTTTTCGCGGCTTTCCGCGGCTCTTCCGGAGTCCGTGGCTTTTCGCGGCTTTTTGTTTTTATTTTATTTTTGCTTTATTTTATTTTATTTTATTTTCTCTTCTTTTTGTTTTTGCTTGATTTTGAGTGTTTATTTTATTTGGCATTTTTGCACATATACCCTATTTTATTTCCTTGTTATTATTTGATTATCTTATTAGTCTAACCACTTGTTTCTTTCTTGCGAGGGCCCGAGGACCGAGGCGGTAGCTTTCGAGAAGCCGGTGCAACCGCGGGACTTGGAGGCGGCTCCCTTCTGCACGAAGCCGCAGGAGAGCGTGAGAAAGTAGACGAGCGGGCGAGGATTAGCGTAGCTTCTTTTATTTTTATTTTTATTTGATTATTGTAATAATACAGGGACAGACTCAGACTGTGGACTTGACTTGATTAGCGGGTCTGTTTTGCCAAGCACCGGTGTGCTCGGGGGACCCTTAGGTTTTTCGCGGCGTTTTCGCGGTTTTGGTTTTCTTGCTGCCTTTTACGGTTTTCAGCGGTTTTCCTCGAGCCCCTAGACTTAGGATTTTCTGCTTGCTTGTGCCGTAATTAGTAGGATCCCCACACCTAATTATCTGCCTGTTCCTATAGTGTGATTAATTGGACCTACTAATAATTCACTAATAAAAATAACTGACTCATCCCCTTCGTAGCCTACGTGCCGTAGCCTACCCTGCCAAGCGCTGCTCCTGAACCCGATGTGTCAGGAGGAGGAGGGGTAGACCGAGACCGGACCTTTGGCTTGAAGGATCGGTGACCAGTTAGACGGTTCTGCGAGTGGAATTGCCTGTTTAGGACTCGATTTTCATCGCTGCACCATATAGGTAGTTTACTTTCTGTCTTTACATTTCTGCGCGGATCACTTGCATGTAGAGTGCTAGAGGAAGGTACGCATTTCTATCTTTGCATGCATCATTGATTTCTTCGCGCATCGGCTTTTTCGTCTTCTCCCCCTGTTTTGACTTAATAATCAGGAGAATCAAAAAATTCGTTAGGCCTTTATTTTTATTGAAAAATATTAAAAAGAAAAACCATAAAATTGGGACTGTTTAAGCTATTGACCCTAAAAGACACTTGACTTAAAAATTTATCTTGGGGAGAGCAACCCCCTCATTGCTTGGTTTGCTTATGCGAGAGAGTGACCCGTTCACTAGGTAGAGCCCTCCGGTGTTATTCCCGACTGACTACCGACTCTTCCGTACGGGCCAGTCGGTTGGGGTAGCATCGGGCATCCCAACAGGTCACGTAATCGCTCTGATAGACTGTTTGTTCACTATAATAAAATTTGACAAGATAATTTGACCGAGCCTTTACGGTCTTCAGCTCGTGTTGCGTTGGTGAACAGAGGGTTTGGTTGCTGATCATAGTTTCTCCAGATCCCATCTGCCTTACTCGTCAGATCACGATGATGGGTAGACGATCTCTTAGGCAGCCTCTGGCTGCACCGCTTTCGGGCACGTCTACCCGTTCATCTAGGTTGGCCCGTGAGAGCTGAGACCAGCTCTCTAAGCCCGAGTATGATTCCACCCTGTTCCCCCTAGACCCCCTTTCTTTCGGTTCTGAGAGACATGAGCCAGAGGAGAGATTAGCAGACTTATCAGCACATGAGTTTGGCTCATTTGATTTTGCAGACGCCATGGCCGGCAGTTCCGAGGATCGCTCCCGAGGTCCACAGCCTGAGCACTTTGTGCTGGACCAGGACGCGATCAACTCCACCCTGATCGCCTCCCTAGAGACCGTTCAGCAGCAGTTGAGGGATCAGGGAGCATTCATGCTCGATATGAGGAGAGAGATGGAGCAGATGCGAGCAGAGAGAGCAGAGTGAGAGCAGAGGAGAGACGTGCTGAGGATCCCAGACGATGCAGCCGCAGCAGCCGCCACCGCAGTGGCAGCCGCCGCGACAGGCGGAGGAGAGCCACCGAGACCGATGCGGGAGTTGCACAACCCCGGATCGACGCTGATGCACCACTGGGTCGTACTTCCAGCCATCGTGGGGGACTTCAAGTTCCCCCCGAACACCTTGCAGTTACTCCCCCGCTTCCACGGACTCGCTACTGAGGAGCCCCATCTCCACCTCCAGGAGTTCCTCATGATCTGCAGTACTGTCCACGATGGTCAGGTGGACCAGGATACGATTCGGATGATCGCCTTCCCCTTTTCCTTGGCAGACAGAGCAGCCACCTGGTTGAAGCATTTGGGGAAGTTTGTTTACACCTGGGAGCAGCTCCGCACCGAGTACTTACACAAGTACTATCCACTCGGGCGGACCAATGCAGCGAGAGCCCTCATCAGCAACTTCTCCATGCTCCCCAACGAGCAATTCCATGAGGCATGGGAGAGGTTCCATGAGCTGACTGATCGATGCCCGCACCACGACATTTCGAAGCCCAACCTTGTGCAGAGCTTTTTCAGCGGGCTGACACCAGAGCTCCAGGGCTTGGTGAACGCTTCTTGTGGCGGGTCTTACTTCGCCAAGGATCACGACCAGGTCTGGGCCATCTATGAGGAGATGACCGAGAACTACATGGTGATGTCCCAGACCAAGTTGTACACTCAGGACAGACTCCAGCAGCAGCCAGGACCCGTGCAGTACCAGAGGATAGCACGGGTCGATGCCGGTCCATCCAGTTCATCCGCAGTAGCAGCAGTACAGGCAGAGTCATCTGCTGCGGATATGGGTATCATTAGCGAGAAGTTGGATCGGATGGAGCTGATCGAGAAGAAGCAGTGCCAGGGCATCCCTCAGATGGAGCAGATGGCACAGACTCTGAGCGACATGAAGACCCAGCTCATGTGTCTCCAGGAGGCACAGACGGCTCCACAGCCCCGTCTTCAGTCGCGAGGCGATACCGGCGGCAGTAGCAGCTCGTCCCAGCGCTCCAGCTCACACCAGCAGCCTAGACAGGTTCATCTTGTACAGACGGAGCCGTACCAGCAGCAGCAACCCTCCTACCAGTCACCACCATCTGCAAGTCGTCGTACTAGCAGCAGCAACCCTCCTACCGGTCACCACCATCTCCAGACTTGCAGATGGTGGTATACCAGCCGGATCAGCTTCTGGCAGTACTCCCGCCAGCCCAGTACGATGCAGAGCCGTCGATGGATGTCAACGGGATTTGGTATGACCGTCCTCAGCCTGGGATCTGACGAGACCATCCCGGATTCAGGTGGGGGAATGGAGGTGCCCAGCCCCAGCAGCAGCCATCTGGTCAGGGAGGCCAGTACAACCAGCAGAGAGATCACCAGCCGCAGCAGCAGACCCCAGTCTACCCTTCACAGCAGCAGCAACAATCATCCTACATTCCTCGTCCCTATCAGTAGGGACAGTCTTGGAGGCGAGAGCAGCCTCACCAGCCACACCAACAGCAACATCCTCTCACTTACCCCTCTCACCAGCAGCAGCACCAGTTCCAGCAGCCTCATTACCAGAGAGGTTACCCGTCGGGCTCCCATGATCCACCATACGAGAGTCCTGCCTTGGACGACATAGCCCGCCTCCTCACGGACCAGCAGGCTACTTTCAGACGGGAGATGGACGAGTTCCGTCAGGAGATGCGGGACATTGTGAGAGGGAAGGCTGCTATTCCTGCCCAGATCGAGCCGAACCCCAACAACCTGAAGCGGAAGTCTGAGCAGGTAGCTTACACTGAGCATGCCACTCCTAGTTATCCATTTGATGATATGTCTTCAGACCTTTTTGATGATGATTTTGTCACGCTTAGGAGTGGTAGGGCACCAGCAGGCGGCGCCTCATCTGAGCGACGGCATGAGGATACACCTAGAGCGCCAGATGAGGAGGAGGAGAGCGGTACTGAGGCCGCTCATGATGATGACGGTGGTACTGATGCCACCAAGGATGCTGATCCCACCGGCGGCGCTGAGGCCGCCATTTCACCAGTTCGAGGAGGTGGTACTGATGCCACCCGAGATGCCGAGCCAGAGCGCGGTACTGAGGCCGCGGGACGTCCAACAGAGCCAGCCCGTGGTGGTACTGAGGCCACCGGTGTTCATTCTGAGAGAGTTATTGTTTTTCCTCATTCTGATGTACCTCGGAACCATATTGTGAATAAAGGAAAAGGTTTAGTTTATTCTGGTCCCACTGTGGTGCTTGATGTATGTGCGGATCCGGCCGTCGAGCCGTCTAGACCTATTCCTAGTCCTTCATCCGAGAAGGACCCTGTGATCCCCTTCCCTAGAGCCCTTCAGATGGGGAAGGGGAAGAAAAAAGAAAAAGATCCAAAAAAGAGAGAGCGGGAGGAGTTCAACCAGAGCATGATTGATAGATTCCACATACAGCTGACCCTTCAGTAGGCTTTGCAGCACATCCCCCTTCTTCAGCGTTCGTTGAGAGACAGGACTACAGTCAGGAGGAGGAGGAGGAACCATCACTCAGAGATCCATGTGCTGACGAAAGCCACGTGTTTCGCGATCCAGAACCGTCTGCCAGCCAAGAGGCCAGATTCAGGAGCCCCAAATGTCAGATGTCATATCAGAGAGCAGAGGTTCGCCCGGACTCTATTGGATAGCGGATCATCTATCAACCTCCTTCCGACAACCCTTCTCGATCGTTTCGAGTTGGGCACTCTTAGACAGAGCAGGAAAGTCCTTCAGTTCACTGATCGATCTGTCAAGAGGCCGAAGGGGTTGTTGCGAGACGTTGTCGTCACTATTCAGGGCCTGCAATTCCCTGTGGACTTCGTAGTGTTGGACATGGAGATCCCTGATTCAGTGACCGATACCCCCATCATTCTCGGTCGTCCGTTCTTGTCCACAGCCAAGGCGGTGACTGACCATGATAGCAGGAAGGTATACTTTCGCGTCGACGGCGAAAGCGTACAAATAGAGACGGTCGAGGATAGCAGAGCCAGAGATAGAGCATGCTCAAAGACCAGTACAGATACAGAGCAGCTGACAGATGCCGGGCTAGACATCCACCAGGACTGTGATTTTGTGATCACATACGACGAGGCAGTATGGGCAGACCCCGCAGCGCAGACCATCCTCTCATTTTCAGACACCGCTGATGCCGAGATGACAGCAGAGGAGAGCTTGGAGAGCACAACCCTGGTTCAGGATACCTTAGTGGCAGCAGAGCCGGGTCTCGACCGCGACACAGAGTTTAGTGATGATGGTGGTACTGAGGCCACCTTGTGTGACGGTGGTGTTGATGCCACCTTTTGTGATGCAGATCCCTCGGATTCAGAGTCTGATTGGGCAGATTGCGAGGATTACATGCCAGACCAGAGTCCCACAGAGCCTTCAGCTGAGGAGGAGGTAGATGCCGAGCAGATCAGAGACAGTTCCGTTGAGCAGCCTTCTTCAGATCCAGTTTGCGAGAGTTCGTTCTCATTCTCCAAGGCAGATTTGGCAGCATACACACATCTTCTTCTGAAACCAGATTTGCCAGCACCCAGCTGTCCAGAGCTGAAACCGCTCCCTACTTCGCTGAAGTATCGATTCCTTGCGGGCGAGCCTGAGATGTACCCAGTCATCATCTCCATCGATCTGACTGGAGAGCAAGAATCCCGTTTGATGGGGGTTCTTGAAAAGAACCGCAAGGCAATCGGATGGAACGTAGCAGATCTCCATGGGATTAGTCCAGCGTTGTGCTCCCACCATATCTATCTTGAGGAGGGGGCGAAGCCGTCGCGTGAGTTCCAGCGACGGCTGAACCCCAACCTGAGAGAGGTCGTCATGAAGGAAATCTCAAAATGGTGGAGCACAGATTTTATTTATCCCATTTTCGACTCCAAGTGGGTCAGCCCCTTTCATGTGGTGCCCAAGAAGACGGGCATCACGACTGTGATCAGTGAGTCGGGTGAGGAGATTGCTACACGAGTACCCACCTCTTGGCGGGTCTATGTTGATTACAGGAGACTCAACTAGGCCACCAAGAAGGACCATTTCCCCTGCCTTTTATTGACCAGATCATTGAGAGACTGGCAGGGAAGAGCCATTACTATTTCCTGGATGGGTACTCAGGCTACAACCAGGTGACCATCGCTCCTGAGGACCAGGAGAAGATCACCTTTACCTGTCCCTTCGGCACATACGCCTTCCGACGCATGCCATTTGGGCTATGCAATGCCCCTGCGACTTTTCAGAGATGCATGCTGTCGATCTTTTCGGACATGGTAGGGGAGTGTTTGGAGGTCTTCATGGATGATTTCTCGGTTTACGGCGACGGATTCGACTCCTGTCTTGACTGCCTGGACCGAGTACTCCAGCGATGTATAGAGGTTCACTTGGTGCTTTGCACTTCATGGTGACTCAAGGGACGGTGCTTGGCCACATCATCTCCAACAGGGGCATGGAGGTTGATCCGGCCAAGGTTGATGTCATTAGAAAACTCGCACCGCCGTCCAATTTGAGGCAGTTACTATCATTTCTGGGGCATGTCGATTTCTACCGATGATTCATTCATGATTTCAACAAGATTGCCCGGCCGTTGACTGACCTCTTGACGAAAGACACCGAGTTCCTTGTCGATGACAAGTGTCTTTCGTCCTTTGAGACTCTCCAGCAGTGTGTTATTGAGGCTCCTGTTCTCCAGCCGCCTGATTGGTCTCTCCCATTCGAGATCATGACGGATGCCTCCGATTTTGCCGTGGGGGCTGTGCTGGGCAGAGGAGGGATGGAGTCCCCTTTGCTATCCACTACGCTAGCCACACATTGGATTCCGCGCAGCGGAATTATACCGTCACAGAGAAGGAGATGCTAGCCGTAGTATTCGCCCTAGATAAGTTTCGATCTTATATCATTGGATCTAGAGTGACCTTGTACACCGATCACACCGCCATCCGATACCTTATGGCAAAGAAGGATTCCAAGGCCAGACTTACTAGATGGATCCTTCTACTCCATGAGTTCGACATTGAGATCAAGGATAAGCCTAGAGTCAAGAATGTGGTGGCGGATCATCTCTCCCGTTTAGAGCAGTCTGAGGAGTCTGAGCATATTGATCCCATTTGTGAGACCTTCCCAGATGAGGCGATCCTTGCTATCGCCTCACTCACGTGGTATGCCGATATTGTGAACTTTCTCGTTGCTGGGAAAGTCCCACAAGATTGGCCCATGCAGAGGCTTGAGACCTTCCTTGCGAAGGCCAAGTCCTACCACTGGGAGGATCCCATCCTTTACCACGAAGGAGGGGATAGCGTCTGGCGTAGGTGCATTCCTTAGGAGGAGCACCATAGCGTCCTCACTTACTGCCACAAGCTTGAGGCAGGAGGACATCATTCTGGGAGGAGAACGGCACAAAAAGTGTTCCAATCCGGGTTGTGGTGGCCTACCCTCTTCAAGGACTCTAATGAGTTCGTGAAGAGGTGTACTGACTGTCAGAGGATGGGCACTTGTGGACAGCGTGATATGATGCCGATGCAGCCCATTCACTTCTGTGAGGTTTTTGACGCATGGGGCATCGATTTCATGGGTCCATTCCCTAAGAGTTAGGGATTTGAGTACATTCTGTTGGCCGTAGATTATGTTAGTCGTTGGGTTGAGGCTATCCCCGCCCAAGCCGCTGATGCGAGGACAGTTTGCCGATTTTTGAGGAAGCACATCATCACGCGGTTTGGGGTTCCTCGAGTTTTGATTTCTGATGGGGGGTCTCATTTCATCAACGACCAGATGAAGGCCCTTGCTAGCGAGTTTGGTATAGACCATCATGTTGCTACACCTTACCATCCACAGACGAATGGTCTAGCCGAGGTGTCGAACAGGGAGATCAAGACTATATTACAGAAAGTCGTCCGCCTAGACCGAAAGGATTGGTCACAGCTTTT
This sequence comes from Ottelia alismoides, assembly GCA_037367405.1. Lineage (NCBI taxonomy): Eukaryota > Viridiplantae > Streptophyta > Magnoliopsida > Alismatales > Hydrocharitaceae > Ottelia > Ottelia alismoides. Next base: position 236,607 of record JAZKJV010006969.1, on the reverse strand, counting down.
GGACTCGGTCTTGTGGGCATATAGGACGTCTTTCAAGACACCATTGGGCACATCTTCCTTTCGCCTCGTGTATGGCAAGCCGTGCCATTTACCTGTCGAGCTGAGGCACAGGTCACTTTGGGCAGTTACTGACATACTTATGGATCCAGATGGTGTAGGAGACCGGAGGAGGGCAGAGTTAGCAGCCCTGGAGGAGTTGAGAGATACCGCCTTCTCAAACAGCCTACATTATAAGGAGAGAGTGAAGGAGTGGCATGATTCTCATATCAGCAACAAGCATTTTAAGCCTGGACAGAGAGTATGTCTGTTTGATGCGAGGCTTCGTTTATTTCCAGGGAAGCTACAGAGCAAGTGGAAGGGACCCTACTTGGTGAGAAAGGTACACGACAACGGTAGCATTGATATATCCGAGTTGTCTTCTGAGAGTACCTTTCGTGTGAACGGCCAGCGGCTCAAGCCATTTCTAGATCATGAGCCGCGGGTCGTTGATGTTGCCCCTATTCATTTCGCGTGAGACGTGGTCTTTGACTCACATCTAATGCATCTCACGCCTGATTTTCACTGATCTTCCGCCTTGTATAGATCCAGATGTCTATATCACTACATACTTTAGTCCCACATCCCTTTCTTCATCTTTTGATTATGCTATACTTAGGGTGTACTTTACCCTAAGTATAGGGGGGATGTGAGACCTTCGGGTATTTCTTTTATTTCTGTCTACCCCTATTTTTGCTGCCTATACTTAGGGATATTTTACCCTAAGTATAGGGGGGGTAGACCCTGTACATTCTCCACTCGGTTTTCCCTTAGTATACAGCCTGCTATACTTAGGATTACTTGATCCTAAGTATAGGAGGAAGACCTGAGATCCTCTTGACTTTCTATTCATTCATTCGTCTTTGTATATAGCCTTCCTTTTCACTTCCCTATACCTAGCACGAGTTATGTCTTCTTCATCGCTCTTGACTCTGAGGACATCGTTCGGGCTAAGTATAGGGGGTGTGTATATATTTCATATATACTTTAGACATAACTCGTACTTTGTGTGAGTGTGTAAATAAATAAAATGGCTAAAAACCCTAAAAATCCCTAAAAATTAAAAATTTTTCATGTACATAAACATTCTTTTATTTGCATATAAATAGCTAGTGTACAAATTATTTTTGTAAAAATGATTTCAAAAATCTTTTGTGTAAAGCTTGTGTAAATATTTTCTTATCAAAATTATGTATATAGTACAAAATTTTTCCAAAATGTTTTGAAAATCAAAAGTTTGCAAAAATCTTGTGTAAATGTGTGTAAATACCTTTTGCAAAACTTGCACTTCATGCATCATCCATTCATGATTTCAAAACATTTTTCAAAAATTTTGCATGTTTGTAAAAATTTGTGTAAATAGCATCTTTGTACATATGTATATAGTTTTTTTTGGATGATAGTTGACATTTAAACTAGCCTGGAATCAAATTGAGAAATGGAGCTTGATTAAGATCTTAATCCACCTAATTCATAAGAGGAACCTTATAGGGCTTAGGTTTAAGGCTTTTCAGGCCCATGGTGACTTAATTCTTTGAGTCCACTAGGCTATGATCACATGTCATCTCAATGAGCCTAAGTAGAGCACTTAACAACAACACATGACTCACATAGACAATGTCTTTACTTGGACACCAGCACTTTGCACCGAGCTCTCTACGGATGAAGTGGTGAGGAGGCAGTCTTCCTTGACTTGGGGTAGCATATGAGGGTAGTACTTCTAGGCGGAACCTCTCTTCTTCTTTTAGTGAAGGAAGTGCGTCTCAACTTGGTCTGGTTGCCATGAGGTCTAACGACGGGAGTTGTGGGTTGCAATAAAGCTTCAAAAGAGGGATAGTCTACTGGCTCAAGAGGAAAAACTCCTTGTATATATGCTGCACATGTATATGTTGTATAGATGCACTTGAAAAAAAATGCAAAAAGAAAATAACTCCAAAAAAGTGGTGGGTCTGATAGAAAATGATAATCCCACCGGAGTATGTATATAGAGTGCAATAAGCAAAGACTTGAGATCCATGCCTTACCTTATGTAGCTTGCAGCAGGGAGACTTGGCTACACTGGTCAAGCTCCCAAGGGTACATGGCTACACTGGCCTTGACCCATTCTCTTCTTCCTCCTCTTCTTGAGCCGGTTGAACTTGAACTTAGAAGGGAATACCCCGCTCCTCGAGGAAAGAGTGGCCAGATTGAGGTCATAGAGTTACCTTGTTGGGGAGGGTTGTCAAGTTGCCATTTCTGAGGTGGAGAGCTTAGACCTCACATTCACAGGACAAGGAAAGATTCATGGTCTTCAGGGTTTGTGATTGATGACTTGTTCTGATCTGGAGCATTGAGGAGTCTTGGTTATAGATTAGTGGAACTTAGTGGCTGTTGAGTTTTAAACTTGAGTCCAAATAAGGTTCCGACACACTAATAATCCAAAGATCTGATCGAGCTCCATACCTTAATTTAATGAAGGTAAGTTTAATAAATCAACCTTGATCCATGTACATTCTCTTTTTCTTTTTCCTTATTTCTTTTTCACTTCTTTTTCAAATAAGTGTTTGCTAAGGGACTAGCAAAGTTAAGTATAGGGGGGTGATGAATACTCATTCATCACACTTTATTCTTATATTTTAGCTACAAAAACCTTTGCAAATGCATGTATATATTTGTAAATATAAATAATTACCAAAAGCATGCATGGTGTAAATAGTTATAATTAGCATGTTTTTGTGCAAAAATAAAAGAATAAAGATAAAAAAGAAAAAGAGGGAAATATTTAGAATTAATATTGAGCAACCTAACCCAAGGGAGGGCTCAGCATGGGCCTGACCGCATAAAAGCCAAAGTAGAGGGAGATAGGGGCTCATGTGTGTAAATATATATATGTAAATAAAATAAAAATATTTTCCTCCCAAAAATAGACTAAAAAGGGCTTGTAAATATTTATATATATTTATAAATATAAAATCAAGATTAAAATAGAAAAATTAAAAAGAAAACAAAAACATCACTTTCACCATGTATATAACCCACACATTTATATTTGTTTCATCTTATAAATAAATAAAATTAAGTTTTATAACATTTGTATATATTCTATATTTTATGATGTAAATAAATAAAATAAAAACAATTAAAACAAAAACAAAATAAAAAGAACAAAATTGAAAACCCAAAAATACATTGTAAATATACCATGTATGTATATGTACATATGTATTTATTTCACTATTGTATATAAATAATAAAAATAAAATAAAAATATCTTTTTATTCCTTATTTTATAATATAAATAATTAAAATATAAAATGAGAATAAAAATGTATAAAAGTAACAAACTAAAAATAAAAAATCAAAACCATATATTGTACATATACCTATATATAGCCCTACTATGTAAATACACTATTTTTATTTTGAAAAATTAATTAAAAATCACAAAAAAATAGAAAATATTAAAACAAAAATATTTCATGTTTTAAGTTTTTAATAATTCAGCCATTTACTATTTTTAAATGATTTTACAAATCATTTCCACGTGGCTGTCTCTCATTGGTCCACGGGGGTTGTTGACCGCCCGGTCAACTCCCCCCTGTGGACCACTTCACACGGGTCCTGGGTTCCCGACCCGGTTTCTCAGATTTTTCCCATCCATACCCGATCCCCTCACACCTAAACCCCGGGTCCGCTCCACGCGCACCACATCCGACACCCTCGCCGGAGTGCCCGCCTCGGGATCCGCGCTCCCCATTGCCCTACCCGATCAGATCTTGTCGGACCTGCACCCAAATAAATTCCGAGCTCCGCCACTTCATTCTTCATCTTTGTCTCACTTGTTCACCACCCAGGGACCTCCACCGGCCGAGTGAGAGTGACAGCTTGCTCCAGCAGGTGTCGCAGCGAGGAGGGAGCAAGGGACCACTGATCTGGCTGGATAGCTCCATCGTGCTCAGCCCAGAGCAGGAGCCAGAGCCTCGGACGTCGACGCTCCTCGAGGCAAGGACCCAGAGCTGCCCCAGCTCTTCCCTAGTCGACTCGATCACCCAGGTAGCTTAGCCTCTTTCCCATTTCTTCTGATTTCGATTTTCCCCCATTTCGCTTCGCCGTCGATTTTCGTTGAATCTGGTCACGTTCGCCCCCCACTCGATCATCGGAATCCATCATCGCAGTCGCCCTTCCCCCGCGCACCTTCTCCGCACCTCCATTCAACCCAGCTCGCACAGGAGCTGGGGTTCGAGCTCCTCCGTCCTCCCCCTCGCCGGAGCTCGCCCGCACCGACTCCCCGACCACTTTCACCACGCCTAACGGGGTCGAGGCAGTTTGCCCTCGACCCGTGAGCTTGCTGGTGCACTTTGCAGGTTCATCCAAGCCCATCTGAGGGCTTGGACCATTTGGTCTAGCAGCTCCGCCTCCGCCGACCTCGCTGGAGCTCCCAGGGCTCGGTTGGGTCATCGGAGGTCTCCAGCAGACGCGAAGAGCCCGCAGCTTCCTGTTCCGATCATCAGAGGGCTCCCAGGAGGAGACCAGCGCCGTCACGACCCCGGCGAAGTTTGCCGGAGGCCAGTTCGTCCACCATCCTTCTCCGTCGTCCGATCGATCCCGAGCTCCAGATTTGATCACGTCCGTCCGTTTGAGGAGCAGCATCGACCGCCAGATCCTTTGAGGGTCGATCTCCACCGTCGATCCAGCGAGATGCAGCCACCGCCTCCGTCCACCGTTTGATCTTCCACGTGGCAGCGCCTGGACCGTCCGATCAGCGTCGAAGACCCAGCCTTGGGCGCCACCCCTTCCCAGCCGTCCGATCAGTTACGTGGCGCCCATCTGTCGGCTCGACTTAATAAAGGGTAATTTACCCTTAGGCCCTTCTCTTTAGTTTATTTAGCATTTAGTCTTGTAAATATTTTTAGAGTTTTATTTGTGTTGGTACATTTGCACTGTGGTCCCTGAGTTTTATTTTATTCGCACATATGCCCCTGTTTGTAGTGTAGCACGTGCATCGACACGTGCCTTTTGGGATATTTTGCATATTTAGCCCTGTTGTTCTGCCATGTTATGGAATGAATGAATTCTTTTGGATAATTACAGATATGCCCTTGTGAGTTGTTTTTATACGCATGTGCGTTTATTTGTGGGTAAATTACAAACTAGTCCTCGGACTTTTGGTACCTGTTACCAAATAGTCCCAGAACTTAGTTTTCTTTGCATATAGGTCCCTGAGTGCCCCAGGCACGCGCTACGTGCGTGATTCCTTGGAAATTTTGCACCGGACCCCCCAGGGCTGTGGGTATTTGCACTCAGGTCCCTGTGCACAGTACCTTAGTTTTATTTTTGAATAAAATATCAAATCTACTCCAAATTCCATGAAAATTGGACACATGGCTCCTGCCATAGTGTAAAATTTTCTAGAATTTTGGGAGACATTTTTGCTTTTTTTTGACATTTTTAAAAAATCAAAAACCTCCATTTTCGTTACTGTCTAAATTAAAAATTCACAAAAAATATTAAATTTTATCTAAAAGTTACAAAAAAATTAGCTACTGTTTTTTTGGCTTGTTTGATTTTCTGGCCAATTTTGGCTATTTTTCATCATATAAAACTCTTAAAAATCGAAAAATACCTAAAAACTCATAAAAAGTCTAATAAATAAACTAAAAATACAAAAATAATAATTAAGGTGCCTAAATTTTCCTTGTCTTTTTCTCTTTACAGGAAAATTACCTCTAGGCTTATTGGGGATTTTTAGATATTTTATCTAAGTCCCTTAAGCTCGGCTGGACAGTACCTCCATTTTCTAGCCTTGTTTGATTTTTAGAAAATTAAATAAACATCAGAAAAATCCCAGAAATTCACTAAAAACAGTAAAAATTATAAAATACACAAAAACATTTTAATTTGAATTTTTGGTTGATTCTTAATGCATTAAATAAATTGTTGAATTGCCTTGTTTCCTTGTCTTTTCTATTTTCTTAATTAATTAAAAATCCAAAAAAATATTAAAAGACTAAAATCCACCCAAAACTACCCTTTTCTTTCCTTTTATTTTATTTTTGACTACTTCGTAGGTCGCGAGGCCATTACGTGCTCCTTGTGTTCGACCATGGTCGCTATACCAGGCTAAAATAATAGCAAGACCGCTATTTGATTTTTAGTTGATTTTATTTGGTGGTCTCTTTTTCTTGATTGACACACCCGAGTGATTGAGGTCGCAACGACCATATTAGATATACCTGACCTACCTCGCTCGCTCGAATTTACGTGTCATCAGTGTCTGTGAGATCACATTGCTGGACTCTTTTTTAAAAGAACTTGGTATGTCAGTCGCTACTCTTGTATTCTTATACTGCGACAACAAGTTTGCCACATATATCGCCACAGATCTAATTTTCCATGAGTGGATAAAACACATTGAAGTTGATTGTCATTTCATTCATGATGCAATACGAGGACGACAACTCAACACTCCACAAATCTCCACTGAACTCCAACTTGCAGACATCTTCACAAAGACACTTCCAAAGAAGCGCCTCATGTATTTAGTTTCCAAGTTGGACGTGATGGGCAAATATACTCCAACTTGAGGGGGGATTGTTAGAGTTATTATATTTATATCATGTAACCCTTTGGGATATTTGTGAATTTTTTCCTTTTGAGATCTCTAGGATTTATATTTGTACACCATATGTCTTTGTGAAGATATATACGCAATTGATCGTCAAGTACAATAAGAACTCCAAATAATTAGATGCAACATTAATTAGGACTACTCGTAGATATGTTTGCATTAATGAGATTTAGGACATCTAACTACGGCATATAATTCTCATTCCCCTCAATTATTATGTCCTTTTGTCTCTTATCGCGAATCAATCAAGGGCGGTGGGAGTTACGCACAAGGCAGTGGCGTTGAGCATTGCAGGATGACGGAGGAAGGGGGAACGGGTCACGTGCGGTGCATGTGATCAGGAGAGGAAAAGAGAGAGAAGGAGTGGGGGTGCTACATGCTATGACCATGGGCTGCCACGTGTCACCCTAAAAAAATGTCAAAGTTAAAAAAGGAAGAAAAATAAAAAAGAAATAGAAGAAAACCTCAGATCGAAAAATTTCCTTCACAAAAGTTGTTCGTCTCAACGAGATCTACAACTTCTATGAAGGATCGTGAGCAAAACACATTATATGTGTAAAGTGATATTTTTGATGGTCTCCATGTGTATAGAAAACCGACTTTTTAGGGTTTTGTATTTTTTGATGATTTTAAAGATGATAAAAATCTATAGAAAATATGATAAAATAAAAGATACTTAATTACACACTAATCTATTTTTTAGATTTTTAGTAAATAAGAAAATAGAAAAATAAAATAGAAGTATGAAACAAGCAAATTTTATACAAAGTCACAAAGGCCATTCAGACTCAGGCAGTTTCTTTGATCTCAGTCTTGATTTGGATTTGGATTTTATACCTTTTAATAAAACTTTCATCAAGGAACATAAATTAAAAATAAATAAAATTAAAAGGATTAATTATGTACATAAAATCTTAAGTCAAAATAGCAAAAAGATAAAATGCACAAAAGAGGTCCAAAGCCCAACTTTCATATATGAGCTTCAAATTTTATGAAATTGGTCTTGTTTTGAAGGTATTTGAAAGTGGAGTAATGTTCTCATATGCAAGAATACCCTCGTTAGTTGGCTTTTGTAGCAAAATTTATTTGTTCTTCGCCGCTTTGGGTTTGTGGGGCTGACTTCCTAGCCCCAATGGGCGTAGTGACTAGCGTTATAGGTTGTTGGGCGGCCGAAAGGTTGCCATGAGTGAGGGTTGGGGGACCTCCGTTTTCAGTGCACCGGACACGTAGCTTATCAAATCCGTTGCCACACGGATGGGAATGCATGCTACGAAAGACAGGGTCGAGTCTGAGACATCAACCGTCTACTCAATAAGCTACGTCAACTGTAGACCAAGTCCACAATCACTACACGAGATGAACCTGAGTTTGGTGAATTGAAGTTGGCCTCATGTGGAAGAGGACTCCCAGTTACTGCGCGCAATCGTACACTGAGGTGCTCCCCGCCAGTTGTTGGAATGACGCGAGCCGGGGCCTCGATTCAGAAAGAGGGAGGGACAAAGGAACCATCTCATTTGGGGTGGAAAACGAATCGACATCTCACTGTGATATAACCATTTCCATTTCATTTTGGGAAAGAACGGCAAAGTCCAATGAAATAAAATGAGTAGAACAAAATGTGACACTGTATGAGGAAGGTATGCACATTTTAGTCCGTCTTATGTGAAATTATGTTCTGGTTTATTTGTCACTTATTTGAGTTAGTATTTTTTTATATTTTTATTTATTCTAGTTAGTAATATCTACACAATGGAGGTAGTTTAAGGTCAATCAGAGTTAGGTTGAATTAATTAAAAATATGAGAAATTAACAGCTTATTAGGCCAATTTACACTTGGATTTCTGGGTTCCTTATTTTATGCAATTATGCATGATGAAATGCGAATATTATTAACACATGTATGAATGGTAATGATGCTATATTAATTATTAAATACAAATGGATTTTGAGGAATATAGCATAATTGATCAATTTTAGCACGTTGAATCTGAGATTCATCAACAGTATATAAGTTTTGTGGGAAAATTACTCTATCTCACTTCTACAAAGCCGGACATATGATATGTTGTGAGTAGAGCCGACCATCATATGAAGAAACCCCTTCACAGTCATTAGTAGGATGCTCTTCTGATCCTTCGATATTTGAAGGAATCTCCTGGACGTGGAATCTTTTATGGGATGAATGGAGACAGTAATATCTCCGTCTATACAGATACTGCTATGGTAGCTCTCCTGAGGATCGTCGATCCACTACATGCTATGCCATGTTTTGTTGAGGACAATCTGGTTACTTGACGAAGTAAGAAACATAGATTGGTCTCGAGATCAAGAACGAAGTAGAATACAGGGCAATGGCTCAAGCCACATGTGAGATCACATTGCTTGACTCTTTTCTAAAAGAACATGGCATGTCAGTCGCTACTCCTGTATTCTTATACTGCAACAATTCTACCACATATATCACCATAAATCCAATTTTTCATGTGTGGACAAAACACATTAAAGATGATTGCCATTTCATTCGTGATGCAATAAGAGGAGGACAGATCAACACTTCACAAATCTCTACTGAACTTCAACTTGCAGACATCTTCACAACGACACTTAAAGAAGCGCATAATATATTTAGTTTCCAAGTTGGGCATGATCGGCAAATATACTCCAACTTGAGGGGGGGATTGTTAGAGTTATTATATTTATATCATGTAACCTTTTGGGATATTTGTGTATTTTTTTCCTTTTGTGATCTATAGGATTTTCTCTCTAAATAAGAAACCCTAGACCTATGGAATAAACACAACAATTCATTCTCTTCTCTACATGCCAAATTTTTGGCTCAAGCCCGACTCGATATAAATTTGGCTGGATTTCAGGTCGAAATTGTAGATTGAGCTCGTGAATTGGGTCGGACCGGTCCAACCCAATGCTCATCCTATATAGTCTAATTTACAAGGAATATGGCATAAATATTGCTCAACTTATAGGGGCTACGGTGTAATCGGACAAGATTACTTGGGGTGTGGTGCAAAAGATTCCTTATTATCTATATTTGTCGTTAAGATTCTCCAACTATTATACACCATGTCTTTGTGAAGATATATACGCAACTGATCGTCAAGTACAATAAGAACTCCAAATAATTAGAGGCAGCATTAATTAGGACATATTCGTAGAAAGGTTTGCATTATTGAGATTTAGGACATCTAACTACGGCATATAATTCTCATTCCCCTCAATTATTATGTCCTTTTGTCTCTTATCTTCTCGCGAATCTCCCTCGCGAATCAATCAAGTACTCCATTATATCCAAATGGACAATATTCACTGTAACAAATTTTATTCTAATCTCAGATACTGCGTGACGGTGATAATTTTTTGACAGGATTTTTTTTCTAAACAACGAGCTTTTCGTCGGCAAGGTAAAAGAATTCAATGTCACAAACTACTGTTACAATATATTTTTACAGTGCATGGCTGTGACATTGGACATGACAACATAAATCAAAAGGAAAATACCTGAACAAGATGGCAGAAATTTCATCATCGCTGTAACCAATGATATTGTTGTCAAAGTGATTTTCATTATTGTAGCGATTTCCCTATTTTTGGCTTATGGTGATTTTTTTTTCAAAAATCCATCACCAAATCAGTCATTATTAAAATATAACAACGATATTATTTATTTTGAAATTATTTTTTGTAATTGAAGTTAGTGACGGATATCATATCCGTCATTATATCATTAGCAACGATTCATATAGTGATGCTTATTTATTGATATTTTTCAAAAATTTAAATAATCATCATTAAATTCCGAACTAAAAAATTAGCGATGATCACTTGAAATTTTGAGAAAATATCAACAAATAAGTGCCCCAACATGGACCGTTGCTAATGATATGACAGTGGATACAATAATTGTTCTTGATTTCAAGTATAAACAATATTTTGTAACGAATAATATTATCATTATATATTTAAGAGTAAATTACACAAAAGTACCTAAAATATACGCTCCCATTTTATGTCATACATACATTTTTAATAGTAACAATGCGACACCCAATCTATAATATATATTTCAATGTGGTCTTGAGTCGTTGTGAATGTTGTGATTTAAGCTTAGTAAAATGATCAACTAAATTTCAGCAGTCAAGTACCACATTAAGATAAATGTTAAACATCGATACCACATTCTTGCTTTTCAAAGTATATGTATGACATTGAAATAGGGTGTATAGTTAAGGAACTTTTGTGTACTTCAACGACTGATTTTGTTATGGATTTTGGAAAAAAAAGCATCATTATAGGTCAATTTTGTTGTAGTGATTTCTCATATATATATATATATATATTGGAATTTTCTTACGCATGTCATGTCGTTGATTCAAAGATGGATATATAGTTGAGCCTGCTAGAGAGGACGGAGAAAGCTCAAGAAATTTTAGAACGAGACTATGATATTAAGTTTTTGGATCGAAGCTCAAGAATCACCCAAGATAGATCTGAATAGAGGCAAAGAATCAATGTAACTGACCTCTTAAGATTGAGAAAAGGGCTTTGCTCTTTTCAGTCGTCAAGTGGTTAATCTGAAAGTCGAGTAAATTTTTTTCATTCAAGACTAGCATACGATCACTCAAGAAAGAGAAGATGATACTTTTGTCGGTCTGTTGAGGATCAAGGACTTCAAAGTAATTTACCTTCCTCCCGTCAAGTGATGGTGATCTTTGAGCATATATGGATCCTTTGCTGCACAGCAGAATGGCGTAACAGCAGGCAGCCGCTCATTCTGCTGTTACGACACTCTGCTGTGCAACAAAGGATCTGCTCCCTCAATACATGTTTGCTAATTGGCTTGGGTTGGGTTGGGGTAACCTCCTGTGAATAGTAGTTGTTTGAATGATTACGAGGGTTGGAAGGATAAGCGTTATGTCACATTAATTATGTGCTATAATAACTTTTTAATGATATAATATATTTTTTATCACTACAATAAAATTGAGCTATAGTGACGGTTTTGAAAAAAAATCCGTCACTAAATTAGCCGTTGTTAAGTATATAATGACGATATTATTCGTTGCGAAATGAGGTTTCGTCTTCAAAATTAGCAACGAATATCACATCTGTCGTTATATCATTAGCAACGGTCCACATAGCGATGCTTATCCGTTGCTATTTTTCAAAATATCAACCTAATCGTCGATATTTTTTAGTTCAACATTTAGCGATGATTAATTAAAATTTTGAAAAATAGCAACGAATAAGCGTCTCTATGTGGACCGTTGCTAATGATATAACAACAGATATGATATTCGTTGCTAATTTTGAGTACGAAAACTCATTTCACAACGAATAATATCGTCATTATATATTTAACAACGACTAATTTAGTGACGGATTTTTTCAAAACCGTCACTATAGCTCCTTTTTTTAGTGTATGTTGACTTTTTTTATTTAAACATAATTAAAAAATATTATTACCAAAGAAAATTGCAGGGTTCACACAAGTAATCTCAACCCAGAAATACATAGGTGGAGCTTGGGATATGTCGGGTACTCCGAAGTACCCTGGCAACCAAGCATGGCCTTGGAGATGTGGATGACATCATTGTAGGATGTCGAGGTACGTCGTCGACAACCTCCTTAATCCTTGAGAGAGAACGAGAGAGGAGAGTGAGATGGCGAGGATAAAATAGGTAATGGGAGAGGGCTCCCTATGGTGAGGTGGCTTAGGGATGATCTTCCCCTCCCGGTGAAGGTAGATATATATAGGGGCATGAAAGTCCCCTCGCCAAGTCTGTCCCCTCCCCCACGCCCGGCGGTTATGGTCTTCCCCAAGATCCGACCTCGCCGCAACCGCTGGAGACGGCTGTTTGACTACGCCGATCACGCGGGCCTTCTACAGTCATTTCCTCGAATGGAGGATCACCGGTATTCAAATACATGGACGATACGTATTCCCTATTAATGTAGCCATCTCCGTACAAAATGGTTGGGGTGTTCTCCTTCACGTCAATAGCATGGAATGGGATCAGTCCGCAGGCACTGAATTACGAAGGTCCCAAGTTCCCAACCGCGTGAGACCCGCGGGAGGGAACGTGCGTACGTATCTCATCTGCCGGGCATATAATTCGCATTCCCTTAATTCCCCTCAATTATTTTGCAATCACGTCACCTACTTGGCGACTTTATTTCTGCTCTCGCCAATCCCCTGCTATATACACTCTTCTCTTCTGCTTGTGATGGACTCTACCCGATCCCTGCCGAGATCACGTACTCATTACGCTTAAATTTGACCTCTGCTCACCACCACAGAAGATGTTCTCCGTTTTGTGGTCGAGACTCCATAGAGAAACGGTGATTCGATCTCTGAAACATGTGGCTCCCCTTTACTATATGTGCCACCGCTCCAGATACCAAAAATATTATGCGTTTATGGTCCTGGCAGTAGCAGAATCTAATAGCGTGATCCATGCACCACACAGCAGAGCAGATGCCATCCATTTGATGGTTGCCCTTGATCAGTGATGCTTTATATTGGACTAGATTCAGATGATATAGTTGACATGTATTGTGCTATCGCCATCCATGTCTCACTCACACGCACGGTAATCCTTTGTGAGAAACTTGCGTGACATTAACAATCTCATATATGATAACTATTGTTTGTATGTACATACATACTGTTGTTGTCAGCTATGCAACCAACGATACTATCGCCATAACTATAATTTGATTAGATTTTTAGATGATTTCTCTCATTCCGATAAAGAGAGGTCAATCTGCTTGATTGTGTAATTTTTCCGCGTTATACTATTAATCATTACATAGAAATTGATGGAAGACGGGCAACAAACTGCGCCGCTAATCCTTTTTGGATGGTAAATTCAATCCTTCGAAATACAACATTCATAGACCTAGGGACCATAACATTGCTATGCATAATTTTTCGGATCCTCTTGAGGAGCTCCACTGCTTCAATTGCCATGAACCCAAATGTATCAAAAGCAAAGGGGATGAATACATGTTGATTGTCAATGCAGACCTTCTAATGCTTAGCCACTTTAGTTGATGCAGCTTGTTGTGCAGCGTATCCCGCAACAAAATCACTCTTTATCAGACCCACTAGTGGAGAAACTCCAGTCAAATCGACACATGCATGTTTCCTCCAACCCATTCAAATATTAAAACATTTGTTGGTCTAAGTGTCGATCTCCTTTCCTGTGGATCGGTAAAAATTTCAACGGTGCTTCTTTTTTTGAAGCAACCCCTAGTCACACATCAAAACACAAAGTCTGAATCTAAGTTATAATTGGTGGGATTACTATTTAACAACTTGAACTTAAGTATGGATGAGCATTGGGTTTGGTCGGCCCGACCTGCCCACGAGTCCGATTCAAAATTTAGTCCAATTAATATTTGGCTCGGGCCGAAAATTTGGCCCATAAATAAATTGGTTGGGCTTTTGTTGACCATGTCTCGAACCCATTAGCTCCTCGGCTCGACCCGATAAGGGATCAATAAGATGCCTCATATAATAATCCATAATCCGAAATTATTATAGAGCAATTCAATATATTTTCATTAATCTGTACTACCTATGTAAACATAATTATTCATTCTCTTCTCTTACAATAAGCTCATGGTCAAGATTTTCTTATTATATTTATCATAAACTTACTTTTCTCAATACACATGGGTATCACTTCCCTCATTGTTCCTAGTATGTGTATCTCGTATAATACAATCTATTTTATTTGTGAATCGATAGCTTTGAATCAATGCTTCATATATGAATAATCCTAGTATACCCATTCACCCCCATTATTCCTTCAATAGCAATGGTACATTCAATCAAATGCTTTCCTTCTCCATGCTCTCACTTAAAAAAATTCTAGTGGGCCGATCCATCCCAAACCTAAGCCCATACTAATGGGGCCATGTCAGACAGTGGACCGAGTGAGAGAAATTTCGATCCACGGTCCATTAATTTTATTGAGCCTTGACATCAGATCACCTAGGATCGGAAGGAGCCCGACCTGATGCTCATTCCTAAGCTTAAGCATTTTGGGTGTCTGTTAGTAGATTCATCTGAGCTCGAACTTAACAATTTGTCATGCCAATTTTCCTCAATAACGATTCAGAGACCTCATCTTGTAATGTTACAGATTAAAACATCTATTGGATTAACTTGTGAATTGATACGTATATCAGGAAGAGTGTGCAGAATAAAATAACATAACAATATTAGAAGTGAGATAAAAAATTAAGGACAAAATCGTTATCACCCTCACAATAGCGATGTAACCCGAGGTTCCTAAATCCTAAACTGTAAATCCTTGAAGCGCGGAGATTCCAAGCTCTACAAAATTTTGAGGCACGAGCTTCGAGCACAGAGCTCTGAGCTCCCTAGGTCATATATTGATTTTGTGAAAGATCAAATATTCGTTCATCAAAGGCTAAAGGAAAACTATATCTTAAGTACATGTCAAAAGAGAATAAAAAGAAAGGGATTTTTACATCCATAATCCTGAGTAATTTCGTAATAACATTCATAACCCTGCATAATCGCGAATTACATGAGAGACCTCGAGTATTGCTTAACTCTTACATGATATAACCATGTGTTACGTACCGTTGGGATGACCGTTATATTTGACGGTTTTCGTTAGAAAAAGACCAAATTTCCCCTAATCTTCATTCTTATTTGCAAAACTTGCCCACAACAAAATCTGCCCCCTCCCCCTTGCCGAGCACCACTCCCTCTCCCCTGCAGGCCATGCATCGAGTCCCCGCTGCCGCCGATCAACCACCTCTGCAACCTCCCTGTCGACCGCGACCACATCTGTCAAGCCCCCCATCCCCAGCTGCAATCCCCCCTCCCAGCCCCGTTGACCGACCTGCAAGCAACAAGCCTCCGCCTCCCGTACCCCAAACCCCCCGTCGACCAACCACTAATCAACCCCCACCCTACCCCCTCGGCGACCGAAGTGCAACCGCCCGCACCCCCCCACTGCGCGTGATCGACCCACACTCCCTCCCCCATGCGCGCAATCGATCTCGCACCCCCCCCCACTCGCGATCGACCAACAACCCCCCCCCCCCCCCACACACACACACACACGTGATCGACGCCTCCCCCCCCCCCCGCCACCCAGAAGCTCTGCCTGGTACCAACCTTCCTCTTCCTCGCCCCTGCCCAGCGGAAGCAACCTCCTCGCGCCCTGCCTAGACGAAGCCCTCCACTGCCCGGTGGAAGCTCGGAGCTCCCCCTCACTCCCGCGCCCTCGCCCAGACGAAGCTCTCTCCCTCGGAGCGCCCTCGCCCAATTCAAACCCCCGCTGCGGTCGCCCATCGCCCCCCCCCCCCCCCCCGCGCCGCCCAGCTTCGAAGCCTCCCCCCTCGGAAGCTCTCCCCCTCCCGTGCCCCTGCCCAGCCAAACTCGAAGCACCTCCACCTCCTTCCACTGACCTGCAACGGAGTTCCAACCCCCCTCCCCCCTGCACGCAATCAACCCCCCCCCCCCCTCGCGATCGACCTGCAACCACCCCCCCCCCCCCACGCGATCGACGCACCCCCCCCCCCCCCCTCGCCACCCAGAAGCTCTGCTCTACCTGGTACCGACCTTCTGCCTCCGCTGACAGGGACGATGTCGGGTTGAAGAGGGAGCTATTCACGATGAGCACGTCCTGGGGATTGGTCAACGTGGAGATAAAGAGCATGTCCAGTTTTTCCTTTTTGATCAATCCTAATCGTTAGGTGTAGAGTTGTTAGATTAACTCCCTCCTATTGTTGAGTTAACATGTTAAATTAACGGAAGGTTATGGGTGTGAAACGGAGCGACTATCCAGGGTCTCTCATGTAATTCACGATTATGCAGGGGTTATGAATGTTATTGCGAAATCACTTAGGGTTATGGGTGTAAAAATCCTAAAAAGAACCCACACACATGCATGAAAGAAAACACACGTAAGCATTACAAAAGAAATCTAAAGTTCTAAGACAAACAAAACTATAACAAAAATAGGCTATAGTGACCTTTTTTTGCAAAATTCGACAACAAATCAACCATTGCTAAATATATAATTACGACATTATTCATTGCGAAGTAACTTTTTGCACTTAAAATGAGCAACGAATATCATATATGTCACTATAATATAGCGACGGTCGATATAGCAACATTTATCACTTACTATTTTTAAAAAATTTAATTTATGGTTGCTAATTTTTAAATTCAAATATAGCGACGATTAGTTAAGATTCTGAAAAACAATAACAATAAGCATTGTTATATAGATTGTCGTTAATAATATAGTCAGATACTCACAGGTATGATATCCATCATTAATTTCAAGTATAATAAATATTTCATAACGAAATTATCGTCGTTATATATTTAACAACGACTGATTTAGTGGCGGATCAAATATAATAATGAATAATATAGTCGTTAGATATTTGAAAAAAACATCACTATAATCAAATTATTTTTCTAGTGAAAGAAAACAAACTTCATTTCATTGATTTCATACTTAACATACGTGTTCAAGATAATATATTTGAGATATGATATCCGCACTCCGAGCACCAAAATTGGGAAGTATAAGTAATTACGTTTGACTTCGTAATTTAATATCGCATTTCATCGCATTTGGAATTTTGTTTTGACTAATATTTTTATAAGAAAAAATACATCCTAGGATGTGGTAGATTGTCTGATGGCAAATTGCAAAAAAGCCATCATTTTCACTTCTTATGTTTTCTATTTCTGGATTTAATCCAACGGCTTTCCAATATTAGTCAATTTCCTTTTATTTATTATAATATGTGGGGTACCTTGATATAACTAATTGATCAGTGATGATTTGTCTCGCTCCTGCAGCTTAAAATTCTATCTGCTTATAGAATGTTTCCATAAATTTTGTGTATTTCAAAGTTTGTGACGTGACAATTCAGTGCGCTGTAACCTTAATTAAAATCCAGTAAATCCCACGGTCCTTGACACGTGCCTACCGTGACGTTTCAGTGTTTCCTCACCTCAAAAGCCACATTCTCCGTTCTTTCCTCCTACCTCATTTTTTTGCCATTAAGGGCATGAGCTTTACAATAATGCTCGATTGGCGTTCACCATTAAGATCATTAAAGATATTAGATTTAAAAAAAATTATTAGGGCATCGATCAGTGAATAATTTATACGAATCGTTTGTCGATCAATACATAAATCCGATTGAATTTTATATATATTAAAAATAATATATAATATTATCTCGGAAAACTTGTTAAATTTTATATTATTAAAAAATATAAATTTATTTGAAAAAGGTAATCATCTGTCTGAGTTGTATTTTATATATTATTTTAATAATAATATTCTTTCACATGTCGTTTCATCCATTACTTCAGTTTTATATATAATAAAAAATAATATATAGTATTATTTTGAAAAACTTTTTGAAATATTATTAAAAATAATATATAAAATTGTTAAGATCCATCCTTTCATCCGTCGGAAATATTTTAAATATATTAAAAATAATATATAATATTATTTCAGAAATCTTTTTAAATTTTATATTATTAAAAATAATATATAACTATTTGGAAAACATATAGAACGTATTTGGATTAAGAAATAGTTTATATTATTTTTCCAAATAGTTTATATTATTTTTAATAATATAAAATATCAAAAGTTTTCCGGAATAATATCATATATTATTTTTAATATATATAAAATTCAATCGGCACGTGATGCCGTGATCGGCAAACGGTTCAGGGAATTTTTTAAATCCTATACCCTGACCGGGCATTCTTGTAAAGCTCATGCCCTTAATGGGAAAAAATCTCCCTCTTAATGTGCTCTGTTTTTCCTTTTTTGTCAATAGTTGTCTTGTGCGATCATCCCCATGAAGAACCCTAAATAGGATTACTTTTTTTCCTTCGCCCTCTATACGAGGACTGCCTCCTGCTCTCATCTCTCCTCGTCTCAAATCACCTAACGAACATCCTCCTGATCAGAAATTCTAAATAGGGTTTCTTTCGATTTCTCTGCCCTCTCTTGGGCGATCGCCTCTTGCTATCATCTCTCCTCATAGGAAATCGCCTCACATGACTGAGCCCGCCGCGACGCGTGGGTATGCTATGTATAATATATATGCAAATGGTTACATTACCTTGGTGAATAAGATGTACAAACCATGTAATGGATTATCTGATGAGGGAAAGCTGGTATTTTAGTGGGAAGAGGATTCTATGTTGTAATGGCATTTACAGCAGAGGTATTGTAATCGTGTTTGTTTTTGCAATTTAAGTAATAATATCCAACCTTATATATTGAATCCTAGATCAACAAATATACTTTGTTTCAAAAAAAATTTAATGTCCTTTTATTTATACCACTAAATATAATTATAATCCAATATCTCCATTAGTTTTTATAAATTTGAAAATATTTCAAATATTACCTCCAACCTCGCCGTAGAGCGCTAGCAAATACACAAGTATAGGGTAAAATGGGGCTGCTCTTTGGGGAGCTAACTTGGCTCCTCCGCAACACTTTCCCTATTTTTTATTTTTTTTAAGAAAAATACTTGTGTGTCTTTTCATAGCTATATTATTATATTATGCCATTCACGTTTCATCCGAAACAAAGACTCCTATGCCTCCATCAAGACAGAGTCGATTTCAGCAAACCTGAGACTGTTAAAAAATGTATGTCTAGATGGAGGTTGTAGGAGTCTCTGTTTCGCATGAAACTTGAATGATATAATATAGAGATGTAGTGATGAAAAACACATTGAACTATTTTAAACAATAAAAAATTTGAGAAAATGAAGCGAAGGGAGCCAATTCAATTCCCTCGGTAGGGCAGCTCCATATTACGCGGATAATATAAAGGGATTGACGGTCCAAAAGGAATTGGTGATGCAGCTTATTGCCCGCTTGTTGAAAGAAAAATAATATAACATGGTTAAGCAAAATGCATCCATTCAGGTTACAACCTCTTGTGAACTCAACCCATTTATTGTGAGGTGATGTGTGCATCATGATTAATTTAAAATCATATTTTTTGAAATACCATCACATGAAGTTAACCTGGTTGTTTCCAGTATTAAAACCGATAAAATTAACAAGCAACTATCCGGATTAATATGATTCAATATTTATCAAAATTACATATTATTAATCAAGCATAATCCAAATTCAAATATGCATAACCCTGGGATAATACAGGAACTATAATGTAAAAAAAGAAATGTGATTGGACCAATATCGTTTTAAAAATTGGGAATTCTAATCCTGAAGTATGCACTCCATCGGTGCAATTGCTCACTGGTTAACAACAAATGCACGTACCTAGTTATGAAAATGGAACTCATTATAATAAATGTGGGAAAATCAATGGTCTCGTAATTGTATTCTTGCAATGAAATTCACAAAAATGTTTTTCTATTTCGGTTAGGAATAGGATGGGACACTAACCAGCCACGTGGTCCATAGTAAGAGGCCTTTACATGTTGACAAGTAAATGAATCGGTTAATGGACACAATCATATATTTCTATGTTGACCCCCCTAAAAGTATGAATGAATAACTTTATACACATTTGTGATCCTCATACAAAAAAGGGAAGCTGCCCTATGGAGCAGCTAATTTTGGCTTCTTCACGATCATTTTTCACCAATTTTTTTATAGAAAATACTATCATGTATTTTCATCACTCAATCACTTTAATATGTCATTTTAATTCATCAGAAACATATCCATATACCTTCCATCTAAAACAAGTGATTTTAATGGTCTTAGAATAACAAAATCACCTTATTTTATTATGTCAATTTGTTGTAGTCGAGAAACAAGGATTGATCAAAAATCACTAAATTAATTGCATTTAATTAAATTTAAAAGCGGAAGAATTTATTTTACTTGGATAAGGTCATGATCGATTACATGTAGGTAATTGTCTCCTTATGTTGATTTTCAGATAATTTAGAGACTAAGTTTTCAGAGAAGAACTTTTTGATTTTTTATGCAGTTAAAAATGCAAATGCAATTTGGCTAAGTTTAGGGGTTAAAATATAAAATTTCAAACAAACGATGTCAAAAAAATTCTAAACTTGGCTAGAATGTTAATGCATGCAAAATTAAGCTACTTTAAATTTTAGATAATTTCAGGTACAAAATGAATTTTCTGTAAATTATATATGCAAACAATGTGATTTTCAGTAAATGAATTTAATAACTAGCAAACTTAAGTAGTTTCTAGAAATAAAATTAACCTAGATATTTCTAATAATAGGTATCTGGGAAAAATCTTAAATCCTAAAATACTAAGATTACAGGGAACTAAAATCCAATTACTCAATCCACTCATTTATTTATTCAAGGAAAATATATGAATGTAAATAGGATGATTTTTGGAGGCATTACAGAGCACAATTAATTCTACAAATTGTGGATTTTTAGAATTTTCGGAATATTAATTAATTTAATAAGAAATTCAGAGCTCAAGTGGATGAAATATGCAATTTCTCACCAACTTAATATCAGTAAATCAATTAAAGCTCAGAAAAATACATTTATTTCACCACATGGTAGAGAATTCATTGTCCAACATAATGCAATTTTTTGAATTAAAATATACGAAAAATAAAGATCCAGATGAGTGATTAAACACATGGTTCTACATGCAAAATAGAAAATAAAAATAAAATACACAAATGTTAGCGGAGAGATGCGCTTCATTAAATATCTAAACTCGTAAGGGTTTTGTTGTAAATTTTTAGAAGCGGGTGTTGCATACATGAGGAGGATTGAAGTGCAATTCTTAGGAACTCGAGATCGTGTCTATAAAATTACCTCTGCACTTGTGAGAAGCACATGGACTGGAGGATTGGGCAGCGACTCAACTTCCTCAGTTCCATGTGGTGGACGACGATGGTTCGACTAAAGAGGCTCGGGCCTCGGGCATCAATCCTCCAGGTGGCGTGCGTGTGAAGCTTTAGGTGCCCCAAGGCATGTGGTTTGGATCACGGTTCGGAGCAAGGCTCGGGAAGGTTCTAGTTTGTATTATGAAGCTTGATATAACGACTGTATTTTGGGCGTACATGGATAGTAAGGATGAGATGTGTTCCTGATCATGCGTCAATTGTAGCACATGGAGTGGAGATTCACTTCTTCGTCTCCTCTGTTGATCATCAACTCCGGTGGCTTGATGCCTCTCCTCCTCCAGTAATCGATGACTGACACACAACCGATGTTGTGAGCATCGGAGGGATGTTGTGGCATGAAGGTGGCTGCTCTAGGGACCTTTAAGTAGGGAAGGGACTCAAGCACTTGGCTAGATCCAAGCATGGATGCACAAGAAGATGGAGGGTGTTGGAGCTCCCTGGATGGCGATAGAGGGGGCTCGACTTCGACCACGGACTTGGTTGAAGGTGAAGGTATTGCGTGAAATAGAATTTGTGACGACAGAGGGGTTTGAAGATGATCGTGATAGTCGAGGTGGTTTAATCGAAGAAAATGATGCGGAGATACCGAGAAGATGAGGAAGAAGAGTAAAGGGAGAATAAAAGAGGGAGAGGAAATATAGAGGGGTAAGGGAGTACCTGTGTTCGCCTACTAGGGAAGGAAGGTGGCTCAACTATGGGTGGTTACCTTGATTTGCTCCGGTGAATAGAAGCAAAGAGCTTGGCTGCGAAGCAGAGAGGTGCAACAACATGGAGTCAAACTCCGTGGATCACACCTGGTGGAGGTCATCGTTGGAGGAGACTCATGGCTCCTGTCACCATCTTAGGTTTCTAAACGTGGTTATCTCACAGTTGGCAGATGATTTGACAGTGGTGACGGGGCTTTTAGTGGTGTCCGTTAGGGTTTGGCGAGAGAGGCAAATGTGAGGTGAAGTGGTAGAGGAGGAGAGATAGGTGCGAGGTGTGGATGACGTAGAGGATCTTGGGCTCGGTGGATGGTTGCGAAAGGATGAATGGTGAAGGTGGAGGGTAGTTGCTGGGTGGAGAAGACGGAGGAAGTGGGCGAAGTCCCTGACTGTTCGATTGGCCGAGATCGAACGACCACGGACGAGACACTGGCAAGGCCTAATCAAAATAATAAAAATAAAAAAATAATAAATAAAAAATAATAAATAAATAATAAATAAATAAATAAAATGATCTCAGTCATTAGATGAAGTGGTACCTCATCCAACGATCGAAAATGAGGGCATGTAGATGAAGCTAAGTGGGGGACACGTTGACTCGAGGAGCTACCATATGTCATCTCTACAAAATTAAGAAAATAAATTAAAAGAAATATCAAAATAAAAATAGTAGTGGATGTCAAATCAAAACATGTTCTTCATGAAAGTTGTTCATCTCGATAAGATCTACAACTTTTGTGGAGGGACTAAACCAAAAGAAGTCATCTATAAAAAGTGTATTTTGGTGGTCTTCTATGTACATCATGATTTTTATGTTTTGTAATATTTTTATGATTTTTAAATAGGGAAAACTCAAAATAAAATCAAATTGAATATATAAGAAATAATTACAACTTAATCTATTTTTAAAGATTTTTAACAATTAATAAAATAAAGAAATAAAACAAATAGGACTAACGTAGAGATTGTATATAAAGACTCACAATAATTCATTTTCTTTGATTTTAAATTTATTTTTGATTTAGATTTTTACACACTTTATTAAAACATAAATAAAAAATATATGAAAAATAAATAAAATAAAAATAATTAATTTTATATATAAAATAATAAGTTAAAGTTAGTCAAAATTTACAATACACAATGTGGGCCCAAAACCCAAGTTTCACATATGAACTCTGATTCTTTTGAATTTGATCTTGTTTTTTAGATAACTAAATTCACATTAATTCAAAAGAACAAGGGTTCATAGGAGACTATATTTGAGAGATATCTGCATTTGCAACTTTTTATTTGAAAACTAGGGTTGGATTTTATTTGACATATATACAAGTTAGTATTTTTCTTTGATATTTTATGAATATAAATACCATTTTTCATATATTTTGTAATTGTATTTGATTATCTATGCATGATAAATGCATGCAAAAATCAAACACGACGTAAAATAATGAATTGGTGATGAAATGCATTTATTGGATTTTTATGGATTGAGAATGAGTCACAATAAATTAGTGTAATTAGTTATTTTCAAATGAGTTAGTTAATATACATAAGTCAGAACTTCTCTTTTTTACGACTTTTCTGGTGTTTTTAGATTCAGAATTGAGTGATAGGAAGGAAAGTTGGTGTAGCTCCAATAGAAGATATGATGAGAGAAGATCGTTTAAGATGATTTGGTCATTTGTAAAGGAGCTCGATTGATGCACCCGTTAGAAGATGCGAGATTTGGGATGTTGAACTAGTTAAAAGAGGGCGACGAATGCCCAAGAAGTGTTGGAATGAGACTATCCAAAGGGATCTTAGTTATTTGGATTTAAGCCCAAGAATGACACAAAACAGATTTGAATGGAGGCAAAAAATCCATGTGAGTAACCTTACTTAATTATGGGAAAAGGATTTGTTGTTGTATGTTATTAGTTAGAACATGAGATGAATAAAGAAACAATAAAGAAATAAATCAAAATGAATTGAATATGTACATGAAATCAGTAAATATGTCGAATTTATAGTTGATTCCAAAATCCAATTTTCATATATGAACTCTGATTCTTTTAAATTTGATGTTGATTGTAGATATTTGAGTGTACATTAATTCAAAAGTGAGTAGAGTGAAATTAGACACTATAGCATTTATAGCTTTTCCATTTCAAACCAGGGTTTGGGTTTATATAACATATATACAAGTCAGTTTTTTTTGAGGATTTTTCATTAAATTAATTAGTGATATGTACACAATGGAGATAGTTTGATGCTATTTGGAGTTAGTGTGAATTAATTAAAAATAGGTGAAGTTGGGTGATTATATACAAGTGAATACAAATGCAATATGAAATTCTAATTTGTGCAAATTATTTACAACGTGAATGGTAATTATGAGTTATAAACACCTAAATGCATGTAATTATTCCATATAAAGCTCTATATTTAGCTAATTAGAGTGATGAATCACATATTCATCAGTATAAAATGAGTCAAGTTAAAGAGTTAACTTAAGAAGATAGAGATATTAAAGACTTGTATCGTATACTGTCACGAACATGCACACACCCTTTGAACAGAGACATGACATAATACATGCATGCATACTTACATACATACATGCATACATGCATGCATGCATGTAATACATACATACTTATTTAAGTGTGTAAATTTGACAGACCAATAGGTTGTTGGCCTACATGCTGATGAGCTGGTGTGCATATAAAGAATATGAGATGTAGGATCATTCAAAGGAACCATACATGTTCATACTTTATGAACCAAAAGACAAGAGCTCGCTCATGAGACATTAGGATCACAACGAATTTCATCGATGATCATATTATTTCTAAAGCAAGATGATAATTCGAGAATATTAATATATGCTTTTGGAAAGCATATGAATTGGTATTGTCACCTAATGATTAATTGAGAAATCAGTTGATAAATCCTTGAAGAAGACAACCAAATATAAGATTGAACTTTGGGTTTGTTTAAAATCTCCAAATATGTAGGATGCTTGAGTGTTGTGAAAGTTGTAAGTTGATACGATCATAATATATTATATACCATTACACTTTCATTATGAGGGAATGATACAACATAGTGGATTTTAGTGATTTTGCTTCGATCTAGATGATTGAGAACTAATTAGATTAAATCTCAAATAATGGAACTAATTTCTAGATCCAAAGAATTGGAAATTGATCGAAAGAGTTCGGAGTCAAATAAAAAATGACCCAATGTCTGCTTTAAATCAGATAACTCAAAGTGATATGAATCTTGATATTAGATATAAATCTAAATATCAAGTAACTATGCGTGATCTATATAATCCCCATAATATTATCTCCAAGTATTCACGAATATTGCACATGAGTCTTAATTGGATTAAGAATTGTACATTAAGAGATCGACTATCAAGATAATAATTGTTTATTATCACTGATAATTAATGTGTGTAATATGTGAATACAAATCACATAATTGTCATTTTTTATAAGATATAGATCTATAATAATTAATATTATTATGAATATGATTCATATTTATTTAGGATATATGTGAATATGATTCACGTAATTAAATAAATGCAAATTGGATATACATTTAATTATCGACTAATGGATTGGATTCATTATATGGTTGGATGATTTTTAAATTTATCCCATGATGGTTGGTTGTAATTAATTATTTAAATAAGATAATTAATTTCACAATTATCATGGATCAATTATGTATAGGACTTGAATTAGATGGATAAATAATTGAGAAAAGGCTCTACTCCATCTCTCGTAGCCATCCATATGACTAAACAAAGATGGAATGACCTCTCATATTCTCATTCAATTATTCTACAAATGATTTCAAGTTCAAAATCAAGAGAAGAAATTAAAAGAAAAAGTACTCTCATTTCTCTATAATATTCATATTGTTGATGTTACTGTCGTCATAATCAAGGAAGTAGTGACTAAATGCCTATGGAAAGATCAAAAGTAATTAGAATTGTATGTATATGATGACATGTAAAGAACATTTACGTAAAAAACTATATGATGACAATAATGTAAAGTACATACACATAAAGAATTGAAAGTGATAACGATATTATAATATGATATGATGACAATATTATTCTCCCGAGATCTCAGAGTATTATATGATACTCAAATACGCATTTGCATCTGTAGTGGAGTGCTTTAAGTAGTCAGGTTAAGTTGGGGCATAGAAGTTAGATGGGGCACAAGGTCTTACGATATCGTTGGTGGTTCATATTCTTTTCTATGGTCAAAAGCCGGGGGCGTAGAAGTGGTTTGGGGTGTGTGTGTTGTGTTTACTTGTTTCTCTTGCTTGTTATTTGAGTCGGTCTACGACCTCAATATCTGGGTGTTGATTGGATCTAGACTTTGCATGCTTGTTTTCTTTGGTTCCTTGGACAGTTTGTATACAGATGCATTCATGTTTTTTATCTTATTCTTTGTTTTTGTTGTTTTCTTTTTCGTTTACATATTTTTAGTTGGCTTATATATGCTATAAGTGTATTTTATAGTATACACATGTTATAAAAATATTGCATTAATGCATCATGAGTATATTTGTTAAGATATTATGCTCTATTTTTTCCAGTCTTAGGTGGATGAAACTTGGGTTCATCAAGCCACTCCCCAAAATGAAGTCAATGAACCTCACACTCTGAAGCAAGTAATGTTGAGTTCCCATCTCGATATGAAGCATGCCTACTTGTTTCCTTGTTTCCTTGTTCATCCTTGGTTTTTGTTTCCAAAAGACTTAGGTTCATTCGAAACCCGAATCTATTGGGTTGCTTCTAGGATAAATCCTTTTTGTATTAACCCGATAAATTCTGACAAGGTTGTATTTTTCCGTTTCAAACGGATTAGTGCTCTAGCTTACTTAAGAAAGTTGTTTGAAACAATGCATCGGTTCAATAATCATAATTTTTATAAATAAGAAAGACAGGATGCAAGGATCTTGATTATTCTGGCAATTTTTCCAGATGACTTATATGAATGAAGTTGTAAGAGACGACAAAAGAGGACCTTCCACTTAGGAGCTTCACATTTTAAATGTAACAGTGAGACCACAAGCTTTCAATTTTAAGTTTTAATATCGACAAAGAGATCGCAAAAGCTTTTACCAAAATCTGTTTTGTAATTTATCCTAAAGAATGTAATCAAGGATGTACGTTTCTTTTCTCGATATTGCATGCTTTAAGCTCAAGCAAGGGGCTTGCGGGCAATTAAGCTGCAAGTCGAATGTATGCATGTTTGAGGGTGGATCTTCTGTTGTACAACAGAGGTTTGCTGTAAAGTGGAGGTCCATCCGAGTGGTTCACACAATAAGTGCTTACAAAAACTCTGATGTTGTGTGAACCGCTCGATCTTGATCGAGCGGCTATGGCGGACCTCCACTTTACAGCTGAGATATGTTGCACAGCAGGGACCGTCCTCTGTAGGTTTTGCCTGTACCTACATGCATGGGCCCTTTTACTACATGTGACGGGGAGCATCTCCTTTGCTGTGCTAAGCAGGACTGCTGTGCTCTTGTTTTTCTTTTCTTTCCAAAACCTATTTAAGAAATTTGAATTTATAGATCAAATCTATGAATGTTCGTCGATATGCCTATCAAATCCATCTCTACCTATTTTATCTTAAAAACCAAAGATTTGGTCAGACTTGCTCCATTTTAATTAGAATGGGGTTTTAAATCTCATTGTTGTTGACCTTTTTTTGACTCTTAAGATAAAATAGGTAGAGATGTCGGATTTGGCGGAATTAAATAAGCATGTAAATGGATATTCATATACAGATCCAATCCATAAGGTCGGATTTCTCAAATGGATAACCACCATAGCGTGGGAGCTGCTGCCTATACAACATCAAATGACAGTCTGAAAATATGGTCGACTGATCAGTGGATCTTCCAGTCGATGCTGGATACATCTAAGAGCTTCTTCAGCCTCCCGAAGAACATGAGTAGGATGAGAACAAGCTTCCCTTCGCTGCTCCAGCTTCCCACAAAACCATACCACCTGTCCCGGCATTCCCCCACCTCTGGTTTCAGACGCCGTTCACAGCTATACCCTGCTGAGAAACCCACATTGCCGTATGCGCTGCAAATCCATATCTACTATTGGGTTATTCATCGTATACCTTATGCATTTATAACAAATCGATCATGTCATTGTTACCAATAAACGCATTCCGTTCTATGTGCGAGAAAGAGGTTATTACCTGACGACTTCGATGACTATATTTAAAACGCTGAAGTTTATGGGATCAGAAGATAGCTTGTCCTTCTCGGTGATGCAAACCAGTATGACAGAGACGCAAAGGTAAGAGAGAGGCGAAGTAACAAGAATCCTCTTCCATATGCCCCTTCTCTTCGATTGATCTTGTCCCTTCCTCGGATTTGCATTCCATGAGCCTTCTATGGGACGAAACGAAGCATATGGTGGAAGGTACCTGGAATGTAAATCCATTAACATGAGACTAATTCTAGATGAATATATAGGTGCTCAAGTAATTACATCATGAAGACGTATAGAACCAAGACGGCCGGGGAGATGGCGGAGAGATCGACGATGGATTCGCCTGCATGCCTTGAATTCACGGATAGGAACACTGCACCTATCAGCTTCTGGTGGGAGCTCATCCCCTCGAGCCCCTTGGAGTCCCACTCCATCATGCAGAATAACACTACTTGCACCGTCACCAATCCAGCAGCCGTCGCCGCCAGCCACGCGCAATGCGTCGACGATATGAGATGTTCATACTCAATCTTCTCCTCCCATCTTCCACCGATCATTTTTCGTAACACCCAAAGGATCAACCTCAGGCAAACTGGATAGAGGACATTCCCAGCAAGGACGAGAGTTGCGAGGAAGAGGAGAAGGCCAGCATCGTTCTTGAAGGCCATCATGTTCTCGTTGGTGGGAATGAAGCCACAGTTGCTGAAGGACGAGACGGTGGTGAACACGGCGAAGGTGCGCGGACGGATGCCCTTGTTCTTGAGCACGTCGCGCGCGCTCTTGACAACGCTTACATATACAAGGATGGAGCAAGAACCAATTACGTTGCATGCCATCATGTACCCCATCACTGTTCTTCCCAGGTTTCTCAGGGACTCCACGCATTCCCGCGCTTCTTCTTCATCTTTACCACCCTCCGACAGTACTGAAATAGCATCAAAGTTCTATAAATGTACACGGATAGGTGCGGGGAGAAAGGATTTGATTTCTGTACCTGCAAGTTGTTGTTCTTGTTTCTGAGGTGGAAGGAACTCAACGTCAACAACGACGTCGTCCATGACAGACCCACTAGATCTATTCGTGGCGAGGTTGCCTGCTTTTCTAATGTGATCAAGAAGCTCCATCTTCCTCGAGAAAAGACCGAGCATGGAGATGAAAATCTCCCCGCCCACGAGCATGAGCAGGGTCACCACCGCCAGCTGCGTGTCGGAAAAGATCTCCATTTCCACGGTCGACATACTCGACGCGGTTGCGGCAGACACTGCCATGAAGAACATGTCGAGGACTCGCGGCCGCGGAGGTGCGACGTTGGACATCGTCCTCCAAGGGAGGGCTCTGAGGAGGATCAAGCCGAGCAAGGAGAGAAAGAGCAGGTAGAACATGCGGAAGAAGAGTGGATGGGCGTTTATGAGAGAACATTTGAACCATGGACGCCACTTGCGTCGACCATCACTTGCCATTGATGCTCAACTTTACCAGTAAAGGTAACTAGAGGGTGTTGGGTGTGTTGACTCTGCGTTTCTTACTTGGGAACACTTCTAGATTATGCCACCGGGCATGCGCTTATATATATAGATTTCAGTTTAAAATATTATATATGTTTCTATTATACGGTTGTCGAAGCTGATAGGTCAAGTACCGGACAGTAGATGATTTGGCCGGGATGGTATCCATTCCATTCCAATAGAGTTGGGTGTCACACCCACCAATGCCGATAGTATACATGGCTGATATTAGATATGTGATGGATACACAGTCCATCTAAAAGATACTCTAAATTGAAGGCATATATGAATATGGGAAATACTGCCAACCACTTTCTGCATTTGATATAACTGTATGACATCAATATTGCTTAAGATAAGCCCTAGATAGATCCCCCCTTTGATGTGTTCCTCCATTACCTTTTGAATGACAGAGAGCCACTTCCAGCTTTTAGTGGAGGCGCATATTTTATGTGGTTGTAGTGCATTCGCAGCATCAAACGGTTGTTGCATATGACAGATGAACAATGTCATCGACTCACCATGGACGACACTGCAAATAGCTTCCATTTTATTCTCATGTTTGATATGAGTCCCTATGCAGCAGATCAATCTCGACAGAATTCTAGCAGAGATTGTTTTAAAGTCTCTACACGAAACTGCTTAAATTAGGCCTATCAATAGATAGCTTATTGTAGAATTTATGCTTTGCAAGAAACAGAAAGCCATACTGTGATTATTAACCAGTTTGTGATATCAGTACCTGTCCAAGTTTGGTACATGGACAAGTCCTGATGCAGACTTCCTGGATAGGTGGTCAGATGATTACCACTTAAATAAAATTTCAATCATCAGTAGATGCCTTCAACCCAAAATGTATGCGCTCTTGTTCTGTCTGGTCAAATCTTTACCTAAAAGATACGAACTACATTTTGCTAAAACCGCTTCAAAGTCTATACTTTTCTGGTTGTGAGTTGTCTGTCTTCACTTTGTTTTTCAAGGATACCGAATTTGGGCGTCATCAAATAACAGGAACCCAAAAGCACTTGCAACTTCTATTTCACAAACACCCGCAGTTAGGGCTGTCAACGAATCCTCAATTTCGGTATTCACTCAAATTGGGTTTGTTAAATATTCGATTGGAAATTAAATGCAGAACCCCCAACTTCACAGTGCTTTCTCTGTCTCTAGAAGATGATATCCATGCTGAGCCACTAGCCGCTACGAAAACAAAGTAAGTCAGAAAATCGAAATATATATAGTTTTCTTTTGATTTTTAGGGAATTACCTAAAGAAATATATCAAATAATGATTAGAGGTGGGTCTTCTCCATCCCTCTTCTCCCTCCTCGCATTGGCTGCAAAACTTATTAAGAAAGAATTTAAAATCATAAGTCCAAATGTAGTTAGAAAGGGTTCATTTTTTGAAGGCAATACAACTAGAGCAAGGGATCAATTATAAATTGGGCATTTTTTTCAATTTACAATGAGAGGTGAGAGATTCCCTGGAACATCATCGAACATAGCTCATTACAGGTCAACCACCAGATCGATGCTTGGAGGACAAACATCTGCCAATGGGATAAAAGGTAAGAGACATAATTATGTTGCTAAAAAAATATCTTAGTATTCACCCTCATAGGAGAAACTTTAGTGTGAAAGATTTAATAGTAGAGGGATAGTAAAGGAATAGGTGGGAGATTGTTTCCTCATCATTTAGATATAAGAGATATGCATTAATGGTTGAGATGGAGTCAGGTAGTGGTATGTCTTGGGTGCAAATTTTGTTAAGGCTCAAGTACCATAGGAAGAGGGAGGCCCTCGAAGGGCTTATGCCAAAAGTTGATATTTAATCTCGATCCTAAATCCCTGGGAGATAAGAAGGGTATAAAGATCAATAGTAGTCCTTAAGGACGATGTTCTTCCTGGGATGATTATCGAAGCTGCGATGGTTGGGCATAGGGGGTAAAGTTTGCTAAGAATAGCTTGATTTGTCGAAGTTCAATCGGTGAATTGCTTCTTTTTGCTAATGCTTTGAGTCAATTTTGTTCCGACTCCTAAAGTGGACATAGCTTTTCCAAGGGTACAGTTCTTGTTGAGAGTGGGGTGGGGGGATGACCTCGTTGATGTTATAGATGTAAAGAAATGAGTTATCTTTCGGATATGACCGAATGCAAGGTAAGATTTCGGATAGCCAAGGATCCATTCTTGATGGAGCGCCAACAAAGAGAGTCTTTGTTGTTGGGAGGCTCAAGCATAGGAGTAGGTCGGATGTTGTGGTACCTCCCTCGGATCATTTTTGCAAATAATAAGGTGGTTCACTTGGCTCTTGACCCAAGACTTGGATAGCATAGCATGGTGGAAAAGTTCAATGCTTTGAATGTCCCAACCATCATTTGATTTTGGTCATATAGATAGTCTCCCATCTAACTCGATGCATATTTTTGTCTTTGTTGCTCCCATTCCGGAGAAAGTGCCTCCTGATTTTATCGATGTTATTAATTTAGACACTTTCAGGGAGGATAAGACGTGGTTTATTTGGAACACGTTGAGGAAGGAGACCCGAGAGGGGAGGGAGGGCACTTTTGACTTCCAACCCAATAGTTTTTACTTTCAAATTTCTCGATCAGAGGATCCATTCACTTCTCTTTAGGGATTTTGAGAATTGAGGTATTCCAAGGTAATGGATGGGGAATTTCTCCTAACTCCATCCAAAAGTATCGATCACCAACTATTTCTTGGGATCATCGAGGTTAAGATAGTGTATTGTGGATTTCTCCTCAATGATGTAAAGGCTGATAATCTTCGAGAACACTTTGAGGAATTCAAAATTACATAGGTATTGGAATAGTATCTTTGCACTTATACCACTGGAGATTTTAATTCATATCATTTTACTAAAAGTTATAATTTTGATAACACTGTAAAAATAAATTTATGCTCTTTTATGAATATATTGTAACACATTGATATTTATTTGATTATTTATATATTTTTGAAGTCATCATTGAATCTAAGTGTAATTGATTCATAAAAAATCATTTTTCTTCAAAAATTGTGCAAAAATACTCATTGGAAAGAAGATTAAATAACATAAATTT
Source organism: Ottelia alismoides (assembly GCA_037367405.1). Classification (NCBI taxonomy): domain Eukaryota; kingdom Viridiplantae; phylum Streptophyta; class Magnoliopsida; order Alismatales; family Hydrocharitaceae; genus Ottelia; species Ottelia alismoides. The sequence goes on along the minus strand of JAZKJV010006969.1, from coordinate 203,468 downwards.
GGCACTTGATTCCTTGAAATTCATAGAGATTGCTGCCGGGATAAATAATTTGATGATTATATCGTTTGATTTTTTCGTTGGTCTATATTGCAATATCTTTTCAAAATAAAAACTTCCCGGCATGCATAATTTGTAAAGATATCATTACAAAATTTCTTGGATCTTTCTGAAATTATGTGATTGGGCTAGAAATTCATCAACTGTAAAACAACGTATTTGTGCATATGCATTTTTATCTCATTCGTTTATTTCAAAAAATTCTTAAAAAATTATCATAGCATCATTTCGTCATGACTTGCACATCACGTTTTAGTTTCACTTAATATTACGTTTCATTCATAAATAAAAATCCATAAATATTCATTGCATTTTCATTATTCTCATTTTAAAAAAAGTCAAAATAAAAAACTTTAAAATATAATATTCTATGAAAAAATTGAAGCATTAAATTATCCGAAATATTTTTGAACTTCGCATTTTTCCTCCTTGAGTTTGACCTTGAAACTTGCCCGAGTAAAATAAACAATCGACAGGTTGGAATAAAATTCAGACACTAATTTCGTGATTATTTTTTATCACTCGCTCTGTATCACCTGCTACAACAACGTAATTCTATAAACTTAAGGGTGGTATACGACACGTCATTAGAGGTGTTAGACATTTGAGGGCCTCTTGGTTAAATTTGATAAACTAGAGGATCTCGTCATCATATAAAATATCGATGATAACATAGTTCTCCTCGAGGATACGAAAGCACTCAATCAAGTTATTTTTGGCCAAGTTTTGTAGCATACCCTCGAGGATATTCATGGTATTGATAAATAGAAGAGGTGAAAGTGGATCACCCTACCTAATACCATAGGAAGGTTAAAAGAAAACCGAGATGGAGTTATTTATCTTGAGGGAGATAGCCATGCTCTTTAGCATGTTGTTGATCCAACCAATATATTTAGTAAACAACCATGAGCGATATGTCTTTTGACATATCACTCTGTTTAAGAAATTAAAGGCTTTTCTCAAATCAATCTTCAGGATAATCATCTTGGTTTTATTATAGCTCCAATGAGCTTAGATTTTTTAGGTTACGGAAGGTTGTGGGAAAAAGTATTAAGCGCATCACGGAGGCATGATGATCGCATCCAATGAGATCGGAGCGACTAGTCATACTAGTTGCTCGAGGCATCAGAATTTTAAAAATTTAAAGAGATGAAACCACATGATTCGAGAACACTTCTCAAATCATTTCATCAACCACAAACTAGATAATGGAATGCTTCTTTATAGCATGGTTGTCGTCGAAGTCTCTAAAGGAAGAGACCGCATGTCTCAAGTCCGACCTGATGGAGGAGACGTTTGCGAGCACGTTGATGAGACGCGAGCTTCTTACAATCCAAGATAAAGATTCAAGCAATGGATCTCTTGATTGCATCACACAAAATCCAATGCCTTCTTCACAAAAAAGGAGCACCGAAGAATATGGAGATCCACGAGTGATCGACGCGGCGGCACGACAGTGTAGCGACGACGGTGACTCTCTCTGGTACAAGGGGTGGACGACCACACTTGAGAGAGATAGAGAGAGTTGGGGCATGAGAATGAGAGAGAGAGAGAGAGACTTGCAAAGTGTTGAAAAAGAAGAGCTAGGATTGCCTCTTCTTTTATAGTATTTTAGGAGTCCATGGATCACAATCCATGTGCAACACTAAATCAATGGTTAGATTGATTTGTATTTTTAATCAATGCCATGATCTTTATTGATAAAAATGCAACAATAATTAATTTACATTAAATTAAATATATATTGAATTATCATCAATTTAATTTAATTTAATCAATTTGGATAAGAGGATGAAGAAGGATTCCACTGTCTAAATATAGGGGGGACGACCACTCTTGATTAAGTCAAGGGTGGTCGTCCACTCTATGAGGGACGACCACTCATAGATGTTTGATTAAATCAAAATCGTAAATCCAATCTTCTCATTGCATCTGAATTGTATTTAGATCAATGTCCAACCTTTAGACCAAGATTAGATTCTCTATTGAGAGGAGTCACTAAAATCCAAACATATTTCAGCACTCCCTCGGATTGAAAGCGTCATGGTTGTACAATCATTTATGGTCACATCACCCTCGACTATTCCTAATACCCATACATCCTGCATACTGGAAGACCTAGAATAAACTCGAAGTATTAGATATTATTTAGACTGTCTTCTTCAGGATTTTAACATTAAGTTTCTCATTTGGTCATTGGGAGTTGGTATCGATCATATGCTTTCCAAAAACATATATCATACCTACAAAATCTTGTCATGCTTCCAAAGAAAGACGACCATGCATGGAATTTAATTGATCCCAATACCTCATGAGTGATCTCATGTCTTCCGGTTCAGTAGTGAACCTGTATGATCCCTTTGAGAAATTGTATTACTCATATGTCCTCATATGCACACCAGCTCACCGGTGTATAAACCTTTAATAGGTCATCAACCTATCGGTCTGTCATATGTACATACTCAGACATATAATAACACATCTGTCTCTGGTCAGTTGATGTGTGCCTATATCATGACAGCATACAACATAGGTCTTGGTTTTCTCAATCTCGTTAAGTCAACTCTTTGACCTAACTTATCTGACACCTCCGAAACTTTATTCCTATGCAGTGCATCAAGAGGTTGGTCAGATATCAACCTTTAGAGAAGGATTGCCATCTCCTTCTCAGGCTGGAGATCATCTCTTAACAATTATTTGATGGTGCTTGATGGGTCCTCAATCTAACTCTTTAGATATCATCCAAGAACCAACCTCTATGATTCAATCATTGAATCAACAACTGTATGATCATTAAGATGGTCATGATACATAACCTAATTGTACAAAGGGACATATAATGCAAATTAGTTATTCTTCATTTCAAATCATGGAATGATTTGCAATAACATTTATTGCATAATGGCTCGCCCTAGGCTCACATGTCCGACAGTTACATCAAAGGAATCCGAGGCACTTCTCTCTTCAAGAAGGCACATTATGAAGGGGGTAGGAGGTCTGTAAGTTCAGGAGCCCATCCATTTGCGAGAATTTTAGAGATAATATGTAGTGGAAGGTTTATAAGGCTGATGGGTCGGTAATTATTTATGTCTTGTGAATCTCCCTCCTTATGGATCGAGGTGATGATCAAATTATTAATGCATGTGAGATTCCTAGTTATAAGCTCCTCAATGAAAAGGTGGTCTACCATCGCCATGAAATCAGTTTTTATAATATGCCATGTTTTAAATGAATTTGAGGATGCACCCATCAGGATCCGACGCCGTCAGGGACTTCAGGCTACACAACACATTGAAACCTCATGTTCTGGGATCAAGGTTGTGAGATCTTCTGAATTTGTGATGTGTCCAATTAAGGTGGTTGATATCAAACGAGAGGAAAGGGGTTTTGTTTGGAGTTGAATAAAGTTTTTTGTAGAAAGCGATTGCGATACGTGCAATGCTATCATTATTAGAGTACAGAATTTCATGGTTGTCTTTGAGAACTAATACCGTATTTTTGTTCTGGTGACCAGAGGCAATGGTTTGTAGGAGTTTGGCATTACGGTCTCCATCTGGTAGCTAACGAACTTTTGCTTTGGTTGATACGAAGGAATTCATCTTCGTGAATGTTCTCCAATTCTTTGTGGAGATAGGAGAATTCCACATATGTCTCAATGGTAGAAGGGTTATTTGTGACGGTAGCTTTTTTTGTGGATCTCAACCAACAATGTCTCAGATGATTCCACAAAAGGTGAAACATTTGAGTGCTTTCAAGTTATGATATCTTTTTTCAAACGCTTAACCTTAAGGTGCCAAGTGTGACGCTCCTTCCCTCTGACTAGCTACTGAAACCGAAAGGACAGGAGCGTCGTACTTACTGTCCAAATATATCCATGATCTCTGATACTCACCAAACCAACTATTGCACACTCAATTAACATTTGAAATATATATATATATATATATATATCAATAGGATAATAATAAGAAATGAAAAGTAAATTGCAACATTTACTCATTTTCATGAAGCATAATCATCAAATCCATGTCCACAAGTGAGATACACATTGTAACTATAACAAGTATAGAAATAAGCTCTCAAAGTATCTCATTACATTCTCTCTCAAAGAAAATAGAAAATAAAGAAGAAGCAAATAAATAACTAAGTAAAATGCACCATGTCCGATGCAAGTGTGATGACAGAAAGTTCTACCTTCACAAAAGCATAATGTAAGGGTAAGTAAGGTATGCGTACTCAAATCTTCTGTTGTACTCCAATTTCTCCAGCTTCAAACCACATCCAGAAGCACCTTTTACAATATTAATATTCGAAATAGAATATGATGCAATCATACATAATTCTAATATGAGTCTTAATATCATGTATAAGTGTGAAATCAAGAATGCCAACCTTACCACTTGCCTACTCCGTCGAGCGACTCCGGATGCAACCGGACTGCTAGGTGCAATGCATCACCCAACTTCTCTGTTGGGGTCACAACCTTCAAACCTGTGTTCAGAAAGTCAGCCTAGGCGGCTGCATATGCGGCCGCATATGCGTAGGCAGCCCCCTACCGCACCGAGTATGCTATACTCGGTCAATATGTGGGTCAGGTGGTATACTCGGCCGAGTAATCCGCATATGCGGCCCCATATGTAATAGAGGTAACTCTTTGCTGATCTGTCACCTTCTTGACTTCCACATGGGTTGCTCCTCCACCATCTTTTTCTCCTCTGTCAAGGTTTGTTGGTTGATCTATTTAGCTCTAAATCTCTCTATTTTTTAGATTCAACAACAACGACTCTCTATTTTTTTAGATTCTCCAATGGTAACTCTGACTTTTACATTATCTCATAATTGCAGGAATATAGAATAAATTATATGTGTTTATCTTAGATCTTTTTTAGGATAAAATCAATATAGATGTCAGATTTGCATGGAATTTAACTGTACAGAGCAAATTAAATATATTTAATTTAAATAGTTGAATTTTTAAATATTTTACTTTGAGTAGATAAATACACCATTTACTAAAACACGAAGGTTCATGGTTATGTTTACTAATAATGTAACACTTCCAAAAAAATGTTACCTTCCAATTTAGACAAGGATATCCACCATTTTTTTCTATCTTCAATCAATTTACAATATTTTTTACTCTCTCCACCGTTAACTTAACATATTTATCTTTTAGAAATGAATGACCTTTGAAAATACTTTAGTTGATATCATATTATACAAAAAAATCTTCACTTCATATTTATTCCATGTTATATTTTTTAACATAAATATCTAATGTTTGAAATTATTATTATTATATTTTTAATTAATTTTAATTAAAATAATAGAAACCGTATAATCCGCATATACTTCCGCCTACCCGCTTACTCGCTTCAGACCGCCTGACCGAACGAATAGCGCATACCGACTTTCTGAACCTTGCTTCAAACTATCTACCCGAGGTCCAATAATGCATTCACAATCCCTTGCGACATCTAACTCCATCTACCTCGCCACAACGAGATCGAACCCATAAAATAATAAACTAGATCAAAACCCAGACCTTTTCAATATATCTAATGACTAGTTAGCGATATAATCATTAACGCACATGTTTTTACCCTCGTATTTATGTTTATCACTTTTATGATTGTAACCCATTAAATGATATATTTATTTGACGGTCATCGAATACAAAATTTGTATGAAATCTCGACGTATAAATTAATCAGTGATAATAGTACCAATTATTTGATCATCAATACTTATGGTATTACGATATCCTGACCAATTATTATTATTATTTATTTTGAAGTTCGTGTACCTAATGACAGTGGCAGGTATATGCAAACTTTATTATGTGCTCTATCACGGAACACACAAATAGGATATATGACATACAAATAACAATAGCCTTCTATTCATGAAAATTCACGACGATAAAAAACTAACGTGCATAAAGCTTGGTGAATATGATTTAATATTTTATGGAACTTGCAGTTGACGTAGGATCTATATTCTTAATAACTAACGTGATTAAATTCTCAAGGAAGTGTTTAGGTTAATATACGTAACACATAAACTAACTTTATAATGGTTGTTAATGTATATTATTAACAACAACGTGCAGATTGTGAGATGGTTGACATTTCCTTTTTTCACCAAGGACATTCACATATAACTAGGATTTAAAAAATTAGACTGGACCGACCAGTCAGACCGATTGGACTGGGATCGGGATGCGGCCCCGATGCGATCGGTTTGGTCAGTTTCGTGTAATTAGATTTAGAAAAAAGAAGGAAATTAAAATATGGTCCTGATGGTGGTTGGACCGGGTTGACCCGGGTGGTCGAACTGGATTGACAAAAATTTGATAGCTTGGTAAGGTTTTAAAAAATAAAGGTTTAAAATAATAGGATTTTTTATCACGGGTGTGCTTCTTAAATTCTACAATATCAGTTATGCCCCTCACCTTTTTTGAATATCAATTGTAATTAGGGATGAACAAATTATTGGGCCGGTCGGTGATGAATCTCGTATTCATCATGCTAAAAGCCGTAAATTAAACCCCCTGCTTAATCAATCCAATAAAAATACCCTTCTATTCTTTGTTTTTATCCTATATTATATTGTATATATTTTACCATTAAATTATTGTTTTTAATTTCCTTCATTTTTCTTGTAATTATTTTATACTCAAAAACCCCTAAAAATTAGGTAGAATATTTGTCTATAAATCACTGACCCTTAAAAAGATAAAAAAATACAAAAACATCTCAAAACCATAAAATCGGTGTTTTTGTTCCCCTAAAAATACCCCCAAAAATACGTTTTATACAAATAACCTCTTTTGTCTTTTTGACCAACATGAAAGTTGTAGATCTTGTCGAGACGAGCAACTTTCATGTTTTGACTTTTTCCTAATTCGGTCTCTACCTATTTCTTTTCTATTTTTCATTGTAATTTTACTCTAAATTTTCTCATTGGGCCACGTGGTGCTCTCTAGAGCGTCCACGTGGCCCGTCTCCCCTCTTGCCACCCGGCGCACATCCTGGACCGTCGGATCCACTCAACTCTGCCCCCATCTCCGCCGTCCATCCTCGCCTCGCTCACAGCCGTCAGATCTGATCTCAACCACCCAAACCTGCCTCATCCACAGCCCTCTGATCTCATCCTCATCCTACGCACCTCAGTCCTCCACATCGCCCCTCCATCTCAGCCCTCTGATCCTGCTACCATCCAACGACCCTCAGCCCGCCACGTCGCCCATTCACCTTCAACCATTAGATCCACCCCACCTTCCAATCATAGCCGCTCCTTCGTGCTCTACCCTCAGCCGTCCATTCAGATCTAGTGATCTGATCTCAGCCCCTCGCCCTCACCCCCATCCTAGCTGTCGGATCCTGATGAATCCACGATTCATCGCCTTTATTCTTTTATTTTAGCCTCTTTTCTTTAGTCAAATACCTGTAAATACCACTAATTCCATAAAATTACCATTTTACATTCATTTGTTAATTATGCATTTTTAACACTTTTTGTACATAAATAAAAGAATAAAGAAGAAAAGAAAAAGAAAAGGAGGTATTTATGCAATAAATACAGACTGACCGAAACTCCGAGAGAAGGTCAAGACTTGACCTGATCGACCAGGAATAAAGTAGGAGGAGATAAGGTTGTCTGTCAGAAAATCCAAAAATGTCTTGTACATATTTTTCATGTATATTTGTATAAAATTTACATTATTTTATTTGTATATAATTTGACCTCAAATCACTTATTTTTGTAAATAAAAGTTGTAAATAAAACTATGTTGTAAATAATAAAAATATTTATAAAATAAAATATTGTATATATTGTAAATAATTACACCCAGAAAAAGCCGTAATGCGATAATTGAAACATCAATTCCGGCTCCATACGAGCTCAAATCGAACCAAACTCACTTCCATAATACTATAAATTAAATTATCTTTCAAATGGCTGTGGTTTCGTATTTTTTGGAGTTACGGTTAAAAAGTCGGTTTTCTGGGGTGTATTATGCAGTTTACCCATATATTTGTGTATATAATTATTAATATTTATTTTTACTTAATGTATATATTATAAATATTGTTTTCAATAAAAATAAAAATTAGAAAAAAAATTAATTAAAAAAAATCTTGTATAAAAATTGTTTCCTTATTTGCACCTATGTACATTATATTATATGTATATAATATATGTATACCACTAACTTCCTTAAATAAAAACCATCAAAAAAATTTAATTATCTAATATTAATTAATTAATTTAAATTAATTCCGAATTTTTTATTTAATTATTTGATTTTATTTGATTGATTTGATTTTATAACATGCCTTATATATTGGATTTGATTGCATACCTTTAATGGCCACCATTAAGGTAGCCAATTAATTTCCAATTAATTTATTATTTTATTTAATTTATTAATTTCGAATTTCGTAATTAATTATTTAATTAATTTATTAATTTAATTATTTTATTAATCAACCCAATAAACACCTTCCTTTTTTGTGAATATTTTCCTTTTTTGATTCTTTGCCTCTTTTTAATGGGCTCCTCCTCCCTCATTCACATTTGATCAATCTTTGGCGGAGAGGATCCCAGTTTCCGAGAGTTTCTTGTTGAAGAGGGTCCTAGCCTCCGATCCAGTCGGTGACAGCGACGTGAGCTTCGTCGAGGCCATCATGGCTTGTCCAAACCCCAAGGTGAGATCCACTTTTACCTGTCTTTTTCGTAGGTAAATCGTAGGCTTAGAATTTTACGTAGGAGTAGGGAGTAATTTTTAGATTAAAAATCTCAAAAATTTTCACCACATATTTTCTGCCTCTGACACCGATTTACCATCTCATCTCGTGATCCCCGCAGTTCTTTTTCTACCTCACGCAATCACACACCTCCGACCACGCACGGTGGTCGGAGTCCACGGATCTATCTTCCACTTCGCGGATCTGAATCCATTCACTTATCCTATTATTGTGCATAAATAAAAAAACAAAAAAAATAAAAGAACATTATAAAATTATTTTTCCTGTTCATCTAACATTTGTTTTTGCAGGGAAAATTAAAAAAAATAAAAAAAAATTACTTTTGTATCTAACGTTCTGTTTTGCAGGAAAATATAAACAAAAAAAATTCTTCCTTTCTTAGTACAGACTTAGTACAGACTTGTGTTTACAGTAATAAAAAAATAATAAAAAAAATATTTTTTACTAACTATTTCCTGCAGCAAATAATAATAAAACAAAAAAAACAAAAGAAAAATAAAACTTGCAGCAGCCTGCGCCTCCTACGGAGGCCAGCTACCATATCCGCAGCCGGCCGCGTGTGACGCCGCCGCTGCGCCGACTTGTCGTCCGCCACCTCCTGCTCCGCCGCCCTCGAGCGGGCGGCGCCGTGCCTCCCCATCAGCCGGCCGCCTCGTCGCGGTCTGCTCCCACGCAGCCTCCATCCGCCGAGCGCGCCACCCTTCCGCCAGCAGCCACCCGCGCGGCCCCGCAACCTCCACGCGGCGGCCCGACGCCGCCGTCCTCGGAGCGCGCCACCGCACGCTATCACGCCCGCGGCCTGTAGCCGCCTCTTCCTTTCCAGGCCGGCGCCCCATTGACGATCCCGCCCTCCAGCCTTCAGCGCCGCCCCTCCGACGCCCCGCAACCAGCGCGCCATCGTACCTCCCTCCAGGCGGAGCAGCCGCCAGCGCCACACCCCGGCTCCGCCCCCTGGCGGTGCTGTCCTCCAGCTCGCCGCCCCTTCTCCAGAAGACGACCGCCGCTTCACGCGCGGCCAAACCCCCTTCGCCCAGGCCGCCATCCCCGGCCGCTCCACCACGCGCGCCACCCGTCACCGGCGGCGCTGCTTCACGCGTGGCCAAACCGCCTCCCAGCCGGATTCCGAGCCCCCGCCTGTGTGACTTTGAAGAGGCGGCGGCGGCCCCCTGTTTGGTCCTTGCTCAAGAAGATACGAAGGATTGGTGAAAAGAAACCCTAGAGGGGAAATAAAGTAAATATTGGGAAAATTGCACTATACTCCCTAGTGGTTTCTGGAATTGCAAAGAGCCCACCTTTTCCAACACATCACATGCATAGCATCACCCTCACTGGGTAAATAGCACATCTGCTCGCATCTTTATTTTTATTATATTTCAAGGCAGAAATTTGCAACATTTACATTTTGGTCCTTGCACATCTGAACTTTAACTTTGCATGATCTTTTTAACGGATTAAAGGTTTTTATGAGTCTAAAAATTTTGTGGAAGTTATTGTATACTCCTGCTAAAGAGCTTTCCATTGTGTAATTTTTTTATAGCATTTTATTGCTTTTTGATATATTTAAAAAATCAAAAACATTGTCTCTTTCCTTTCCTAAACTTTAAAAATTCATAAAAATTCGTAAAAGTGTCTAAAAATTCTACAAAAATTCCTGTAGCTGTGTTTTGGTGTATTTCAATTTCTGATCAATTTTTGTTCTTATATCTTTATAAAACTCCAAAAAAATTGCAAATTACGAAAAATCTTGTAAAAAATTGTAGAAAAATCTGAAAATTCTAATCTTAGTCTCAGATTGTAGATATTGTTCTCTACTTTTTGCTAAAAATAATCCCCAGGAGTTTTGAGCACTTAAAGGATTTTTGACTTGTAAAATAATCCTGATCGTCCATTATTTGCTCTGTTTTCCACTATTTTCATTTTTATAAAATCACAAAAATATTTTCTTTTCTTTGCCCATTTTGAAAAATACCAAAAAGAGTGTTGTGTGTGTTTTTGTGCATTTTGTGTTTATTCGTCTTTTAAAAAAAATTAAAAAAAATATAAAATTCAAAAACCACTAAAAAATTAGCTTTTCTGAAATCTGACTGCTTAGTTTTTCAAACGTGCTCCTTGTGTTCGACCCTGGTCGCTATACCAGGTAAAAAGAATAGCGAAAGACCGCTTACACATTTGTTTTCTTGATTCATCGATTTATATTTTCCGAGTGGTTTTAAATATTTTTCCGTTGACCGAATCGTGCGGTTGAGAACAACGACACATTTTTGACATTATTTTTTATCCTCTCTCGACCGCACGGATTTTCGGCTCATCAGAATGGCGCCGTTGTCGGGGAGCACGGCTTTGTAGTCATTTTTCAGTTTTCTATTTTTGTCTCTCTATATTATAATTGTTTTCTGACCTTTTTCTCTCTAATTTTTTGTGCGAGGTACTGCGTGGACAATTTGGAGCTTACTTTTTGAGGACCCGTACGGGAAGAAGAGCAGGGAGAAGAAGAAGAAATTTCATTTTATTTGAGAGAACAATTATTATTGTAATAATTTAGGATCTTTGGACTTGTGGACTTGGACATTTTTCGGGGTCTGTTTCGCCAAGTGCCGGTGCACTTGGGGGACCTCACCGTTATTTTTCGCTGGTTTTGTTTTCTCGCATTTTTTTTATTTGATTCACGTGATTTTCGAGCCCCTAGCCTTAGGATTTTCTCTTGCTTGTGCCGTAATTAGTAGGGTCCCCACACTTAATTATCTGCTTGTTCCTATAGTGCGCTTAATTGGACCTACTAATAATCAATTAATAAAAATAATCGACTCATCTCCTTCGTAGCCTACGTGCCGCAGTCCACCCTGTAAAGCGCTTTCTCCTACCCCCGATTTGTCGGGCAGAGGAGGGATGGGCCAAGACCGGACCCTTTGGCTTGGAGGTCGGTGACCGATTAGACGGTTCTGCGAGTAGAACTTGCTCATCTAGGGTTCGGATTTCCGCTTGCATCATTTAGGTAGTTTAAATTTCTGTATTTAAATTTCTGCGTGGATCATATTGCATGTAGAGTGCTGGAGTAAGGTACGCATTTTCTATCTCTGCATGCATCATAGTTTTTGACCGCGCATTGGCATTTTCGACTTCCTCCCCCTGTTTCTTGGATTCTAATCATTCAAAGAGGAAATCGGAAAGCTCGTTAGGCGTTGTTATTGAAAATATCCAAAAAAATTATAAAATCAAAAATTAAAAAAAATTGGGATTGCTAATTGAACTTGACTCTAAAATCGAACGTAATTGACCACTTCATTGTATTGGGAGAGCAATCCCCTCATTGTCTGCGTTTTTAAGTGCTCACGTACACACTAAGGAATAGTTCCCAAATCCCATTCAAGCCTCCTAAGTGTTTGTACAACTTTGTCTTCTCACTAAACTCTAAAATTGAAAAGATAAAAGACCAAATCTCACGGTCTTCACTTTGTGTTGAGTTGGTGAATTGGGGGTTTGCTTTGTGTATTGTATGTCTTTGGCGTGAGTCAGTTACGATCATTCTTTGAATCATTAGTAGTCACCCATCTTCACTCCCTTCTATCTATCCCTCCCTCCCTTCTATCTCTCTCTTCGTTTCTGCCTTTTCTTTCTTTTACTCCCTTCTATCCCTCCATCCATCCCTTCATTTCTCTCTTCGTGATGGGTCGCATTCCATTCCAGCCGAATTCTGCGGCTACTTATCTTCATACCCATCATTCCCGTCCACTTCCTTGGGAGGTCGGAACCCCATCCGATTTCTCATCTTCTCCCTACCCACCCTCCCATTTGGGACATGCTGTGAGTGACACTCGAGGAGACCAGATTGACCAAATAAGAAACCCGGGTGTTGACCTTGCTGAGATGAGAGTGCAACCCATAGGCGATCAAATGGGGCATTGGCAAGTTTTAGATGACTTTAATCCTAAGATGATGGATGAGTACACAGATCATGAAGCACAGTCCACTTCTACTTTGAGACCATTCATTTTGGATTTAGAGTTAATTGATATTCTGCCTAAATTTTTAGGGGAAGTGCACGAGGAACCGTATTTGCATATCGATGAATTTGAGGATTTTTGTGTATCACGATCATATTTGGATATCACTTCTGAGGACATGATGTTGATCACCTTCCCATTTACACTTCAGAGTAGAGCCAAGAGTTGGCATAGACGATTGGGAAGGAAGATTGCTACATGGGGAGATTTACGATCATTATTTTTGAAGAAATTTTACCCCCAGTGTAGAGCAGAGATGATGCGGTCATGTATTCGGGATTTTTCAGTTAACCCCCAGAAGCCATTAATAGATTCATGGTTGAGGTTAAGAGAACTTTTGAGGCGATTTCCAGATCATGGATTTTCGATGACTGACCTTATCCATATTGCCATGAGGGGGAGGACCGCAGAGCAGATATCATATGTCATTACCTCGTGTAGTGGTTCACACTATTGTCCCAACTTGGATTTTGTTGAGACCATCTTGGATACACTTTCTGATCTTGCATATACACCAGATAATTTATTCGGGAAAACACATGAGGGAGATATGACAATAGTTGAGTGTGCGATACATAATGCTGATCTTGATAGCACACACAGATTAGAGGATATGGATGCTATTACTAATCAATTGATGGATGTATTTACTACTGTTGTGAGTTCCCAGAGCCGGACATTGGTTGAGGACCAATTAGATTTACAGTCAGATTTTGAGCCAGTCCCGCTCTATCACGTAGAAGATTCGTCGATTCTAGATCTGCTAGGATCCCAAGAGATAGAGGAGGAACCCACATCTCAGCCATCCTCTGATTCTTTCCAGTATCCATACGTAGTTGATACAGTGTCTTGTCTTCAGGAGATCTTCTCAGATTCGGAGATACATTTGGATTCATCTCAGCGTAGAGAGTTTGATGAGGGACCGATTTTGGATTTTACAGAACTTGATAGTCCCGTACTTGAGACATGTGTCCTCCCATTTGATGAGGTCGATACATTTTTAGAGGACATGACATTTGACAGCATTGATCCCAAGTTCTCTGATGATCCGGCATTACTCCCCGAGGGTTATCTGCGGGAGGATGCCATGAACCATGTGTACTCGGTCTCACTTTCTGAGAGTGCATCCGATCTGTTGGATCACGAGACCGAGTATTTTGATATTTCTGATAATGAATTTGATGATTCTCTCCTCGACGACCCTCGCGAGGATGACCCGATCTTTGAGGTATTCGATGATTTCAGTGATTTGTCTACATTCCATGCATCGGATATCTGCCCTTATAGTGAGTCTCCCGATCATGATCTTCCATATCTATTTGAGACGGTGATTGACGTGGAGGATTCCATTACCGATCCTTCCTTCTCCATGTTTTATTACTTCGGCTCCATCCTTTCGCTCCACACAGATCTTGAGCCGATGATTTCTTTTGTGTTACCGGAGCCCGACTTCATCTGCCCATATCTTGACCCGGTAGCAAGCACCCGCCTGACTGTTTATCTGGGTGTTATCATTCACTTTCTTGACCCTCCTGACTTCGTTGTTGTTCTCCCACCGAGACGACAACAACAATACGGTATTGCTTAACAGATGCCGTCCTGAAGCTCAACACGACGTTATCCTAACATTTGCGCCCAACTAGGGGCGTAAACTCTAGCGCTTGTTGAGAGGCACCTCAACATTGATTGACTCACTGTTGTATAGATTCATATGTCTATATCATACATTATTTCTGTCTCACACCCCATCTCCATCGCATGATCATTCCATACTTAGGGTGTACTTTACCCTAAGTATAGGGGGGATGTCAGACATTTGATTATTCTTTTGATTCTTTTTACCTCTGTTTTGCTGCCTATACTTAGGGATATTTTACCCTAAGTATAGAGGAGGTAGACTCTGTCTATTCATCTCATCGGTCTTCCCTTTGTGTACAGTTTGCTATACTTAGGATTACTTGATCCTAAGTATAGGGGGATCACCGACTTTTATTGATTTTATTCTTTCATTCGTCGTTGTAGTATACTATTCTTTTCACTTTTCTATACGCGGCACGAGTTATGTCTTTCTTTGCAGCTCTTTGATCACTATGAGGACATAGTTCGAGCTAAGTATAGGGGGGTGTCGTATATTTGGTATATATACTTTATCCATAACTCGTACTTTCATATTATTTTTTTATGGCTAAAACACTGTGTAAATACTCAAAAAAAAACAAAAAATAATAAAAAAAATCAACTCTGTATATACTTGTATAAATTACTCAATTTGTAAATTCTTGCATCATGATTCTTGTAAAATAATCAACTCACTTTTGTGCAAATATGTATCTTCTCTAACCCTTATTAAAAAAAACTTAAAAAAAACTTTAAAAAGAAAAAGAATCTTGTATATATTTGTATATATTACTAACTATTTGCAAAAAAAAACTTTTGCATGTGCATCATTTTTCAAAAATCCATAAAAATTTCAAAATTTTGAAAATTGTTTCACAAAAAGATTTTGTTTTCTTTTCCTTGCATGTACATATTTTCTTGCATTTGCATGAGCATTTTTCAGGATGATTTTGACTATTAAACTAAGTCTGGAATAAATTTGAAGAATGGAGCTTAGTTGGACCTTAATCCACTTAATTTCAGAGGAACCTTATAAGACTTGGAGTTAAGACTTTTCAGGTCCTAGTGACTTAATTCTTTGAGTCCATAAGACTATGTTCACATGTCATCTTGATGAGCCTAAGTAGAACATTTAACAACACACACATGATTCTTTCAGGCCGTGGCTTACCTTGGACACTGCACTTTACACGTAGCTCTTCATGGATGAGGTAGTGAGGGAGCAGAATCTTTTGGCTTGGGGTAGCATACGAGGGTAGTACATCTAGGCGGAACCTCTCGTCCTCCTCTAGGGAGGGAAGTGCGTCTCAACCTAGTCTGGTGATGTTGAGGTCTAAAGACAGGAGCTGTGGGGTTGCAATAATGTTTCAAAAGAGGGATAGTCTACTGGCTCAAGAGGAAAAACTCCTTATGTGCATGCTGCATCTTGTATATGTTGAAAAGAAAAAAAAAGAAGAAAAAAATGCAAAATCTCCAAAAGTGGACAGGCTTGATAAAAAAATAAAATGCCTGTAAAAAAAAGAATAAGAGCTTCAAAGTCATATATTTATGAGCTTGCAGCGGGTGACATGGCTACACTGGTCATGCATCCAAGGATAGGTAACTACACTGGTTACCGTCCATTCTCTTCTCCATCCCCTCTTCTTGAGCTGGTTGTACTTGAACTTAGAAGGGAATATCCCCGCTCCTCGAGGAAAGAGTTGCCAGACCGGGTTATTGAGTTACCTTGTTGAGAGAGGCTGAATCTTTGCTACTTTTGAGATGAAGAGCTATATTTCACTTACACGTACAAGTAAGAATTCATAGTCATAAGAATTTGTGTCTGTAGACTTGTTCTGATCTGACTGTTGAGGAGACCTGAATAGGAGTCTTGTGGAACTTAGAGGCTGTTAGATTTTAATTCCATGTCCCATTAAGGTTCCGACACACTAATAATCCAAAGGTCCGATAGAGCTCCAGACTACATTTTTATGAAGATAAGTTTGAAAGTCAATGTTGTTCTAACTTCTTTCCTTTTTCTTTTCTTTATTTTTATTTTCACTTATTTTCCAAATAAGTGTTTGCTAAGGGACTAGCAAAGGTAAAGTATAGGGGAATGATGAATCCACGATTCATCGCCTTTATTCTTTTATTTTAGCCTCTTTTCTTTAGTCAAATACCTGTAAATACCACTAATTCCATAAAATTACCATTTTACATTCATTTGTTAATTATGCATTTTTAACACTTTTTGTACATAAATAAAAGAATAAAGAAGAAAAGAAAAAGAAAAGGAGGTATTTATGCAATAAATACAGACTGACCGAAATCCCGAGAGAAGGTCAAGACTTGACCTGATCGACCAGGAATAAAGTAGGAGGAGATAAGGTTGTCTGTCAGAAAATCCAAAAATGTCTTGTACATATTTTTCATGTATATTTGTATAAAACTTACATTATTTTATTTGTATATAATTTGACCTCAAATCACTTATTTTTGTAAATAAAAGTTGTAAATAAAACTATGTTGTAAATAATAAAAATATTTATAAAATAAAATATTGTATATATTGTAAATAATTACACCTAGAAAAAGCCGTAATGTGATAATTGAAACATCAATTCCGGCTCCATACGAGCTCAAATCGAACCAAACTCACTTCCATAATACTATAAATTAAATTATCTTTCAAATGGTTGTGGTTTCGTATTTTTTGGAGTTACGGTTAAAAAGTCGGTTTTCTGGGGTGTATTGTGCAGTTTACCCATATATTTGTGTATATAATTATTAATATTTATTTTTACTTAATGTATATATTATAAATATTGTTTTCAATAAAAATAAAAATTAGAAAAAAAATTAATTAAAAAAAATCTTGTATAAAAATTGTTTCCTTATTTGCACCTATTTACATTATATTATATGTATATAATATATGTATACCACTAACTTCCTTAAATAAAAACCATCAAAAAAATTTAATTACCTAATATTAATTAATTAATTTAAATTAATTCCGAATTTTTTATTTAATTATTTGATTTTATTTGATTGATTTGATTTTATAACATGCCTTATATATTGGATTTGATTGCATACCTTTAATGGCCACCATTAAGGTAGCCAATTAATTTCCAATTAATTTATCATTTTATTTCATTTATTAATTTCGAATTTTGTAATTAATTATTTAATTAATTTATTAATTTAATTATTTTATTAATCAACCCAATAAACACCTTCCTTTTTTGTGAATATTTTCCTTTTTTGATTCTTTGCCTCTTTTTAATGGGCTCCTCCTCCCTCATTCACATTTGATCGATCTTTGGCGGAGAGGAGTCCAGTTTCCGAGAGTTTCTTGTTGAAGAGGGTCCTAGCCTCCGATCCAGTCGGTGACAGCGACGTGAGCTTCGTCGAGGCCATCATGGTTTGTCCAAACCCCAAGGTGAGATCCACTTTTACCTGTCTTTTTCGTAGGTAAATCGTAGACTTAGAATTTTACGTAGGAGTAGGGAGTAATTTTTAGATTAAAAATCTCAAAAATTTTCACCACATATTTTCTGCCTCCGACACCGATTTACCATCTCATCTCGTGATCCCCGCAGTTCTTTTTCTACCTCACGCAATCACACACCTCCGACCACGCACGGTGGTCGGAGTCCACGGATCTATCTTCCACTTCGCGGATCCGAATCCATTCACTTATCCTATTATTGTGCATAAATAAAAAACAAAAAAAATAAAAGAACATTATAAAATTATTTTTCCTGTTCATCTAACATTTGTTTTTGCAGGGAAAATTAAAAAAATAAAAAAAAATTACTTTTGTATCTAACGTTCTGTTTTGCAGGAAAATATAAACAAAAAAAATTCTTCCTTTCTTAGTACAGACTTAGTACAGACTTGTGTTTACAGTAATAAAAAAATAATAAAAAATATTTTTTACTAACTATTTCCTGCAGCAAATAATAATAAAACAAAAAAACAAAAGAAAAATAAAACTTGCAGCAGCCTGCGCCTCCTACGGAGGCCAGCTACCATATCCGCAGCCGGCCGCGTGTGACGCCGCCGCTGCGCCGACTTGTCGTCCGCCACCTCCTGCTCCGCCGCCCTCGAGCGGGCGGCGCCGTGCCTCCCCATCAGCCGGCCGCCTCGTCGCGGTCTGCTCCCACGCAGCCTCCATCCGCCGAGCGCGCCACCCTTCCGCCAGCAGCCGCCCGCGCGGCCCCGCAACCTCCACGCGGCGGCCCGACGCCGCCATCCTCGGAGCGCGCCACCGCGCGCTATCACGCCCGCGGCCTGTAGCCGCCTCTTCCTTTCCAGGCCGGCGCCCCATTGACGATCCCGCCCTCCAGCCTTCAGCGCCGCCCCTCCGACGCCCCGCAACCAGCGCGCCATCGTACCTCCCTCCAGGCGGAGCAGCCGCCAGCGCCACACCCCGGCTCCGCCCCCTGGCGGTGCTGTCCTCCAGCTCGCCGCCCCTTCTCCAGAAGACGACCGCCGCTTCACGCGCGGCCAAACCCCCTTCGCCCAGGCTGCCATCCCCGGCCGCTCCACCACGCGCGCCACCCGTCACCGGCGGCGCTGCTTCACGCGCGGCCAAACCGCCTCCCAGCCGGATTCCGAGCCCCCGCCTGTGTGACTTTGAAGAGGCGGCGGCGGCCCCCTGTTTGGTCCTTGCTCAAGAAGATACGAAGGATTGGTGAAAAGAAACCCTAGAGGGGAAATAAAGTAAATATTGGGAAAATTGCACTATACTCCCTAGTGGTTTCTGGAATTGCAAAGAGCCCACCTTTTCCAACACATCACATGCATAGCATCACCCTCACTGGGTAAATAGCACATCTGCTCGCATCTTTATTTTTATTATATTTCAAGGCAGAAATTTGCAACATTTACATTTTGGTCCTTGCACATCTGAACTTTAACTTTGCATGATCTTTTTAACGGAATAAAGGTTTTTATGAGTCTAAAAATTTTGTGGAAGTTATTGTATACTCCTGCTAAAGAGCTTTCCATTGTGTAATTTTTTTATAGCATTTTATTGCTTTTTGATATATTTAAAAAATCAAAAACATTGTCTCTTTCCTTTCCTAAACTTTAAAAATTCATAAAAATTCGCAAAAGTGTCTAAAAATTCTACAAAAATTCATGTAGCTGTGTTTTGGTGTATTTCAATTTCTGATCAATTTTTGTTCTTATATCTTTATAAAACTCCAAAAAAAATTGCAAATTACGAAAAATCTTGTAAAAAATTGTAGAAAATCTGAAAATTCTAATCTTAGTCTCAGATTGTAGATATTGTTCTCTACTTTTTGCTAAAAATAATCCCCAGGAGTTTTGAGCACTTAAAGGATTTTTGACTTGTAAAATAATCCTGATCGTCCATTGTTTGCTCTGTTTTCCACTATTTTCATTTTTATAAAATCACAAAAATATTTTCTTTTCTTTGCCCATTTTGAAAAATACCAAAAAGAGTGTTGTGTGTGTTTTTGTGCATTTTGTGTTTATTCGTCTTTTAAAAAAATTAAAAAAAATATAAAATTCAAAAACCACTAAAAAATTAGCTTTTCTGAAATCTGACTGCTTAGTTTTTCAAACGTGCTCCTTGTGTTCGACCCTGGTCGCTATACCAGGTAAAAAGAATAGCGAAAGACCGCTTACACATTTGTTTCTTGATTCATCGATTTATATTTTCCGAGTGGTTTTAAATATTTTTCCGTTGACCGAATCGTGCGGTTGAGAACAACGACACATTTTTGACATTATTTTTACACATCTTAACCGTACGAATTTCGTGTCATCAGATCCCTAGATCCAATGGCTAGGGATCATCGTCAACCTCCAGCTCACCCCGCTCCAGCCGTTGCGACTCGCGTAACCCCCGCTCCCCCTTCCTTTTTTGGCCGGCGCTCCGACCATCCCCTCGAGCTCCTAACGCCTCCCCTCCAATGCCCTTACTTCCACCATCCTCGCGTAGCCCCCAATCTTCTTCCTCCGTCATTCATCCGCCATCAATCAGCCAATCAATCACCCCTCACCACCTCATAATGCCTGGACCTCCCCTCTTATAAATCACCATCTTCGCCACCGTAGCACCTTGTCCACCATTCTTGGCTCTAACCTTAGCTTCCTCCGCCCCTCCGGTGACAGCGGAGGGGCAGAATGTTGAGGCGACGATGGGTTTTTGCCGGTGTCGACCTACGGCGGTGCTCCGCCATGTCCTGGTGGCCCTGGCCACCACCGAGCTCGCTGGCTTGCTGACCAGCTGTGCAACGACCCCTAGGTTCTTCCGAGCCTAATCCCAAGCTCCTCCTCCGCCAGGGTTCCCCTCCCCGATGAGGTCTTCTTCCTCCTTGCTTTTCTTTTATTTTCTCCGGTTTATCGCACCACCTCCAGTCACTTACACCCTCCACCAATCACTTGACCACATCTGCCACGCCTCTAGCAACCTCGCCGACCCCCTTCCCGTTCTATAGAACCTCCCCGCTCCGACTCCCCTTCTTCTCCCGCTCCGGCGGCGAAGAAACCTCCGGCCACCACTCTCGACGCCTCCACGGCCGTTCACTCACCTCACAAGCACACGCACTACACGCACGCACGCTTCGGCTTTAATTAACCACTGCAGGTACACACATCTTCACTGGCCGGACATTGCACCTGAGCTCCAACTCCAACCTCCGCCGCCGGTGCAGCTCCACCGAACAGCCGTTCAAGATACCCTTGGAGCATCGCCAGCTCACCAGCTTCTTCGTGGACCCCTCAGCTCCATTGTCAGACCTTCAGGCAAGCGTTGGGAGTGCGGCGGAGCTATGGCATGGTCACCGGAGTCCCGCCTCCTCTGGTGGCCCGCGGAGGAAGATGAACGTACAGGTGTCGTCCTATCATCAGGATCGGGCGGCTAGGATGATGCCACGTGGCGACTCCAGACGTCACCCGAGCCTCCACTCTGAACCTATAGGCTCGGGTGGACCGAACCTCGCGTCGAACCTCCAGAAGCATCCACGTGGCCCGAACCTGCAGGATTGTCCCGAGCCTGGCCCCTCACGTGCAGCGCACGTGAGGTGCTGGGTAATTTGCATGAAAGACCCGGGAAGAAATGATATTTACATTTTGGTCCCCAGGCACGTGCTTCACGTGCGTGCTTGGGTAATTTACAGGGAAGCCCTCAAAGGTTTTCAGAAATTACAAAGAAGTCCCCGTGCGCATGGAAAAATTACATTTGGGCCCAGGAGATTTTTGCTATTTGCATTTAGGTCCTTCTAGGGACCTAAATGCAATATTTATCCTTTATTTTTATTGCATTGTTATTACAATTATGCCCTTGCACTATTTTTAGCATAACTTGAGCATCGTAGGTCGAAATTGCATGATTTTAGTGTCATTTTGATCCTTATTTTGTCATCTACATTTTAGCATGCTTAATTGTCTAATTTACTCATGTTTTAATTACAGTGAATTTTTATGTGGTAATTGAGACCCTGTTCTACTCATGCTTGCTATGATTGGCTGACCGTTTTCAATGATGGATTAAATTGACTCTGACTTCAATTTATATTTTGTTGCTCGTTTTTTTAGGGTATAATTGTAGGCTTTTATTCAGCATACTTGTTCTCTTGCATATTTGCTCATGCATCATCTTTAACTTGCATAAAAACTAAATAAAAAATTGCATGCATTTTAGGATTGCATAGTGATTAGCATAGTTCTTCATATGGATCTGAAATTGATTCACATTTTCCATCATGAATCGAAATTCGATAAACATATTAGGCAGTCGTGTCCCTGTGTTTGACCTTGGTAAACTTGCCAAGTTAAAATATTCCACGACATTCAAAGATTGTGGTATTTTGATCGACCGAAATTCGCCTCCTATACTACAATTATCGATTATTAAAGAGGTGAATTTCGCGTTCATCAAATGACGCCATTGCTGGGGACGCGACTTAGCTTAATTTTTGGATTTTGATTTTATTTGTTAATTTTTAGGACCTCGTTTCTTGCATCATATTCTTTGCATCATATTTGCTGTTTTAATTTCTCCGAGTATTCTAACATCTATCTTTTGTGGCAGGGTCCATGGTGATCGAGGACGCTTGATCCTCACGGAGGCATGAAGTCGGGAACTTCCGCTGAAAAGGCCGCAAAAGAACCTGGGAAGAAATTTTAGGAATTTTAGATCAGACAATTTGCATTGCATATTGTAAAAAAATTTTGCATCTGCATATTTATTTCATTTTTGCTTATTGTACATAAAAAAATAGATCACTTGTTGATCTACCCCCCCCCCCCACACACACACACCTACACCTACACATACACACTCACCCCCACCTCCTTTCCCTGTATCTCTCTCTATCTCTCTCTCTCTCTCTCTCTGTGTGTGTGTATGCATTTCACGAACCCCCTCCCTCTCACCCTTGTATCATAGAACCCCCCTCCCCCCAACACAAACCTTACTTAGGCTATTTGTAGCCTAAGTATGGGGGGCCTGCCTGCTCATCCCTCCCTCGTTCTCTCTTCTTGTACTTAGGTCAATTTTGGCCTAAGTATAGGGGGACCCTCCTCCTCAGTTCTGCTATATCACCTTATATCTGAACCGAGCCTTGGTTTTATGGCACTTGTGCTATGAGGACATAGCAAAATTTACGTATAGGGGGGTATACCATATATTACTGTATATTTACTTTAGCCTTAGCTCGTGTTTTTAAAAGTTTTTTTTATTTTCGGGCTGGGTTTTGGTAAACTAGTGAACTGAGTAAAAACCTGCAAAAATTATTTATTAAAAATTGAGGGATTAATTTTTGTAAATATTCCTGTATTAAAAAATATATAAAAATTGAAAAATTAAAAATCTTTCTTGCATTTTGACTCTGACTACTAGGCTTAGTAGACGTTTTTCAGTGAGGGAACCTCGGTCTCCCTTAGCAGAGTGGGTGGTTTAGAGGACAGCGTATTTGGCCCCGTCCTCAAGTAACACAAGCCTCGGCCCATACTTACACCCATACTGGCTAAGAGTGGATACTTTTATTTGAGCCTGGGCCAGTCATTGTCTCTCCGAGGAATTAAAAAAAATAAAATAAAACCCATAAAAATATGCAAAAGACAAAAATCACACAAAAAATTCACTAACCTAAGGAGTTGGTGTATTCCTGACACACTCACATTCACTCAAGGCCTGAGGATTTTGAGGACACTGGATTTCTGTGATCTTGAGAGTCTGAGTTAACATGCCTTAGTGACAATGGGCATTTTGCGAGGGTCAAAATGTAGTGTCGCTGAGGCGACCGCTCACAAAACACCAGTTGATCAGCAATTAACCCACATTAAAGAATAAATCAATTAAGTCCCAAAACTGTGACCTAACATTTAACTCTACCACAATATGCATAGTGTATAAGCATGTAGAGGTCGAACCACAGAGAGCAATAAAATTGGGTAGCCCACCTTGTTCAAATACATCAGGGTCATCCTTGTATGAATCCTAATTATGTGGGTAATTAATATTATATATTATTTTTTTCTTTTTTTTAATTTTATATTTCGATTTTTCATTTTCTGATTTTATATTTTTCTTTTTATATTATATATATATATATTTTTATAAATAGGATAAGATAAATAGATAATATAAGAAAAATGGTGAGAACATGTTTATAGAAATAAGTAAACATAGTCAAAAAGTAGGAAATAAAATATTTTTGGTATTTTTATAATTTTTTACTATTTTTGTGTTTTTTGGGTATTTTTCCAAATATTTTTGGCATTTTTAAATGGCAAAATAAAGGAAAACAGTGAATTAATTACTTGCCAAAATTAAAATGGGAATGAAAAATACCGAACAATATTAAAATTTTCCCAAATTAATTTTAAAATAAATATAATAAAATAGGAAACCTACAGAACTTGAGTTTCTATTTTTTATTTTTCTACTATTTTTTTAGATTTTTTTGAAGTTTTTAGGTATTTTCTAATTTTTAAGGTTTTGGTTTTGAGTTTTTTAGGGATTTTTAGACTGACACTAGGATACAATAAAATAGATAGTAGGTAATTTTTTTGAGATTTTTCAAGGTGTTCTAATATTTTTTTGTATTTTATAAAATAGATAGTAGCTAAAATGCATGTGTTTGATTTTTAATAAATATTAAAAAGCAACAAAAATGCAATGCAAAAATATGGCGTGAATGCACAACTAAACATGAGCTTACATTAATTTTTAAGGAATTTTTGGGTTTTTATAAATGCATGGAATAAACAGACAAAGCATACAAAAATACAAGGCCTGGCAGGGGCATTTTTGCAAATAAAATGAATCCCAGGGGCACTGTGCAAAAATACCTACAGAAATAAATATTAATTTTTAATTTTTGGAACTAAATTACAATTTACAAAAATCGTCAGGGTTTACATGCAATTTTCACGCGCCTCACGTGGGTCTGCACGTGAGGCGCGGAAGGACCTATTTGTAATTCTATAAAGTTCAGAGTCCCTTCAGCAAAAAATACAACTTTATTTACACTTGCTATTTTATTTACAATATTAAAAAGTTAAATACAAAAATGTGGGGGGTCATATGTGAAATTTACCCCTTAAGTAGGCGCGGACGGACGGCGGAGGTGATTTCACTTGCCATGCGTCGCACATCCGACGGCTGATACCGGTTCGCAGATGAAGGTTTCTGATTAGATCCGCCTCACGGATCGGACGGTGATGGTTGGGCTTCATCCGATGACTCACGTTCAATCTGGGGCGCTCCTCCTGATCGGACGGCAATGAAGGTGTATGGAAGATCACGAGAAGAACTCGCACTGGGCGAGCTTCGATCTTAAACCATGTGCTCCTCCAAGCTTCCCTCTCGCGTCTGAGATGTTCTGATCATAGCTGGAGGCGTCCCGCATCTTTCGGTGGTCTTGGCATGGCTCCTGGAGGTCCAAGGAGCCCAGGAGAGGTCGATGAAGGTCGGGACCTCCAGGAGCCTCTTCCTGGATCGAATCGAGTCCAAAGGGCCTCGTTGCTCCGTGTAACCTGCATAGGAAGAACCAGGGGAACGAGGGCTATCTCCTCGACCCTAGATTTTGAAGCTTGGGTACAGTATGGGGTGAGGCGGAGGAGCTCCGACGATAGGCGGAGGTGGAGCTCCAATTCACAAGGACTGGGGGTCCTTGGTTGAACAAATACGGTCGAAAGATGGAGAAAATGATGGGGAACGAAGTGGGGTGAAAATAGCGATCGGAAACAGTGGGTGTCACGGTGAAGAAGTCGCCGGAGCGGAGCTCCGACGAACTTCGATTCAGCTATTTTATGCTACTCTACTGATCTAGAAGCTAAACTAAGAACGGGAATGAAATGCTGGAACTAAAATCTACCTAAAAAGCAAGAAAGAACATCTCTTATACCTGGGGGCCTCCAGGGAGCAGGACGGATGCCGGAGCTCCGCCGTGGCAAAATTTACCCCTCCTCCAGCCGATTCACGTTGCTGAAATGCTCCTCCTGTCACAAGGAACCTCCCAGGAACGGATTCAAGGCTTTTGGGTGGATGGAAGTTGGCCAAATTTGTGGAGGAGGTTGAGGGCTCTTATTTATACACATTCTGAGCGCCCTACTTGGCCCGCATATTCCGACGAGTGCAATGATCATTTCCTCGATCCAACAAGCATGCGTGATAGATGGATGGTCTCTCTACAGATCTCGTGAAGGCGGCGAGCGAAAATAAGGGACGAGACGCCCAGGAAAAATGGCGCAAATTATGGAAAAAGCATGGTTCAGAGGCGCCAGGTCCCGATGGGACAGTTGACCAGAGGTCAACGAGGGTTGGCTCCTCATTGGTCCACATAGGCCGCTAACGGACAAAATAGGCCCCTTTATTCTGAAATGAATTATTTAGCATAATAAATGATTTTATTAATTTTTGCTTATAAAATAAAAAATGTGTATTAATTCATGTAGTATTTTTTATGATTTTTATTTATTTTTTGATGTATTTTATTATGGGTTTATTTTAATAATGTATTTATAAGTGTATTTACATGTATTTTGTGTATTTTATTTTTATTTTGTATATTTTTTATTTTTTTTATTTTATTATTTTATAAAATTATGACTTATTTTTGTGAGTGTAAATATATTTTTGTTTATTTTTTATGAGTTTATTTACATATTTAAATAAATAGGTGCATATATAAGTAGGTATACTTATAGGTATTTTACCTATATATTATATATACTTTATTTATTTAAGGTATTTTCTTGGTTTTTATTTTGGATTTGTATTTTTAATAAATTATATGTAATATTTACATTATTATAGAAATATAGATGAATAAAGAATAAAATAATGAAATCCCCTTTTATTTTATATACATATACAACATAGGTATTTTGCCTATGTGTTGCATAAGCTTATTTTATTTCACAAATTCTTTTTGAGTTTTATTCTAATTTCAATATGTATGTGTATTATATATATTATTTACAAGATTTTGAAATTATCAATTTATAAAAATAATAAATAATGAATAGAATGAATATTTTAATCAGTATTATATACAACGAGGGCCAAAAACCTAACTTTCACAAATAAACTCCAAAAATTATGAAACCAATTTTATTAAATAGTTCTTGGAAAGCTATATACAACTAAAGATGATTTTGAGTTTTTATTTGCAAGATATGGGTCTGTGAAGTTGAGATTCTGGCTTTTTATTCTGTGTATAAAAGGTACAATGTGTATCATTTTTGTACAAACTCAATTTTGTAATTTTATTCACATTATGAACCACAACTTTCATGTACAAAGTTTCTATATTTGATGAATGAATAATTATATACAAAATAGGTGTCAAAAATACATAAATAGATGAATAACTAAATGAGGCATTTATTGTACTATTGGCCCTTATCTCCCCCTACTTTATTCCTTGTCGACCAATTCCATGCTGGCCTTGGTCTCAGGGTTCGGGTCATAAAATATTTTCAATATTTTATTCCTTTTTCTTTTCTTCTCTTTATTCTATATTTTTGGCATTAAAAACCTTATTCTATGTACAATGAGTGCAACAAATAATGAATGCTTTTATAGACAAATTGATGCTATTTACATGCATTTGCTGGGGTCTTTAAGGCCAAAATGATTGAATAAAGGTGATGAAATGGAGATTCATCGCCCCCCTATACTTGCCTTTGCTAGTCCCTAGCAAATACTTATGCAATAAGTTCAAAAAGAATAACGAATCAGAAGAAAAGAAAAAGAGATTTGAAGAAGGATAGATTGAACGGGGTTGTTTTCAGTGCAATATATGTCCTTACAAAATCAGAATTTGGAGCTTCTGCTAGACCTCGAGTGTGGATGTGTGCAGAACCTAGTCGGGAACCAGCTTTAAAACACAACAGCCTTCGAGATTCACAGAACTCGGTTCAACCCACCTCAATAGCCTGGTCAGAACTGGTCTACATCATATGCAAACCCTTATGACTATGAAGTTGACTTGTACAGTGTAAGTGATGGTGGCTCTCCCCAGCTGAAATGACAAAGGAACTGACTTCTCCAGAATGACAACCCAATGATTCCCCAATCCAACAGCTCTTTCCTCGAGGAGCGGGGTATTCCCTTCTAAGTTCAAGTGGCAACCAGCTCAAGAGGAGGGTGTGAAGAGAAGAATGGACAGTAGCCAGTATAGCTACCTATCCTAGGATGCAAGACCAGTGTAGTCAAGTCATCCAGCTACAGGCTCACATATTTGACTTTGGAACTCAAGCTTGCTTATTGGCTTTACAACATATGTACATACTCTGCAGGCATTTTATTTTTGTATAGGCCTGACCATTTTTTTTTGAAATACTATTCACAGCAGCATTTACATACGGAGTTTTTCCTCTCGAGCCAGTAGACTATCCCTCTTTTGAAGCTTTATTGCAACCCACACTCTCCTGTCGTTAGACCTCATGGCTGCTAGACCAGGTTGGGGTGCACTTCCCTCCCTAGACGAGGACGAGTGTTTCCACACGTGTGCGTCTCAGACTGGCAAATCCAACCCCCTTACCACTCCAACTGAGTTGAGCCAAGTGAAAGGTGCAAGTGTCCAAGTTAGGTTACGGTCGACAAGAGTCATGCGTGTGTCTTGAAAAGTTCTAGTTAGTCAGTTGAGGTGACTTGAACCCAGCCCTGGTTTCTCAAAGAATTAAGTCTGCATAGACCTGAAGTACCTTAAACCTAGTTCCCATAAGGTTCCAGTGCAGTTAAGTGCGGTAAGGTCTAACCAAGCTCCAATTTTAGACTTTATTGGACTGGTTCAATCATCAAGCTCACTCAAAAAGAATATGAATGGTATGCTCATGCTATGCACAATGAATGATGCAATTTTTCACAAAGAACCTACAAAAATCAAAGAATCTTTTTACACAAAGAATTTTTGCAGATAAAAAGCTATACAAAAAGTACATACAATTATTTACACGGGCGTGCCGCTTTATTTACAAAATTGATAGATTTTTAAAGACTTTACAGGTTTTAATGAAGTACTTTATTCAGGTTATCTTTTTAGAAAGAATTTTATGTATTTTACGATTTGCATGTATTTGTAATGATGCTTTTATTTCTCAGATTTATTTTGAAAAGAATTTTTGCAAACTATAGTACACGATAATTTTTACAAGCATTTACACACATTTGAAAGCTATTTTTGCAGAGATTTTTCACACTATATATACATTTTCCACAATAGTTTTTACAAACAATTTTCAAAACATTTGCACGTAGGTTTTGGAATCCTTTATTCCACACAAAGAAAATTTTTTTCCAAACAAAGCAACTTTACACATGTTGAAAACATGTCACAGCAAGTTTTCCAAACGGTTCACACTATTTTTCAAATCATACTGTAAAGGTATTTAACCCTGATTTATTAATCAGTATATACAAAGAAAAACTATATTTTATGTACAACATGGTTTAGACTCTTATAAGTTTTATTTGGAATCATTGCTTATTTTTGTATGAGAGATTTTTGTGCAGACTCCTCAGACTTATCATTTTCAAAAGATCTTTGAAGACTATAGTCCAAAATAATTTTACAAACATGTACACGTATTTGAAAATGATTTTACTAAGGTTTTTCATACAGAATAGATAGATTTTTCAAAATAACTCGACAACCAAATTTTTCAATCATTTGCAAACTAATTTTCTCACATTTTTATTTCACTTAAAGAAAATAAATTTTACAACCGAAACTTATTTACAAAGGTTGAATACTTGTACACACTATTTTTCAAGCAATTTTTCAAAAGATTTTTCAAAGAAAATATTTTGCACAAAACGCTTTTCCTGACTTATTAATCAGTGTAAGTACAAAGAGTTTGAGGAGCTCACAATTACCTTTCATTATTATGGCACTACTTTTTACATCACTTTTTAGCTTGAAGTGATGTTTTATTTTCCAGTATGAGTTATGGCTTATAGTATATACATGATATATACGACCTCCCTATACTTAGCTTGAGCTATGTCCTCATAGGTCGAAGAGAAAAGAGAAGACATAACTCGTACTGAGTATAGACAAGTGTAAAGAATATATATGAATAAGACATGAACGAATGAGAAGTTGACTGTCCCCCCTATACTTAGGATCAAGTAATACTAAGTATAGCAGACTGTACATAAAGCGGGGAGGGTCAAGGGTGGGAATACACAGATCGTGCTCAGATTGCCTCCCCTTATACTTAGGGTAAGATACTCATAAGTATAGACAAGAAGAGGAGACAATGGAGAAGATCAGAGGCTAAAAGAATTCGAGGTGCATACCCCCCCCCCCTATACTTAGGACAAATTGTGTCCTAAGTATAGAAGACTGACAACAAGGGGCAACACTTCTTGATAGAAAAACGAAGATAGAAGAGAAAAGAAGAAAAGAAGAAAATCAGATAAACAGTTTTTGTGGTGCAACGTCTGAATCTTCTGATGCTGCTGATGTTGTGGATATATCATCATGGTGCGCGAGCTGAATGGAGTCGACAACAGCCAAGAATGTATCTGGTTCTAGGTAAGGCTTCAGGAGTTGACTGTTGACGACGAATGGTTGTGCGTCAGGAGACAATTCTGATATAGCAATACTTCCATTGTCACGCACTTCACACACTCGGAATGGCCATGTCCACTTACTCTTTAATTTGCCTGGGAAGATCCGTAACTTTGCATCAAATAACCACGCCTTCTGTCCAACATCAAAGGTCTTTCGTCTGATATGCCGGTCATGCCAGCGTTTCACCTTCTCCTTATACATCAATGTGTTATCGTATGCATAGTTTCGGAATTCCAAGAGTCTGTTCAGATCATCCTTTCTTTTCCGACCACTTTTTCGTGAGTCCAAATTGCTCCTGTTAATTGCCCATAAAGACTTGTGAATTAATTCAACGGGCAGATGGCACGGCTTCCCGTATATAAGACGATAGGACGACATACCCAAGGGAGACTTGTAGGCGGTTCTGTAAGCCCATAGGACCGAGTCCAAGAGTTGGGACCAGTCTTTTTTGTTTGGCCTGATAAGTTTTTGCAGGATAGTCTTAATTTCTCTGTTTGATAATTCTGCCATGTCATTGGTCTGAGGATGGTAAGGAGACGCGACACGATGATCAATGTCGTACTCCTTCGTTAACTTCTTGACCTCTTTGTTAATAAAATGTCTACCCCTGTCTGATATAAGAATTTTCGATATCCCGAACCATGAAATGATGTTCTTCTTCAAGAACCGACACACTTTCGGCTGTCGGCGGCTCGAGCGGGAATAGCTTCAACCCAACGACTCACGTAATCGACGGCAAGAAGGATGTGCTCAAAACCTTGATTGTTAGGGAAGGGTCCCATGAAATCAATATCCCATGCATCGAAAACATCTGCTATCTGAATGATTTTCAAGGGCATCGAATCTTTTGCAATGAGTGTACTCTTCAATCTCTGACAGTCAATGCATCGTTTGACAAATTCTGTTGCATCCTTAAATAATGTGGGCCATCAGAACCCACATTGAAGTACTTTTGCTGTCGTACGGTCTCCAGAGTGATGTCCACCCGATTCGAGCGAGTGACAGTGCTCGAGGACACTATAATGCTCCTCCTGAGGAATGCACCTGCGCCAAATGCAATCTGCCCCTTCCTTGAATAAAAGAGGATCCTCCCAATGATAGAACCGGATGGTTGACATAAATTTGTTCTTTTGATTCTTCGTCCAATCCTATGGTGTTACCCCCGAGGCGAGGTAATTGACTATATCAGCATACCAAGGAAGGGAATCCACTGCTAAGATTGATTCGTCAGGAAAGATTTCTGTAATGGGTGCACTGGTCAGAGGAGGCTCATGCTGCTCAATTCTGGAGAGATGATCTGCTACCACATTCTGAACTCCAGACTTGTCCTTGATTTCCAAATCAAATTCCTGGAGGAGAAGAATCCATCGAATCAGTCTTGGCTTGGCATCCTTCTTCTGCTGGAGGTACCTGATAGCAGAGTGGTCTGTAAAAATGGTGACTTTCGATCCAAGCAAATAGGATCTGAACTTCTTAAGGGTGAAAACCACGGCCAACAATTATTTCTCTGTTACCGTGTAATTTCTTTGCGCCTCATCTAATGTTCTGCTGGCGTAGTGAATGGCATAGGGCGCTCTTTCTTTCCTCTATCCAAGGACAGCCCTGACTGCAAAGTCTGACGCATCGGTCATGATCTCAAAGGGAAGAGACCAGTCCGGCAGCTGTAGGACTGGAGTCTGAGTGATAAGCTCCTTCAGCTGATTGAAAGCAAGGACAACCTGTTGATCTACATTGAACTCGGTTTCCTTGCATAGCAGTTCTGTCAAAGGTCGAGCAATGCGGCTAAAGTCCTTGATGAATCGTCTGTAAAATCCCACATGCCCCAGGAATGACCTTACATTTTTCACTGACTGAGGTGGCTCTAGATTGGCAATAACATCTACCTTTGTCGGGTCGACTTCCATGCCACGTTTGGAAACGACGTGGCTCAGTACAATGCCTTCTGTGACCATGAAGTGGCTCTTTTCCCATGAAAGTACTAAATTGACTTCGCTGCATTTCTGAAGCACTCTGTCCAGGTGCTCAAGACAAGAATCAAAACTATCACCATAGACAGAGAAGTCGTCCATGAAGACCTCGAGAAAACTGCCTACCATCTCGGCGAAGACTGCTAGCATGCATCTTTGGAATGTTGAAGGTGCATTACATAACCCAAAGGGCATTCTCTTGAAAGCGTAGGTGTCGAACGGGCAAGTGAAGGTAGTCTTCTCTTGATCTTCAGGAGCGATAGCCACTTGGTTGTACCCGGAGTACCCATCAAAAAAGCAGAAGAACTCCTTGCCTGCTAATCTTTCCAGCACTTGATCAATGAATGGCAAGGGGAAGTGGTCCTTCTTAGTTGTTGCATTAAGATGGCGGTAGTCAACACACACCCGCTAGGATGTTGGTACCCGAGTTGATATTTCCTCTCCTTTGTCATCGGTAACCACGGTAAGCCCAGATTTCTTTGGAACTACATGCAGTGGGCTAACCCATTTTGAATCGGATATGGGATAAATGAAACCTGCATCACACCATTTCTTTATCTCTTTCATGACGACGTCTCGGAGATTTGGGTTCAGCCTTCTTTGGAATTCGCGGGACGGCTTGGCATCTTCTTCCAGATATATGTGGTGTGAACACAAAGCTGGGTTTATCCCTCGGAGATCTGATATGCACCAACCAAGTGCCTTGCGGTTCTTTTCTAGAATCTCGAGAAGACGGGATTCCTAATCCGGGTTCAGCCTGCTGCTGATGATGACCGGATACATGTGTTCTTCACCCGCAAGGAAAGCATACTTCAGACCTGCAGGAAGTGGCTTGAGTTCTGGTTTTGACCTGTCCAACTTGTTGGTCACTTCAGACACTGTGCGGGTGGTAGGATGCATTTCTTTGAGAGAGCTGCCATCCTCGGCATTCTGTTGAGATCCTGGTGAAGTGTCGAACGGTTCTGTGCTAGGCTCATTGTGTTCGGTCTGGAGTGAATACTCGGGCTCAAAGAGATGTGCCTGCATATGAGAATCTGTCTCCCAAGAGTCATCGGAGCATAAGGTAACTGTGCTTTCCAAGTCCTCCTCGAGAGTGAGGATTTCTCGGGTCCATGAATCATTCAATGACAGGGATAAGTCTCTGATCTCTGCAGTAAAGTCACAGTCTGCTTCTGATGCTGCATGGCTCTCATCAGTCGTGGCGTTCGGCTCTCTGATCATGTTTATAGTGATCTGCTTGTTGTTCGATCTAAAAGTAATCTTGCCAGACCCGTAATCAACCATGACACCTGAGGTACACAGGAACGGTCGGCCAAGGATGATAGGGGTTTGGAGCAGAGGTGCTGGTGTGTCCACATCAAGGACTACAAAATCAGCTGGAAATTGCATCTCATGTACCTTAACTACAATGTCTTCCAACAGACCCCGGGGCCGCTTGATGGATCGGTCAGCGAACTGATGGATCATTCGTGTCTGCTTGAGCGGACCCAGTCCAAATTCTTGCATTATTGATGATGGAAAAAGGTTGATGGAAGACCCACTGTCGAGGAGAGTATGCTCGAAAACTTGATCGAAAATCTCACAACTGATAAGAGGTGCTCTTGTGTCTTGTTTCTTCTGTGGGAGATTGCTGATAGCTGCAACAGTGGCCATGGAGAGCACGTGCTTTTCTACATCTTTGCGTCTGTTCTCTTGTGCTGGGCGACGCTTACTCGTACATGCTTCTTTCAGTACTTTCTTGACGGCTGGCATGTACTCCACAGCCTTCAGTAAGGGCATCTCAATAGTTAGATTGTCTAGTATTTCCACAACTCCAGGATCAGACAAAGCACTTTTTCTTTTTGCAATTTTTTTGGATTTTTGTATTGCATGAGGGAAAGGAATATGTACATCTCTAGCAGGAAAAATAGAGTTCTTATTTACATCAAAACCATTGCCCATAGAATGTTGTATATCCGGATTACAAAAAGGAGTACAAATTGTATCCTGACATGCTGGTGCTGAGGGACGAGCAAAAAGTATAGCGTCTGCTCCGTCGGCTGGCGAGGGATCGGCTGCTGCTGGCGGCTGGAATGGCTTCTCCCTCTTCTTCCTCCTCACCCGCCCCTGTAGCTGGCACGGCTTATGCGGTAGATGACGATCCACCTGTTTCTTTATTCACCCCATTCTTGGTAGCAGGCGGAGGCAAGGCCCTACCGCTCTTGAGAGTAACAACATTAGAATAAACAGTAATATCATTTTCAGACACGGACAGGACATCACATTCTACCTGCTCTTTCTTTTTGAAGTTATTGAGGTTGGTCTCGACCTGAGCTGGGATAGTGGTTCTGGTGGCGGTCAGGTCGTCGAGCCTCTTGGTCATATCCGCCAGCCCTTTGACGAGTTGGGCCAGACAATCTATGGTTGGGTTCACAGGGGGTACCTCAGTGGGTTCAGCGTGCAGACTACGTTGTTGTTGCATGTGTGGGTGCTGAGGTTGTTGCTGGTGGTGTTGGGGTGGTGTAGGAAGTTGAAGTTGTTGATAAGAGGGGGAGGATATTGCTGATACTGTTGAGGTGGAGCAGCCGCATACTGATGAAACGGCTGTGGATAGCGGTATTGCGGCTGCTGGTATGACTGATTCTGCCTCCATTGATTTGCATACTGGGGAGGCTGATGATACTGTTGCGGTGGTTGAGAGGACTGTCCAAAGCGACCACCCTGAGGTTGGTGGTATTGCCAGTTGGCAAGTGGCTGACCCTGAGGTTGTCCCATAGGACGGGTCGGTTGTGCTTCGTTACTCCATACCCCGTTCACTTCCTGAATCAGGGGTGGTGGTGGGAAGACTGGATCGGATCCTGAAAGAAACTCTGGTTGGTACACAATCATCTGCTGTTGCGGCTGGCCCTGATCGGGCGCCTGCACATAGTACACGTGCTGGAATGCCGGTGGTTGCTGGCTCAGTTGAGGTTGATGCTGCGGTTGTTGGTCGTCTTTCTTCTCAGCTGGAGCTTCTGATGGTGCTGTCGGTTGAGCAGAGTTGATGGTGCCCACCAACAGTTCAAGATGCTTGGTGATCTGATCAAGCTTGACAAGATTTTGGGTCCTTTTCTCGATCACGGCGAGTTTCTCAAGATCCTGCGATCGCTTCTCAATGATATCAAATTTAGAGAGATGGCCCCCAATGATACTGAGGTTGGAGCTCTCATCTCTCTCTACCTCTCGGGACGCTACCATGTGTACTTGTTTCTGGAGGATCTGGGGCTGCTTCTGGTAGGCTTTTGATGAAGAGAGGGTGGCCTCTCCTTCGACCATTTCTTCGAATATCTGCCAGACCACGTCTTCATCCTTGTTGAAGTGCGAACCCCCACATGCCGCGTCAACGAGCCTTTGGCTCTCGATGTTTAGTCCCCCAAAGAAGTGCTGGACCAAACTGTCTTCGGAATCTCATGATGGGGACATTTCTCCTGCAGATCGGTGAATCTCTCCCATGCTTCGTGTACTGACTCGTGGGCTCCTTGGGAGAAATTGCTGATTCGGGCTCGAATCTGGTTGAGCCGACCGAGACGGTATAACTTATGCAGGAAAGCTGACTTCAGCTCCTCCCAGGTCGTCACAACCTTCCCCAGATGGTTGACCCAATAGAGAGCCTTGTCCTGTAAGCTGAAAGGGGAATGTCATCATCTTGACAATGTCCAAAGGGACATTGGGATAGTGCGTGGTGCGGTAAATGCGTGAGAACTGCTGCAGGTGAATGTATGGCTCTTCACTGTGTTTCCATGGAATGCAGGGAGAAGAGCAAGGAACTGGGGTTTCAGCTCAAAGTGAGCGTGTATCGGTGGAATGAGGATCCACTCGGTCATCTGGCTATCTCTCGGATTGTACGTCTCTTTTAGTGTAGGCTTGGGTGGCGGTAGTTCTGGTTCTTCATCATCAGGGTGACCACCACCTCCACCTCCACCTCTGCCTCTGCCTCCGCCTCCTCCTCCCTCGGCTCGGTTCATCACATCGTTCAACATATCCTGAAAAGCTGTCTGTGCTAGGGCTTGCTCGGTCAACTGCTGTTGGATGGCCTGGATAGACGCCAGCAGTTGTGCATTAACCTGATTCTGGTCTGGCATCTGTCCTTCTGGTTGGGGTGGCTGGTGACCCTTGCCCTTCCTTGGGGAGCCATATCGGGATCTGAGTCTGACGAAATGAACTCCGGAGTAGTCTCCAGGGCTTGCTCTGTCTTCTATCTGCAGGACGAGAGAGTCCAAATCAGACCATTTGCAATATTGTACAGCTCTCATGATGAAGCTGGAATTCAGGTCAACCCCATCATGTTGTGAATGGGAAAAAGAATGTGGACTGTAATCGACTCCCATTCACAACGGCGAAAGTGGGACAAAAGTGATCCCGGCTTATTAGGTGGTCAAAAGAAAGGTAGAAGACGAGGAGTCTGGAGATCGATCCGCAAAGTCCGGATCGGGTTCTCGGGAATCGCCTCGAATTTATTGGCGGAGTTGAGTCTATGGAATCGATGTGGGTGTCGGCGGGGTCCGACGGAAACCATCCATGGATCAACTTCGCAAAGCACAAGAGAGGATCGGATGTTGGAAGAAGGATACGATGGTCAACGAGGAATAAAAAGGAGTGCAAAACAGTAGAAAGGCTCGGCTGAGCGGGTGGTTAAAAGAGAATGA
Source organism: Ottelia alismoides (assembly GCA_037367405.1). Lineage (NCBI taxonomy): Eukaryota > Viridiplantae > Streptophyta > Magnoliopsida > Alismatales > Hydrocharitaceae > Ottelia > Ottelia alismoides. Next base: position 166,333 of record JAZKJV010006969.1, on the reverse strand, counting down.
CACAACAAAATTTGCGCAAAGGCGCGGGATTCGATCTTTGAACCTTAATCTAGATCCATACAAATGCAATACAAAATTGGGTTCACCAACGCACGTTATGTGAAGCCGTAAAGGTTCAGCTATTTATTATCTTTTCAGTTTTAGCGTTGTTATTTCAGGCAAATCTTTTAACAAGTCCTTAGCACGCTAACCCTATAAGAGAGAGAGAGTACTGCCATATTGAGGTCCTTGTAACCCTTCCTGGATTCCTACTCAACCAAAGAAATAGAGAGAGGAAGCCGATAGGCAAAACCAATACTTTGGTTCTCGCTCGCAACGGAATCACCCGTGAGCGTGCAAGAACCTACTCAGACACAAACCGACGAGACAGACACCCCCGTGAAGGCGTGGCCTATTTTTAGTACTTCAGACCATGTCGATGTTCCACACAAGGCGGGAACACCATCGCTTACAAAGCCCTACTCGATCACGTACGATAGAAGCGCCATTACTTCGGAGATCCAGGCGATACACAAGGCAGTTGCAGACTGGGATTTTGGCTCTATTCCTTATGGGACGTGCCTCGCTCATGGGAGTAAGGTTTTGGTCCCCCTCCAAAGGTACCTGAAAATAATGAGGGCTTTATGAACCCGGTACTATGATAGTCCATTACGGATTTTAATTAAGGTCAAAGTTTATTTAGCAGTCCCCTTATTTTAATTTTTAGGATTTTCACTTTTTTTGAGTCTGTTTTCATACCAGCGCCTAACATTTTGTAGATTTTCATTTACGTCCTAGGTGCTCAAAATCAGAGGGAGATAGCGGAAAAGCCGTGCAAGTGGTTCCATGATGGAAATCTCACCATTGAACCGAATGATGCATGCTGAGTTAGAAGACTTACAGTGCATCCCAACTCTCTCCATGCGTTATGCAAAACAGAATTTTTAAACCTAGAAAAAATCGTCCTAAACATAAGATGCTATTAGCGTGAAGAACCATGATAATCTCGGAAATCGATCAGTCTTGCGTTCCACACAAGGCGGGAACACAGTCGAAGTATCGACCAATCAACTCTGAAATTAATCAACAATTAACCCACACTAAAGATCAATAAATTAGAAATAATGTGGAGTTAAAATTTATTTTTAACTCTGCACAAAAGATGTAAAGGGCAAGTATGCAGAGAGTTCGAACACAGGGAGCAAACAGGGTAATTCAAATCAAAGTGCTCAAGTGAATGTGTGTGATGTGTCTACACTAAGCAAGCAAGCAAAAATGTTTTTGTGGGTTTTTAATTTTTAAATTTTGTATTTTGATTTTTAATTTTCTGATTTTTATAATTTTATATTTTTCATTTTTTTTCTTTTTCAATATTGGAATATAAAGACAAAGTAATAAAAGACTAGATAAAGTATTTATAAAAATGTGCAAAAATAACCAAAAATTCAGAAATAAAAATAAAATGTTTTTGATATTTTTAGGATTTCTTATCGTTTTTATGATTTTTGGGGATTTTTCAAGGTGTTTTTGGTATTTTTAAATACTGAAATAAGGAAAACAGTGGGCAAGCTACTGGCTGGAGATAAAACTGGAATTAAACTTAGAAAATAGCCACAAAATTTGTCCACACTATTTTTCAAATAAAGAGAATAAAATATGGAATAAACAGGAACTGAGTTTACTATTTTTGGAGTTTTCTACAATTTTTTAGATTTTTTTGAAGTTTTTGAGTGTTTTTAAATTTTTAGTGTTTTTCTTTTGAGATTTTTAGTGATTTTTGGACTAACACTAGAATAAAGTTAAATAGACACTAGGGATTTTTTTTGGAATTTTTAGAGATGATTTAATATTTTTTTGGCATTTTCTAAGCTAGACAGTAGGCTAAAAGCATGTTTTTGATTTTTAATAAATATAAAAATAAAATAAAATCAAAAACTAAAAATGTAGCATGGAAGAACAAGTGTCCAGGAGCTTAACCCTATTTTTGTGGAATTTTTGGACTTGAAATGATAATTTAAATAATTACAACAAGCATCCAAACAATTAACAGGCCTGGCAAGGGCATACATGCAATTTCCAAAACATCCAGGGGCTACTTGCAAAAGTTCCACAAAGTTTTGAACTGAAACTTGAATTTACTGGACTAAAAGTAAAATGCGAAACCCGGAGGGGTCTTAGTACAAAATTCCCAAGCCAAACACGTGCGAGACACGCGCCTGGCAGGGACCTAAGTGCAATATTCGAAACTCTCCGGGGGTTGGATGCAAAATAACCCAAAGTTTTACACTGTATTACAAAATTTTGGGATTAAACAGAAATATCTAAGCCCCAGGGGGTCCTTGCAAAAAGCCCACCCCCTCACCTGTACAGGTCACGTGAGGTGACGTGGCGGAGGACCTTAATGTAAATAAAAGTAAGTGCAGGGGCTTACATGCAAATAACCCAAAGCTTGTCAACTCCAGATGAAAGTTTAAATACTAAAGAGTAAATACAAAATGCACGAGGGTGAATGTGCAAAATACCCTTGGCGCGTGATCCAACGGCTGATGGGGAGCCACTTAAACACGTGGCAAACGATGGACGACCGATGACGTTTCGCGGATGTGCGACTGAGATCAGATCTCCAAGGATGATCGACGGTTGATGTGTGGGAAGATCCAACGGCTGGCGTGCAATCTGGGCGGGCTCCAAGATCCGACGGTTGGAGCGGCAGGTGGAAGAACACGGAGGAGCTCCGACGGGGCGAAGTTCCTCGAGCTCCTCCGTCCGGCTCCGGTGGCGTCTAGGCTTCAAAATGGGCAAGGAGCTTCCTGAGGGTCTTCTCTTTCTCCTGGCGGCGTCCTACGACCACGGCGACGGCCGTGGCACTCGCAGGTGGTCGGCGGAGCTGGAGGGCTCGGCTGAGCTCCGGCGAGCAACAAAATCGCGCCCAGGCGCGAGTCAACGACCTTTGACCCTGCAAAAATGGTTAAGAGGTCCAGGGCAAATTTCCTGGACCTTAGGTGGGACCGAATCGAAGCGAAAGGCGAAGTGGCGATGGGTGGCCGAAGGTGCGCTCCGGCGAGGGGGTGTGATTTGGCGAAGGAGTCGACGAAACTCGAAATTTCTTTGGGGCTAATGTTCCTAAACCTATGGCTAAGCTAATAAGCATGAAATAAAAGGGGGAAGGGGCCCTCAATGGCCGGAGCCAGAGGGAAGAAGATACCTCGACCGCCGAGGTTGCGGGAGGTGGCGGAGTCGTCCTCGACCTCGTTCGCCTTGGCTGAGAAGCGCGCGGTGGAGCTGTCACCTCCAGCAATGCTCCGAGCACCAGAGAGGCGGAGAGGGGTGGACCAAGGGGACTCGAATTCAAAATGAAAAATGGGGGGTCGTTATATCTGGGTTGACCCCTGACCGAGATGCTCCAAAGATCAAGGTGCCTTGAGCACTACACTGATCCATGGCCCGAGGTAATCACACAGCGGGCTAGGTGGATGAACAAGGAAGAGAAATGCAGAAGGAATCGAGGCAAAATGGTGCAAGTCTCGGCCTAGAAAAATCCGCCAAAAGCGGTCAAAACCAGGCCTGACAAGGGCTACAGAGGTTAGGGTGTCCAGTTGACCGAAGTCAACTGTTGACGCCTCCTGGTTGGTCCACGTGGACCAACCAGGAAAAACCCTGATAATGATTTTGAAAATTCAATTAAAAATAGAAAAAGGGCGAATTAATTAATGATTATAAAATAAAAAATATTCATTATTTCATGTAGTATTTTATTATGATTTTTAATTAATTTAATGAGGTATATTTTTATAAGTTTGCTTTTTAACCCTATATAGGTATAATACCTATGTATTTAAGTATTTAATTTTTATTTTGTGTATTTTAATTTCATTATTTTTATTTATTATTTTCTAAAATTATAAGATACTTTTATGTACACAAATATATTTTTATTTTATTTTTATGATTTATTTTGTATATTTAATAAAATATAAGAGTGTTTTGTACAGGTATAGGTATAGGCAGTATACCTAAGTATTCTTTATACAAGTATTTTTATTTTGTATTTTTTGTGCATTTTTATTCTGATTTTAATGCATATATATTATAAGTAATATTTACATAATTATAAAAATATAAAAATAGAAAAATAGTGAATAAATAATAAATTGAATATTTTAATCAGTACACTTATACAATAGGGGTCCAAAACTCAACTTTCAAACCGTAGCTCCGCCAAATGCGAAACCACCGCCAATAAATAGCTTATTTTCTTCTATATACAATTAAAGGTGAGTATGTTGCATTTGGAGTTGTCGTTTGTGAGATACGGGTCTGGGAAGTTGGGATTCTGGATTCTTATTCAGACCATAACTTTTTATCTGTACATTATTTTTCAGTGAAATCAATTTTGTATTTTTCTTTATTAAATTATATACAACTTTTATGTACAAAGTTTCTTTATTTGATGTATAAAAAGTGGAACCAAAAATAGGTCCCAAAATGAGTAAAGAATGAATAGAAAGTATAGGTCTTTTATCGGTATTTCTGACCTTATCTCCCCCTACTTTATTCCTTGTCGACCTATTCATCAGGATGCCTAGGTCTCAGGGTTTCGGGTCATAAAATATTCACAATATTTTATTCTTTTTCTTTTCTTTTCTTTATTCTATAATTTTGGCTTTAATTACAGCATTTTATACACTATATAGATGCACATGCATGAATGCTAAGATGCTCTATTTAAGGGTATTTACAGGCATTTGCTAGGGTTTTTGATGCCAAAATGATAGAATAAAGATGATGAAATGTGGATTCATCAAACCACAAGTCGGTCACCGCCCTTCAATCTAGGAGTCCGGTCTAGGCTCACGCCTCCTCCTCTCGACACATCGAGTTCAGGAGAAGCGCTTGGCAGGGAGAGCTCGTGACACGTTGGCTGGAAGGTGATGATGCGACTGTTTAGAGTTTGATCTAAGTCCAAGATCGTACTATAGGTGCATGCAATATTATTAGGGTGTTTGGACCTAGTCTACTCGATCAAGCAAGCCTATGTCTAGGGGCTCCATGCACACAAAACAAAGTAAAATAAAGGCGAAAAACTCAAAACAGCGAGAAACAAAGAAAATAAGGCGGAAAAACACGAGAAAACCACGACGAGGCCCCCAGGTGAACAGACACCCGGGCACTGGACCTCGTTGTGAAGAGTAGAGTCTAATTATGTTACATGCCAAAATTGTCTCTCTTTCACCATAAATTACAAAAATAATCCTAATTGCTTGAGGCATATCTAATTCCCATCCCCTTGCATCCTTGGTGCTCTCTCTCCAGCTGATCATGAAGTGAAGACCAACCTCCTCCAAGGCTCGGCTGCCTTGGCTCCCTAAGAAACCATCCTCGCGTGGCGGGCCCTCGCAACAAAGTCAAAAGAGATTGAGTTAGTATAAGCTCAATCAATGAAATAAAGCAGGAAGGAATTAATCACAACAAATAAATGAATCATGTATGGTGATTAATTACAAATAAATAGCTGCTCACAAAATTAATGATAAATAAATTTCCAAACAAGAATGACAAAATGTGATAGGCTACGCTCATTGCTCCCCGGCAATGGTGCCATCTGATAACGGGCATTTTGCGAGGGTCAAAATGTAGTGTCGTTGAGGCGACCGTTCACAAAACACCAGTTGATCAGCAATTAACCCACATTAAAGAATAAATCAATTAAGTCCCAAAACCGTGAATTAACATTTAACTCTACCACAATATGCATAGTGTATAAGCATGTAGAGGTCGAACCACAGAGAGCAGAAAATTTGGGTAGCCCACCTTGTTCAAATACATCAGGGGCATCCTTGTATGAATCCTAATTATGTGGGTAATTAATATTATTATTTTATTTTTTCCTTTTTTTAATTTTGTATTTTGATTTTTCATTTTCTGATTTTATATTTTTCTTTTTATATTATATATATATATTATTTTTATAAATAGGATAGGATAAATAGATAATATAAGAAAAAGGGTGAGAACATATTTATAGAAATAAGTAAAAATAGTCAAAAAGTAGGAAATAAAATATTTTTGGTCTTTTTATAATTTTTTACTATTTTTGTGATTTTTGGATATTTTTTCAAATATTTTTGGCATTTTTAAATGGCAAAATAAAGAAAATAGTGAATTAATTACTGGCCGAAATTAAAATGGGAATGAAAAATACCAAACAATATCAAAATTTTTCCAAATTAATTTTAAAATAAAGATAATAAAATATGGAACCCTACAGAACTTGAGTTTCTAGTTTTTTGATTTTTCTACTATTTTTTAGATTTTTTTGAAGTTTTTAGGTATTTTCTAATTTTTAAGGTTTTGGTTTTGAGTTTTTTTAGGGATTTTTGGACTGACACTAGGATACAACAAAATAGATAGTAAGTAATTTTTTTGAGATTTTTCAAGGTGTTCTAATATTTTTTTGTATTTTCTAAAATAGACAGTAGCTAAAATGCATGTTTTTGATTTCTAATAAATATTAAAGAGCAACAAAAATGCAATGCAAAAATATGGCGTGAATGCACAACTAAACAGGAGCTTACATTAATTTTTAAGGAATTTTTGGGATTTTATAAATGCATGGAATAAATAGACAAAGCATACAAAAATACAAAGCCTATCAGGGGCATTTTTGCAAATAAAATGAATCCTAGGGGGCACTGTGCAAAAATACCTACAGAAATAAATATTAATTTTAACTTTTGGAACTAAATTACAATTTATAAAAATCGCTAGGGTTTACATGCAATTTTCACGTGCCTCCACGTGGGTCTGCATGTGAGGCGCGGAAGGACCTATTTGTAATTCTATAAAGTTCAGGGTTCCATCAGCAAAAACTACAACTTTATATACACTTGTTATTTTACTTACAATATTTAAAAATTAAATAAAAAAATGCGGGGGGTCATATGTGAAATTTACCCCTTAAGTGGGCGGGGACGGATGGCGGAGGTGATTTCACTTGCCACGCGTCGCACATCTTACGCTGATACTGGTTCACATATGAAGGCTTCTGATTAGATCCGCCTCACGGATCGGACGGTGATGGTTGGGCTTCATCCGACAACTCGCGTTCAATCTGGGGCGCTCCTCCTGATCGGATGGCGATGAAGGTGTCTGGAAGATCACGGGAAGAACTCGCACTGGGCGAGCTTCGATCTTGAACCATGTGCTCCTCCAAGCTTCCCTCTCGTGTCTGAGATGGTTCTGATCGTAGCTGGAGGCGTCCTGCATCTTCCGGCGGTCTTGGCATGGCTCCTGGAGGTCCAAGGAGCCCAGGCGAGGTCGATGAAGGTCGGGACCTCCAGGAGCCTCTTCCTGGTTCGAATCGAGTCCAAAGGGCCTCGTTGCTTCGTGTAACCTGCATAGGAAGAACCAGGGGAACGAGGGCTATCTCCTCGATCCTGGATTTTGAAGCTTGGGTACAGGATGGGGTGAGGCGGAGGATCTCCGATGATAGGCGGAGGTGGAGCTCCGATTCACAAGGACTGGGGGTCCTTGGTTGAACAAATACGGTAGAAAGATGGAGAAAATGATGGGGAACGAAGTGGGGTGAAAATGGCGATCGGAAACAGTGGGTGTCACGGTGAAGAAGTCGCCGGAGCGGAGCTCCGACGAACTTCGATTCAGCTATTTTATGCTACTCTACTGATCTAGAAGCTAAACTAAGAACGGGAATGAAATGCTAGAACTAAAATCTACCTAAAAAGCAAGAAAGAATATCTCTTATACTTGGGGGCCTCCATGGAGCAGGACGGATGCCGGAGCTCCGTCGTGGCAAAATTTACCCCTCCTCCGGCCGATTCACGTTGCTGAAATGCTCCTCCTATCACAAGGAACCTCCCAGGAACGGATTCAAGGCTTTTGGGTGGATGGAAATTGGCCAAATTTGTGGAGGAGGTCGAGGGCTCTTATTTATATACATTCTGAGCGCCCTACTTGGCCCGCATATTCCGACGAGTGCAATGATCATTTCCTCGATCCAACAAGCATGCGTGATAGATGGATGGTCCCTCTACAGATCTCGTGAAGGCGGCGAGCGAAAATAAGGGACGAGACGCTCAGGAAAAATGGCGCAAGTTATGGAAAAATCATGGTTCAGAGGCCCAGGTCCCGATGGGGCAGTTGACCAGAGGTCAACGAGGGCTGGCTCCTCATTGGTCCACGTAGGCCGCTAACGGACAAAATAGGCCCCTTTATTCTGAAATGAATTATTTAGCATAATAAATGATTTTATTAATTTTTGCTTATAAAATAAAAAATGTGTATTAATTCATGTAGTATTTATTTATGATTTTTATTTATTTTTTGATGTATTTTATTTTGGGTTTATTTTAATAATGTATTTATAAGTGTATTTACATGTATTTTGTGTATTTTATTTTTATTTTGTATATTTTATTTTATTATTTTATTTTCTTATTTTATAAAATTATGACTTATTTTTGTGAGTGTAAATATATTTTTGTTTAATTTTTATGAGTTTATTTACATATTTAAATAAATAGGTGCATATATAAGTAGGTATACTTATAGGTATTTTACCTATATATTTATATATACTTTATTTATTTAAGGTATTTTCTTGGTTTTTATTTTGGATTTGTATTTTTTAATAAATTATATGTAATATTTACATTATTATAGAAATATAGATGAATAAAGAATAAAATAATGAAATCCCCTTTTATTTTATATACATATACAACATAGGTATTTTGCCTATGTGTTGCATAAGCTTATTTTATTTCATAAATTCTTTTTGAGTTTTATTCTAATTTCAATATGTATGTGTATTATATATATTATTTACAAGATTCCAAAATTATCAATTTATAGAAATAATAAATAATGAATAGAATGAATATTTTAATCAGTACTATATACAATGAGGGCCAAAAATCTAACTTTCACAGATAAACTCCAAAAATTATGAAACCAATTTTATTAAATAGTTCTTGGAAAGCTATATACAATTAAAGGTGATTTTGGGTGATTTTGAGTTTTTATTTGCAAGATATGGGTCTGTGAAGTTGAGATTTTAGCTTTTTATTCTGTGTATAAAAGGTACACTGTGTATCATTTTTGTACAAACTCAATTTTGTAATTTTATTCACATTATGAACCACAACTTTCATGTACAAAGTTTCTCTATTTGATGAATGAATAATTATATACAAAATAGGTGTCAAAAATGCATAAATAGATGAATAAATAAATGAGGTATTTATTGTACTATTGGCCCTTATCTCCCCCTACTTTATTCCTTGTCGACCAATTCCATGCTGACCTTGGTCTCGGGGTTCGGGTCATAAAATATTTTCAATATTTTATTCCTTTTTCTTTTCTTCTCTTTATTCTATATTTTTGGCATTAAAAACCTTATTCTATGTACAATGAATGCAACAAATAATGAATGCTTTTATAGACAAATTGATGCTATTTACATGCATTTGCTAGGGTTTTTAAGGCCAAAATGATAGAATAAAGGTGATGAAATGGAGATTCATCACTTAGTTATTAGGGTTTTTAAAGACTTAAATATCCGCACTTCCCTGGTTTGAAAGATTTGAGTGCTATATTGCACTCTTCATCTCTACCTTCAAGAAAAATATGATCAGCACAGTCACTTCCACAACTGCATGATTGATGAGCTGAGTTGAGATATCACTTGAGGAACTAGGACCAGAGATTTGAGTTTAGACCCGATCTAATGATATTCGAGGATGGGATAAAGTTAATGAAGGCTTCAGAAAACCTGAGTGTCTGCAAAACCCTAGCCAGTATGTGAATAAGATTTATATGCTATCTCTTTGATATTTACCTATGTGCCAGGGTGTGATGAAACTTAAAGGAATTTGTTGATCAGTGTGTGCCAACTTTTGGTAAAAGCAGTGGAGCTAGCCAACAAAAGAAATGAAATGTCAAAGTAAAAGCTCTGAATATCAAAGTCAAATTACAAATGAGCTTCCACCAATGGCGAGCGCTCCCAAACATTTTCAAAGTGTCCACTTGGACCAAGCGCTAATTAGGACCATGGAGTCGGGTTGACACCACAAAAAGGGCCCTGCATCGTAAGCGATACAAGTCTGGGTGTCAAAGGTATCTTAGATACTCAGAAAAGACACATCCCAGTGTACTCCCAGAAAAACAAGTGCAGACGACACCAACTCTTTTGACGGACACATTGATCACAATATAATAATTTACATGTGTTGAGTAAAAAGGCACACGAGAGGCCCTTTGTTCCAATGTGAGGGTGAGAAAAATAGACACAATCCCATTACCTCCATCATCTGGCCGACCATCAACATTTCAAGTCTGACAAACTAATGAGACGGTTGACTGAAGCAAGAATAGACTTATTCCCTAGTATTGAGGATTAGGTCTAGAGGAGAGTCTTTGGGACTGGAACTTTGAGTGATGCATCGACTCGGCTCTCATGAAATGCAGTACACTAAATGTCATAACCTTATATTCTATGTACAAAAAGAGAGTCTGATAATCAGAGAAGTTGGATTCCTTTTGACTAAGGCTTGGATAAACCCGGAATTTTAGGATCACTTAGGTCAAGGGTCATTGAAAGCCTTGAATTTTTCACGCGCACTGTCAGGAATTAATCCGACTCCTTTATTCTTTAGATGCTGGAGGACGAGCATGGTTTAAGTATAGGGGTATGATGAATCTCGTATTCATCATGCTAAAAGCCGTAAATTAAACCCCCTGCTTAATCAATCCAATAAAAATACCGTTCTATTCTTTGTTTTTTTCCTATATTATATTGTATATATTTTACCATTAAATTATTGTTTTTAATTTCCTTTATTTTTCTTGTAATTATTTTATCCTTAAAAACCCTAAAAATTAGGTAGAATATTTGTCTATAAATCACTGACCCTTAAAAAGAGAAAAAAAATACAAAAACATCTCAAAATCATAAAATCAGTGTTTTTATTCCCCTAAAAATACCCCCAAAAATACGTTTTGTACAAATAACCTCTTTTGGCTTTTTGACCAACATGAAAGTTTTAGATCTCGTCGAGACGAGCAACTTTCATGTTTTGACTTTTTCCAATTCGGCCTCTACCTATTTCTTTTCTATTTTTCTTTGTAATTTTACTCTGAATTTTCTTATTGGGCCACGTGGAGCTCTCTGGAGCGTCCACGTGGCCCGTCTCCCCTCTTGCCACCCGGCGCACCTCCTGGACCGTCGGATCCACTCAACTCCGCCCCCATCTCTACCGTACATCCTCGCCTCACTCACAGCCGTCAGATCTGACGTTCAGATCTGATCTCAACCACCCAAACCCACCTCATCCACAGCCCTCCGATCTCATCCTCATCCTACGCACCTCAGTCCTCCACGTCGCCCCTCCATCTCAGCCCTCCGATCCTACTACCATCCAACGCCCCTCAGCCCGCCACGTCGCCCATTCACCTTCAACCATTAGATCCACCCCACCTTCCAATCATGGCCGCTCCTTCGTGCTCTACCCTCAACCGTCCGATCAGATCTAATGATCTGATCTCAGCCCCTTGCCCTCGCCCCCATCCTAGCCGTCGGATCCCTAGATCCAACGTCTAGGGATCATCGTCAACCTCCAGCTCACCCCACCCCAGCCGTTGCGACTCGCGAACCCCCCGCTCCCCCTTCCTTTTTTGGTCGGTGGTCCGACCATCCCCTCGAGCTCCTAACGCCTCCCCTCCATTGCCCTTACTTCCACCATCCTCGCGTAATCCCCAATCTTCTTCCTCCGTCATTCATCAGCCATCAATCAACCAATCAATCACCCCTCACCACCTCATAACGCATGGACCTCCCCTCTTATAAATCGCCATCTCCGCCACCGTAGCACCTTGTTCACCATTCTTGGCTCTAACCTTAGCTTCCTCCGCCCCTCCGGTGACAGCGGAGGGGCAGAATGTTGAGGCGACGATGGGTTTTTGCCGGTGTCGACCCACGGCGGTGCTCCACCGTGTCCTGGTGGCCCCGGCCACCATCGAGCTTGCTGGCTTGCTGACCAGCTGGGCAATGACCCCTAGGTTCTTCCGAGCCTAATCCCAAGCTCCTCCTCCGCCAGGGTTCCCCTCCCTGATGAGGTATTCTTCCTCCTTGCTTTTCTTTTATTTTCTCCGGTTTATCGCACCACCTCCCGTCACTTACACCCTCCACCAATCACTCGACCACATCCGCCATGCCTCGAGCACCCTCTCCGACCCCCTTCCCGTTCTCCAGAACCTCCCCGCTCAGACTCCCCTTCTTCTCTCGCTCCGGCGGAGAAGAAACCTCCGGCCACCACTCTCGACGCCTCCACGACCGTTCACTCACCTTACAAGCACTCGCACTACACGCACGCACGCTTCGGCTTTAATTAACCACTGCAGGTACACACATCTTCGCTGGCCGAACATTGCACCTGAGCTCCAACTCCAACCTCCGCCACCGGTGCAGCTCCACCGAATAGCCGTTTAAAATACCCTTGGAGCATCGCCAACTCACCAGCTTCTTCGTGGACCCCTCAGCTCCATTGTCAGACCTTCAGGCAAGCGTTGGGATCGCGACGGAGCTATGGCATGGTCACCGGAGTCCCGCCTCCTCCGGTGGCCCGCGGAGGAAGATGAACGTACATGTGTCGTCCGATCATCAGGATTGGGCGGCTAGGATGATGCCACGTGGTGACTCCAGACGTCACCCGAGCCTCCACTCTGAACCTATAGGCTCGGGTGGACCGAACCTCGCGTCGAACCTCCAGAAGCATCTACGTGGCCCGAACCTGCAGGGCTGTCCCGAGCCTAGCCCCTCACGTTCAGCGCACGTGAGGTGCTGGGTAATTTGCATGAAAGATCCGGGAAGAAATGCTATTTACGTTTTGGTCCCCAGGCACGCGCCTCACGTGCGTGCCTGGGTAATTTACAAGGAAGCCCTCAAAGGTTTTCAGAAATTACAAAGAAGTCCCCACGCGCATGGAAAAATTGCATTTGGGCCTAGGCGGTTTTTGATATTTGCATTTAGGTTCTTCCAGGGACCTAAATGCAATATTTATCCTTTATTTTTATTGCATTTTTATTACAATTATGCCCTTGCACTGTTTTTAGCATAACTTGAGCATCGTAGGTCCAAATTGCATGATTTTAGTGTCCTTTTGATCCTTATTTTGTCCTCTACATTTTAGTATGCTTAACTGTCTCATTTGCTCTTTGTTTTAATTAAAGTGAATTTTTATGTGGTAATTGAGACCATGTTCTACACATGCTTGCTATGATTGGCTAACCGTTTTCAATGATGGATTAAATTGACTCAGACTTCAATTTATATTTTGTTGCTCGTATTTTTAGGGTATAATTGTAGGCTTTTATTCAGCATACTTGTTCTCTTGCATATTTGCTCATGCATCATCTTTAACTTGCATAAAAACTAAATAAAAAAATTGCATGCATTTTAGGATTGCATAGTGATTAGCATAGTTCTTCATATGGACCTGAAATTGATTCACATTGTGCCATCATGACTCGAAATTCGATAAACATATTAGGCAGTCGTGTCCCTGTGTTCGACCTTGGTAGACTTGCCAAGTTAAAATATTCCACGACATTCAAAGATCGTGGTTTTTGCTGAACCAAATTCGTCTCCTGTACTACAACTATTTTCTCACTTTTAAAGAGGTGAATTTCACGCTCATCAGTCTGATCCAGCCCGGTACCTGCCCTGACAAAGCTTGCCCCTCGCCCGAGCTCGTGATATAAATAAGCTAGTCTGGCCCTTATTTTCGGCATGATTCCCATTTCAGAATGGGTTCGGACTAGCTCGGGCCCAAGCCCGAAGCCCGTGGGCCGACCTAAGCATAGGCCTGTTTGGAGGCTCGAATAGGGACCCGACCTAACTCGATTCCAGTCTAGCCCTAACCCTACCCTAAGTGGGTGGTGTGATGCAACATAGTTCACTAGAACCCCTGACCCCACACCACCATATTGCCCCCTCTCCTCTCCCTTTCCATCCCCACACCATTGTGGCGTCGCCCACAGACCCACCCCATCCTCAGTCGGCCCTCCTCCCCTCCAGCCTCATGTCCTCCACCTACTGCACCCCCTACCCCACATCCCATCCTCCTGAGAAACAACATCAAATGCCTAGCCATAGCCCTAGACGGCAAGGCCCCTAGTGTTGTCACTCCCGATGGGCGTGCCTAGTCCTAGACCTCCTCAACCCCACACAACATCACAATCATCAAGGAAGGTATATATTTGTATCTTGATGAGCAATATTATCTATTTTATTCAATGTAATAAATGTTAGCTTGTTTATTTACGTGGTTTTAACTAAGACTTAATGCCAAACAGTGGTTGTTGTTGTTGAATGTATTGTTTATTTATCTGAATGTCTATCCAATAAGTCATTAGGGATGTTGTAGTTGCATGTTGTAGTATTAGTAATGTTCCTCCAATGTCGGTAATCTGCCACTAGATTTGTTGCATTTTGCATGCTCCCGGAAATTTTTTATTAGGTTGCAAAAGTCTATAATAATGACATTAGTTTTTTTATTGGGTTGCAAAGCTAAACAATAATCGCTTCTATAATTTTTTAAATAGTGGGCCGGCCCGATCCGGCTTGGCCCATGTACTAGCGAGTCGTGTTCGGGCTTGGCCGGTAATTTGGGAGTTTTGGCAGCCTTAGGCCCAACCTGAGGGCCTGCTAAGTATAACCGGGCTCGGGTTGGGTTGGGTTGGACTTGACCCGATGCTCATCTTTAGTTGTACTCCTGCCTTCTTAGAGTTGTATTTTAGAAACAACTATAGATAAATTATTACAATGTATTCATATATAGTGTTAGAAAATGTTGCTAACTTTTGTAGAATTTACAAAAAGACGATCGTGTTATTCTATTGAAAGATTTGACATTTAGAATGATTATTTCGTTGATATATACATACATACTTACGTATATGTATCCGGTTTTATCGGTCTAAGAAAATCGGTTCGACGATCAGATCAATAAATTAAGCCCGATTCAATTTTTTTTGAGTCAATAGAATTGATGACATCATACAAACATCATCATCGGTCCAACCGGTTTGAAACAAACCGAAGACTGACCAGTTTAATGTCTGGTCTGATTTTTAAAACTTTTCATATAACCACACATGCACCTAAATGTGATATCAAAATGGAAATTTCAACATTTATAAAGGGACGCATCTCAGCCTTAAAAAGGTGAAGGGTTTAGATGCTATATTATGTAAGGTTATCCGTTCTTTCGATAAGAAAAGAATCGTTAATAAGAGAATTGGAACACAACTTTATCCACTCGTTGGAAATCAATCACCAGGCCACGGTAGTTTTAATTAGGAAAAGAAATCATGTATATCAGATCAGTCCATACATTGATGTTAAGAAAAATTTTACTTCGTAGCTTAGTTTTAGATGAAATGTTTACGCCAAAAGGATATGATCTAATACAGTGCTTTTATGATCATGCATTAGAGGTGTGATCGATTTACTATTATCGTCAAATGTCAAGATAATCGAGTTAATGAAATATAGAGTAAACGAAATGTGCATTGCTTAATATGATAGAGATATATTGTGTAGATTTTATAATACAAAACACATAAGGCTCTAAAAACGGTCAAGCTCATAGCACAGATAATCATATGGAATCCAACAACTAGGTGGGAAACAAACGTCGTTACTTTCAAGGATGTTCTTTCGGGATCTTCTCATACACGGAAAACAATGTTCCCGACAACCGATCGCAGCGAAATATGCGAACAATGGTGACCTCGAGCTTCCCTACATGATGGTGGTCTCGAATCGTCGATTCAAACACCTCTTTCGTCGATGATAGTGGCTCTTCAATGAAATTTCCGGCTAAACGAGCGCCCTTCCAGCAAGGAGAGAGAGGGTGGGCAGTTAGGGTTTGAGAGAGCCACCCATCTATTTCATCTTTATAGAAAAAAGGTTGTATTCGGATCTAGTGCAGATCCGGTCTGAATTCATATATGGCTTTTAAGCCATCTCTTAAAATGTCGATAGCTTGAGTTACGAAGTTTGGAATTCGATGTTCTTGAACTCGTTGGAAAGGTTTCGATGAACCCTACAAAATGGAGTTTATTATTTTTATGGCTGTAGAAATGTTCCAGAATTTATGATGAAAAATTCAGGTTTTTCACAAAATATGGAATGGATTAAGCCCCTTACATGATGTAGAACAGGAAGAGTTAATCATCGAAGAGAAGGTCAGTTTTGCAAAGCAGAACCCTTCCATCTTAAAACCAGCATTGTTGGGGATTTCGATGTCGTCCGCTATCCAAGTGAATCCTCTTCAAAGCGTCCGATAGTCCAGAAATTTTCAGATTGGATACATGACTCGGCCCTCTTTGACCTCAAAAGCTAGAACTCCACTTAAACCTGGATCAACACTTCCTAAGCCCATTGGGCTATGGTAGATCGTATCATGATCTCTCTTTCACTTTTAAATATCTCCCCGCTAGCAAAAATCCAAACCCTGCCCAAGACATTCTCATACCATAAATCTCTGCTCGCTAATCATGTCCTTGCTGACTTGGTGTAGCCTGCACGTTCTAAAAGACCTTCAATTGGTCAAGGAATGCATCCTAAGGGCCTGTTTGGTTGCTGGGTTGGACTGGGTTGGGGTACTCCTGTGAATAGTAAACTGTGAGGAGGATTGAGAGGGTTGGAAGGAGGGGTACACCGGTGTACCTCAACCCAAGTCAGTCCAACCCAGCAACCAAACATGCCCTAAATGTTGATGAAGTATGTTGAGTTGTATGGGTATTTAGATGGGTAAACGGGTCTGTGGGTGAGGGACCGTTTACCCTAACCTCTATATATTGTACTCATCTCCCCTAATTTTGATATAACAAATAGTGAAGAGAGATCCCTAATCTCTAGTGAGGGAGATTAGGGTTTGTGTGTGCCCCCGTGGTTTTTCCCTCTCCGTAGGGTTTTCCACGTAAATCTTTGTCTCATTCTTGTGGTTCATTCGATTTCTACATGGTATCAGAGCCATAATCAAGGGATTCTAGCCTCCATTGCTCAGATCTTGATCGGTTTTTTTGTGCTCAAGACAAGCCGCCGCCAAGCACCCCATCCCATTTCTAGGGCTTGGGCTCACGGACTTGGGTGCGCCGCCCCTGCCTCCCAGATCTAAGGCGCCACCACCCCTGGTTGTGGTGTTCTGTGCTTGTGCGCAGGCCCACCTGCAACCTCCAGATCTGTGCACTGCTGTGTGATTCCGCTGTGGGCTTCGGTTGTTGAGAGTGATTCCAGATCGATTGTTGTGGGCTGCTGTGTGATTCCAGATCTGTGCACTGTTGTGCGCGGGCTTCGGTCGTGTGATTCCGCTGTGTGTGGCCCTCTGCTGTGACTGTTGTGTGTGAAGAGGCTATTTTGGTGCATCACCATTGCATCTCCGTTTGTTTTCTTCGACTGAAGTGCGCTCCATCAAAACGCTGGTGCTTTCATTTGTTTTCCAACGAGGGCACTATTCTTGTGTAGAGGAAGGTACTGTTTAGTGCATAAAGCTGGATACAAGGGTACTCTTGTTTTGTGCTTTTGTCTTCATCTTGTGGAGGACGATCCCGGAAAAAGGTACAAGGACTGTGAGTACCTCCTTTTCTTTCCCTCATTATTTTTCTGTCTCTTGTGAAGTGTTGGTGGTTGGCTTTTTAAATGGCTTCCGGAGATATTATTGAATCTATGACTATAAAGATGGAAAATGTCCCAACTCAGATCACTACAATAAAATTATCAAAAACAAATTATTTGATGTGGTCCGCTGCTATGGAAGTTGCGCTTGCCTCAAGGGGTCGTGGTGGTTATATTGATGGTCGGAAAAAACCCCTTGCTATAACTGACAAGTTATATGAACAATGGTATATAGAAGACAGTCAGTGCAGGAATTGGATCATAAATGCTGTTTCTCCGGATATCCAACCGCTTGTTCTGAGGAAGAAGTCTGCGAGGGAACAATGGCTAACTCTTGAGAGTATGTATGGTCAGAAAAAACAGGATGTTCGGATGTATCAATTGAGTAGAGAAATATACAATATGAAACAAGGGGATATGTCTGTTGCGGGGTATTATGCTTGTTTAAAAACAAAATGGGAAGAGATTGATTACTACTGTGATGACATATGGACTAGCACTACAGATCAAAAGAAGTACTGGGATGAGATCTGGAAACAACGGATTTTTATTTTTCTCGGTGGCCTTAACAATGAGTTTGAGACCACTCGGAGTCAGCTCTTGACAACAGGAATTAGTTCAGATATTGAGGAGATTTATCATGCCATTGAGTCAGAAGAACAACGTCGTGCTGTGATGAAAGATGAGGGTGTCCCTTCTTTTGAGAGGTCGGCATTGGTTACCAAAGGGAACAAAAGTGGCTACTGGAAAGATAAGAAGTGTGGTCATTGCAAAAAAATTGGTCATGGGATTGACTACTGCTGGGAACTTCATCCTGAACGGAAATTAAACAAAGGCAAGAAAACGATTGCAATGGCTGCTGAGAGTAAGAGATTGACAGATGATCAGATTAAGGATCTTCATGCCTATGTCCAAAAGATATCTGGTCGTGATAAAGAAAAATCTGATGCTGATGTTTTGAATGCCGCCATGGCTGCCAAGAAATGTGAAGGTAAAAATTTATTTCGTAATGAATGGATTATAGATAGTGGTGCCTCTGATCACATGACAGGTAATGCTAAAATGTTCCAAGATTATAAACTTGCCTCTGGCAGAGAACGTGTGAACTTGGCAAATGGATCTTCCGTGACTGTGGCAGGAAAAGGGAGCATATCTATCATTGATAGATTCACCTTGAAAGATGCTCTTCATGTTCCTGATTTTCCAATTAATTTACTTTCTGTGAATCGAATTGCTAAGGATCTTCATTGTCGGTTAATATTCGATGAAAAATCTTGTGTGTTGCAGGACTTGAGGACGAGGAAGCAGATTGGGATTGGTTTGGTTGCTGATGGCCTTTATCGTCTTCCTGCTCGTGTTATTTCTGCTTGGATTGCTGCAACCGCTGACAAAGAAACTGATGATATTCAGACGCTGCGGAAATGGCATGAGCGTCTAGGACATCCTGGTTATCCTATCCTTTCCACTTTATTTCCTAAACTTTGCAATAAAGGTGGTTGTGAGATTCGTCTATGTGAAGTGTGCCAATTAGCAAAACACACTAGAGCTATCTATCCTCCTTCAGATTATATAAGTACTTCTGTTTTTCAACTTGTGCATTCGGATGTTTGGGGACCTTCAAATATTAAAAGTTTGGGTGGTCACAATTATTTTATCACTTTCATCGATGATTTTTCCCGCTACACATTTGTGTATTTGATAAAGAACAGGAGTGATGTACCTAGTGTTGTTCGGTGCTTTGTCAACATGATAAACAACCAGTATGATAAAAATATCAAGATCTTGCGAACGGATAATGCGAGAGAGTATTTGGAGGGATCACTATGTACCTTCCTCGAAGAAAAAGGAATTATTCACGAAACATCTTGTAGTTATACTCCTCAACAGAATGGAATTGCTGAAAGAAAAAATCGACACATCTTGGAAGTTACAAGAGCTCTTCTCTTTCAACGACACGTTCCAAAATATTTTTGGGGAGAAGCCGTACTCACAGCTACTTATCTTATTAATCGGCGTCCCTCTATGGTGGTTGGAAAAAAGGTTCCTTTCTCTATTCTAAACCCTGATAAAACACCCTTCCATTTAGATCCTCGTGTTTTTGGATGTGTTTGTTTTATTCACATATCTGGACCTGGTCTTCGCAAATTAGAACCAAGAGCTATAAAATGCGTTTTTCTTGGCTACTCTGTTACACAGAAAGGTTATAAATGTTATGATCCTATGACAAAGAAGTTGCACGTAACTAAAGATGTTACCTTTCATGAGGATGAACCCTACTATACGAAGAATTTACCTCAGGGGGAGTATTATGGTAGTGAGATTAAGGAAAATGAAGTGGGATTATATTTCTTGAATGAATCTCGTGAAACCGTTCATGACTATATGGACAATGATTCCAATGATGATGACACCGTTCGTATCCAAAGTAATGACAGACGAGAGACTGTTGATATTGCTGCTGGTAATGAGAAAAGCATCATACCAAACCAAACTCCCAATCTCTCCTCGGATGATCCAAGTCTTGACATCGCTGTAAGTAGTCCTTCCTCTCTTGATAATCCTGTTGATGATGCTAACAATTTGACTAGTGATGCGGATGGTGCGGTGAGCATGGATGGTGAAAGGGCACATGTGGAGGACGATCGTCCGATTGCTATGAGAAAGGCTATGAGGTCTACTAAACCTTCGACTCGATATCCAATGGAAGACTTTGTGTCTTACTCTAAGGTGAGCTCGAAATACAAAAGTTTCATTACCTTATTAGACTCACATAACATTCCCAGGAATGTAGTCGAAGCTCAAAGTGATCCGAGATGGGCTAATGCTATGAAAGAGGAGATGGATGCAATGAAAAATAATGACACGTGGGATATTGTTGATATTCCAAAAGGTGCTCACTTGGTGGGTTCGAAATGGATCTACACCGTCAAATATACTGGTGATGGAAAAGTTGACAGATTCAAAGCTCGGTTAGTAGCAAGAGGGTACAACCAGAAATATGGGATTGACTATCTTGAGACTTTTGCTCCTGTGGCTAAAATGAACACTGTAAGAGTTGTCATTTGTCTTGCAATCCAGTTTTCTTGGAAAATGTACCAATTGGATGTCAAGAATGCCTTTTTAAATGGAACTCTTAAAGAGGAAGTCTACATGAAGATGCCTCCTGGGTACGGGGAAATAAATAAGTGTTGCAGACTGAAGAAAGCATTATATGGGCTTAAACAATCACCTAGAGCATGGTTTGAACGTCTTCGGGTGGTCATGGTTGCAAATGGGTACACTCAGGCAAATGGAGATCACACACTCTTCGTCAAAAGGAACGGTAATAAAAGGTCTATTCTTTTGGTTTATGTAGATGACATGATTTTGACCGGTGATGATGAAGATGAGTTAACCAATATAAAGAGGATTCTTGCTATGGAATTTGAACTGAAAGACTTAGGGAAGTTAAAATTTTTCCTTGGAATTGAGATGGCTAGATCTCCTGAAGGTATGTGCCTAAGTCAAAGAAATTATACTCTCAATTTACTTCGAGAGTCTGGCATGCTTGGTTGTAAACCTGTCTCCTCTCCTATAGAGGCAAATCATAAACTCAATAAGGTGGATGGGAAACCTCTTGATGAGGACGCAAAAGGAAGATACCAAAGGTTAGTTGGAAAACTAATCTATCTCACTCTTACAAGGCCTGACATCACTTATGCTGTGAATATTGTTAGTCAGTTCATGCACGCTCCTACAACTGTTCATGTGAATGCTGTAAACAGAATTTTATCCTATATAAAGAAGTCACCTGGAAAAGGACTTATGTTCAAACAGAATTGTAATCTAACCATTGAAGGCTACACTGATGCAGATTGGGCTGGGTCCGTGGATGATCGAAGGTCTACATCTGGGTATGTTATTTACCTTGGTGGAAATCTGGTTATTTGGAGAAGTAAAAAACAAAATGTTGTCTCCAGGTCTAGTGCTGAAGCTGAATATCGAGCTCTTGCAAATGGTGTCACTGAGATTCTTTGGCTAAAGTCTTTATTGACAGAATTGGGCACCCAACCAACTATGCCCATGAGGATGTTCTGTGACAACAAAGCTGCTATAAACTTAGCAAATAATCCGGTCATGCATGATAGAACAAAGCACATTGAAATTGACAGACACTTCATCCGTGAGAAGATTGATGATGGTCAAATATGTCTTCCTTACTTGAAATCTGATGATCAGGTTGCTGATCTCTTCACAAAGGGGCTGCCTACAGTGCAATTTGAGTTGAATGTAGGCAAGTTGGGCATGGTTGACATACATGCCCAACTTGAGGGGGAGTGTTGAGTTGTATGGGTATTTAGATGGGTAAACGGGTCTGTGGGTGAGGGACCGTTTACCCTAACCTCTATATATTGTACTCATCTCCCCTAATTTTGATATAACAAATAGTGAAGAGAGATCCCTAATCTCTAGTGAGGGAGATTAGGGTTTGTGTGTGCCCCCGTGGTTTTTCCCTCTCCGTAGGGTTTTCCACGTAAATCTTTGTCTCATTCTTGTGGTTCATTCGATTTCTACAAAGTAAAATTTAGTTTTGCTTGGAATATGTATTAATCCCATCATGGTATAAAAGTCGCCATCAATTAAACTCGAGCATTGAAATACCAATGGTTCCCAACCTGATTGGGCACACCGTGAGTTTTACAACAGGCATTTTCATGCCAACTTGGAAAATCAAGAGATGAGAATCGATGCTTCGGGAAGGTGCCTCTATATCTTGTCTCCAGAAAGGCAAATAGGTTCAATTTGAATTTTGTGGCTTGATTTTTTTATTCTCGAACTTTTCCAGGACACGAAAGTTCCACTATAATAGTTTTTATATCCATTTGAGATAAAGGTTGGGTTGGTTACTTGGGATGTAGGTTTGCAATCCGGAGGGGAGCACACGAGTTGAGTGAGGGTCTCTATTAGCCTAATAGAGGCTTCGTAGCCCGTCTTCTCAATGAAGTATTTCTGATGTGCCAAGTCCTTGAAGGAGACAAGTAGTCTATGCAATGTGGTCTTAGAAAAGTTTAAGAGTGTTGGGAGTGACGAATAAGGTAGGGCTCTCTAGTGGTTCAAGGTCAAAGAGTGAAGGGATAGGATCAAACCAACAACGGGTGGAATCGATAGCGAGCGTACCTTGAGAGGTGGGAGATTGTTCTGGATGCATGGTGCAAGAACTGCAAGCACTGGTAACAATCAAGCTGGGCTAAGAGTTCTTGGGGACAGATGTCGATGCTCGAGGAATTGAAGTCGGGGCTGGTGTGTTCTCCAAAGTGGCATTCATCTTTTCATTCTCCTTCTTATATTGGAGCCTAGGTTCCCTTTTGATGGTGTTTTTTGTCAATAGAGGTACTCATCGCGTTTGAGCCACAAAATAGTGTTCTCCGCAGACTCGCAATGCATATCCTTCATTAAGAAGAATCCGACATTAAAGGAGAATCCATGTGAGATGGAAATGAGAGGGGTTCCATATTAGCTTTCACTCACGCCATGTCGGGACATAGGTCAAAGGGAGTTAAAGCAAGTTCGATTAGCAATGCAGGAGTTATTAGATATAATGGAGAGATCGAAGAGGGGCAAGAGGGGCGAGAGGGAGAGACCGGAGAGGGGCGAGAGGGAGAGACCGGAGAGAGGCGAGAGGTCAGAGGGGGGGAGACAACATGTTTCTAGGTGTGGCAAGGAGAAGGTCAGCAAGACCATAGGGGGAGCAAGGGTGGAGCGTTTGCAGAAGGGAGCACAAAGGATGTTTAGATGTAAGATTTGGCAGGTGTTGGTCCGTGGAGCAAGCCAAGGAGGAGGAACCGGAGTCCGAAGGCTCGCAACTCTATGAAGGTGTGATGCTTCCGCTGCGGATCTACAAATCACCTCTCCATAGCATGTATTGCAGCGGAACAATTGTGTTTCCATTGCAATTGTCCAGGTCATCGAAGGCGTAAGTGCGCAGAGAATGGCTCATGGGTGTAGAAGAGTGACCCGGAGGCGAACCTATCGGGCTCACAACGGATGGCTGTCCTGCGGAGGCGATCTAGGGATGCATCGATCGATGAGCCGCTGGAAGGGGTGGTCGCGGGGGAGGTGATGTGGAGGCTCTGAGGAGGTTTTGTGAGAGGATACTTCTCACGAATGAGGATGAAATTGGTGTTGACATGATCTGGCTGCCTGGGAATCTTATCTGCTTGAGGGGGTTGTCCACGGATGGCGTGAAGATGGTAATGAAGGGGGCACTGGTGAACTGTGTCTCTTCGGAGGTGGGGAGCAACATATCTTGGAGAAGGTCTTGATTTTTGGATGGTTGATCAGCCGACAAGCTCCCTATTTAGAGGTTGCGCGTGACCACTGTGCCACTAAGATGCCGGAGGCTTGAGATTGTTCGTGATGCTCTATCGTGATTTGGCGAGGTTATCAATTTGTGTTTCTCTAGGCTAAGGCCAGGAGACGGATCCGAGGTGGAAGTATTACTACGAGATACCAAACCTCGGTCACCGATGCGAGCGGAGATGTCAATCGGCCGTAGATTGATTCCTCTTTGGGTTGTGGTGCTGGAAAATAGAATAATGCTGGAGGCGAGGATGGAGAAGATGGCTACGGATTACCTTGCCGGAGGTGATGGGAAGCCGATGACGAAGTCGAAGGCAGAAGATCAAGGTGCATTGATGGTCACCTTGGAATCTGGGATGTTGGAGAGCGTAACGGATGCTTTTAAAAAAGAAACTAAAGAGGCATCAAAACAAATTTGGTGGGGGAGACAACATGGCTGAAGAGAGAGAGTTTGCTTCGGTGTCAGATCTTTCTGATAAAAAAATTTATGACGCAAGATTTGCATATAGGTGACTTCCAACCGTCTGCATGCATGTTAGGCGCAAGTGGGATGCAACGTCCAAAACAAACGTAATGTCTGTATTAGCTATCTCTTTTTCAAGGTCTACTTTACTCAGATGTTATTCCAAGCAAGGTGCAACCACTGATGGATGCGATGAAGTTGGTCTCGCAGGTCCCCGCTTCTAAAGGGGATGCCACTGCGACAACCATCAGCGGAGGATATCAGGTGGTCGGTGATATTACATTCGCTCTCTTTAGAGAATCCATATCCTTAGTGATGGACCTAGTGAGAGAAGGTCGTGAAGATGGGATATCTCATGTGGCTGGCTTGGCCTAGGGAAGAACAAATCAAGACAAATGAGGGAACGCTCTCGTCGAGATGGGTATCTGGTGAACCTCGACGTGTGAAGGGGAAAGGGATTCTGAAACATAGAGGTGTGGTGAAGGGTGTGAGATCGAATGGACGTTCGAGGAACCAAATGAGTAGCCTGGAGGCCATTCCAAGAAAACATCGTCGTCCGACGGAGGCATGCGATTGGGATGTAATGGTGCTAGAAAAGGGGGAAGTGGATCATCGGAAGGTGCCGAAGAGAGTTTGGAGAAGGAAGCTGTTGAAGTGATGGAGACGATGGAGACAGGTGAGGAGAGGTCGCAGCCATTGGTTGTACCGTATGAGAAGGAGGCACAGATTGAAGACCATCTTGTGCATGATGTTGGGAGTTCGGAGATTACTCCATTCGAACGTGCAATAGCGCAGAGAATGGGGGTGCTGGTGGTGGGGGACTCCCCCTTGGATAACCAATGAAATGCCTGACTTGGAACGTGAGGGGGTTGGGCCAACCGGAAAAAAGATTGGCGGTCGCATCCCTACTCACAACTTGGAGGCTGGATGTAGTTTGTTTACAAGAGACTAAGATCAATTGTTGGGATTCGATGAGATGGAGTTCTGTTTCTGACAGCCATCTCACCGAGTTCAGATTTGTGCTAGCAAATGGGAGTTCTTGAGGCATTGTGGTGGCATGAAACAACAATTTCTTTGAGCTAGTGGACGATACGATCTTGGTGAACTCGATCACGGAGAGGTTGATCATCAAAAGAGAACGCTCATGGATAATGGTGACTTCCATCTATGGTACTGCGGGTGTTTCATCCAACACGAGTTTATGGACCAAATTGCATACAGTGAGGGCACATTTTTCAGAGGAGATGTGGATCGTGGGGGGCAACTTCAATGTCACGCTATACTCGGAGGATAGACCGTATAGAAGGGGAGGTCAGGATCCCAAATCGGGAAACTTTCAAGAGGTTGTTAAAGAGCTAGCATTGGAGGTTCTTGATGTGACGAACTGCAAGTATACTTGGCGTGGTTCCTCATCGAGATCATGAATCTGCCAGTTCCTTGTATCTACAGAGGCTTTGGAAAGGTTTGGTTTGTCTTATGTCACATCACGCCCTAGATCAAGGTCTGATCATACACCTCTATGATTGGACACATGTAGCGGCAGAGGATACACTTCTTATTTCAAGTTTGAGAGGTGCTGGATGTTGGAAGATGGTTTCAAGAATATGGTTACATCCTTTTGGAGCAGCTTGACATTGGAGGGTTTGACCATTGCAAAATTTTCCTTAAAGCTAGGTGCTTTATGTCACAGATTGCTTGCATTCAGGGGGGGACTCTTGCGCGGATAGGTAACATAGGAGGAGTCATGCAATAATGGAATGACTTGACTTGGTGGAAGATGATAGGGAGTTGGATGAAGAGGAGCTCATTAGACGCGGGTTAGTGCAGAAGATCTTTGAAGAGGAGGATAGAAAGCGGGAGGTGGAATGGAGGTAAAGATCACGCCAGAAGTGGTTGAAGGAGGGGGATGCAAACACTAGATTCTTCCATGCGGTGGAAAATGGTAGAAGAATGAGAAACATGATCCACTCCATCAAGGTTGGTGATGTGGGAATTTGCTGGTGAGGAGGAGGTCGCTAGGGCTGTAACGAGATTTTCAAGAGCATGAGTAGACGCATGCCAAGGTGTGATTCAAAATGGCTGGGTTGGACGTGACATATATTTCTAGCCTTGATGCGTAGATGTTGACGAAACCTTTGGAATGGAGTAGGTCCGTAAGGAAGTTTTTGATTTGAATCCAGATGGTTGCCCTGGGCCAAATGGCTTTGCAGTGTTATTTTTGGAGAGTTCTAGGATTTGGTAGCTTCAGAGGTGATGGATGTTCTGTTTGAATTTCCAAAAGGGGACTATGGTTTTTAGCAGCTTAATAATTCATTCATATTCCTCCTATCTAAGAAGGAGTTGTTATAAGGGTGGAAGATTATCGTCCCATTGCGTTGTCTAACGTAACCTACCTAATTGTGGCTAAGGTCTTGGCAAATAGATTGAGAGGTATTCTGAACAAGATCATCTCCCTGATCCAGATCGCTTTCATGCCTGGTAGACAATTGTTGAATAGTGTGGTATTGGCCACGGAGATTGTAGCGGACTGGAGGATGAACAGAACGAAGGGAGTCCTATGGAAGGTAGATTTTTCCAAAGCTTATGACAGTGTAGATTGGCGATTGCTGTGGGTATCTCTTTATCGAAGGGGCTTCATAGACAAATGGATCTCATGGATGAAAATATATGTTACGACAGTTTCATGCGTTGTTCTGGTGAATGGGCAGCCTCGTGAGGGCTATTTCCAACCACAACGTGGGGTTCTCCAGGGGTGCCCACTTGCACCTCTACATTTTATCCTCGTGGCAGATGCATTGACAATAATGGTTGATCGTTCTTCTTCTGACGATTTTTGCAGGGGATATTCCCTAGGTGAGATTTCGGTGCCCATTCTTTAGTACGGGATGATACCATCTTACTAGCAGAGGATGGTCCGGATAGCTGTAAAGGATTATCCGTCGTACTTGATATTTTTGGTGTAGTATATGGGTTGAAGCTCAACAGTGGAAAATCAGAATTTGTGCCGTTTGGTTTGACGGAGGAAGAGATTGATTTGTGTGTAGACTGGTTGTGGTCACAACGAAGGGAGTTGCCTTTGCACTATATTGGTGTGCCTTTGGTGGTGGGAAGGATGCATAGGACAGATTGGCTGCCTGTGGTGGAGAAGATGGAGCAGAAGTTGGCAGGTTGGGAATAAATATGCTTGTCTAGAGGAGGTAGGCTGGTACTAATAAGATCAGTCATGTCTGCGATCCCTATTTTTTCTTATCAGCTAAAATGTTGCTTGTGGGGGTGAGAAATAAAATGGAAAGCATTATGAGATGGTTTTTCTGGTCTTCTTCTGGTAGTTCTAATGGGTGTTTTATGGTGGACTGGAATACGATCTCTCAATCCAAGCATGATGGTGGCCTTGGGGTACACATTCGGGAGGAGATGAGTAAGGCTCTGCTCAGTAAGTGGGTCACACGAATCTGGGGAGAATGTGACAGTTTGGTATGCACACTAATTAGGGAAATATATAGCACAAGATCTTCTTTTCCGAGACCTAGGGAGGTAGGGAACGTTCCCTCACACTTTTAGAGAGGAATTTGTTCTGTGGTGCATGACATCTGGCCTTTCATGAGGCCGATGGCACTACAAACTGGACAGCCTTTGGGGACGGTTATTGGGGACGGTCAATCAGCAACCGTCCCCTATACTACTTTAGGGGACGGTTGTTTGCTGCCCGTCCCCTCTGTAAAGGTTTAGCGACGGTCGGTTATGACCGCCCCCTTTTACATGACAATTAGGGACGGTTATATGACCGTCCCCGGAACAAGCCTTGAGGGGACGGTCATAACCGTCCCTGTTACTTCACTGTGGCCGTCGCATATAATTGAAAGTAAAGGAGACGGTTACAACCGTCCCTTATGGTTAGTTTTATGGGACGGTTGCATAACCGTCCCTACAACCTCTGTAAATGGCGCGCTGGAGAAAATATCTGTAACCATAGGGGACGGTCAACTCGCGACCGTCCCTGATTATTATTATAAGGGACGGTTGTAACCGTCATTTTAAATAATAATCGAGGATGGTTTAGTAACCGTCCCTAAAAATTATCAGAGGGGACGGTCCACTTATAACCGTCGCCGATTATTAGTAAAAGGGACGGTCTAATGACCGTCCCCGATGGTAATATACCCATCCCCGTCGAACCCATCTTCCTCATTCTTCCTCATTCTGCCCTTCGATCCCCATCGCACTCCGACCTCCTCCACCGCCCTCATGCTTCCTCCTCCACCCTCCGACGTCCATCCTCGCGCCCCTTACCCTCCGGCCTCCGCCTCCACCCTCCGGCGTCCCCCATCTCGCCCGTTGCCCTCCAGCGTCCGTCCTCCGGCCTCCACCTCCTCCTCCGCCGTCCGGCCTCCTCCTCGGCACTCCAGCCTCCGCCCACCGACACCGGCCTCCACGTCCTCATTTGGATGTAAGTTTTTTTTAAACTTTCTGGTTATTTATTAATATATTGTGCTTGCTTTAATTTCATAATCTTAATTTGTATGTATAGATTTGTTAAAGAATTGTTTATTGTAAAAGGATTGTTTATTGTTTGTAGTTAACACGAATGTAAAAGCATTGTTTAATTTTATAATCTTATTATGCTTGCTTATGATGTGAATATGAAGATATTTTAAGGTGCATAGATGTAAATGTAAGTGTAATATATGAAAGTACATGCATATGATGTGAATGTAAAGTTGTTGTGAGTGATGGTGTATAGATGTGAATGTGATGATAGTATGTGAAGGTGTACATATTTGAGTTTGAGGGTAGTATGTATAGATGCGGTGGTATGATGGATAAATCATGTTCATTGTTATACAAACACCAAAAGGTGTAGATGCATGATGTGAATGAAAAATTGTATGCTCTGAATGTGCAAAGGTATGATGTCAATGTGAAGTTTTATGACGTGAACGTGTAGAGGTATTATGCAAATGTGAGATATTTTTGTATAGCCGATTCATTTTCCTTCGAGCCTACGTGCCGCAGCCTGCCCTACCAAGCGCTGATCCTGAACCCGATTTGTCGGGAGGAGGAGGGGTAGACCGAGACCGGACTCTCTGGATCGAAGGCCAAGTGTGCCACATGATATTTAGTAGAATATTTGTTCATTAAGTAGAATATTTGTGTATAGCCGATTCATTTTCCTTCGAGCCTACGTGCCGCAGCCTGCCTTACCAAGCGCTGCTCCTGAGCCCGATTTGTCGGGAGGAGGAGGGGTAGACCAAGACCGGACTCTCTGGATCGAAGGCCAACTGTGCCACATGATATTTAGTAGAATATTTGTTCATTAAGTAGAATATTTGTGTATAGCCGATTCATTTTTCTTCGAGCCTACGTGCCGCAGCCTGCCCTGCTAAGCGCTGCTCCTGAACCCGATTTGTCGGGAGGAGGAGGGGTAGACCGAGACCGGACTCTCTGGATCGAAGGCCAAGTGTGCCACATGATATTTAGTAGAATATTTGTTCATTAAGTAGAATATTTGTGTATAGCCAATTCATTTTCCTTCGAGCCTACGTGCCGCAGCCTGCCCTGCCAAGCGTTGCTCCTGAACCCGATTTGTCGGGAGGAGGAGGGGTAGACCGAGACCGGACTCTCTGGATCGAAGGCCAAGTGTGCCACATGATATTTAGTTAGGTTGTAAAACCTGTTAGCTACCCTAGTTAATAATGATGTCATATTGTTGTTATGAACATTACCAAACATTTTTGAAATTAACTTTGGATCTTACCTTTAGGCAATGGACAAAAGTTGGATGAACAAAAGATTCGATGACTATCGGACGTATAATAAAGGAGTTATCGGATTCATAGACTAGGCTTTTCGATATGAATCACACTATCATATTGTAGGAGGTGAAGGAGATAAGATACATTGTCCTTTTATAAGATGCAAAAATACTTTGACCCAAAATCGAGCCACAGTTTACGAGCATTTGATATTAAATGGATTTTGGTTACATTATACGAATTGGACATATCATGGTGAAGGAGTTAATTTAGAAGAAAATAGTAATGTCCACGGTGATACTGAAAGAGATGTCTCAGAAATACAAGACCGTGATGCTATATTTGAGATGGTAGATAACATTCGAGGACATGACACCGATGAAATGATGGATTCGCTTCTGAATACGTTGCATGAAAAAATACAAGATGTAGAGAAGCCATTATGCTCAGGAGTCAAAATGTCTCGATTACGTTTTCTTCTGGAGATGTTTAAGATAAAAGTGAAGAATCGGTGTACAGCGGTTACGATGACAGATGTCTTACTTTTGATTAGGACATTATTAAATAATCCAGAAAACTTTCCAAAGGACTGGAAGGACGCTAAGTCTAGATTTCGTGCACTTGGACTGAACTACGAGAAAATTGACGCATGTCCGAACGACTGCATTTTATATTGGAAGGATTACTCAAATTTAGATAAATGTCCTGACTGCAAAAGTAGCATATATAAGAATAATGATAATGATTCGAAGAGGAAAAAACCAGAGAAGATTTTACGGTTCTTTCCTTTGATTCCCCGATTACAGCGATTGTATTCATAAAAAAGAACAGCTAAAATGATGATATGGCACAGTAATATCAAAAAGAAAGATATAACCGGTGTTATGCGACATCCATCACATACAGAGGAGTGGAGCAAGTTTGATGAAATGTATTCATCGTTTTCTGAAGAAGTAAGAAACGTACGATTGGGTCTTGCTTCTGACGGCTTTAATCCATTCGGAAATATGAGTACGAGTTACTCTATTTGGCCTATGATACTTGTTACATATAATCTGCCACCATGGATGTCAATGGCATCTTCCTTTATGATGATGTCGTTATTGATATCTGGTCCTAAGGGGCCAGGTAATGCGATAGATACATATATGCAACCTTTGATTGACGAACTAAAGATTCTGTAGAATTCTGGAGTGAGTACGTATGATGCGGTAAAGAAAGAATTCTTTACAATGCGTGCTTCTTTATTGTGGATAATTAACGATTTTCCAGCATATGCCAATTTATCAGGATGGAGTACGAAAGGTAAACTCGCATGTCCGATTTGTATGGATAAAACACATTCGACATGGCTAAATGCGAGTATGAAACATTGTTATTTGGGACATCGTCGTTTCTTACCGGTCAGTCATAGATGGTTAAGAAGTGAAAATAATTACAAGTTCAATGGACAGTCGTTTGGACGTCGTTTAAGTTTGACTCACCGATCAGGAAGCACAATGTGGATGGAACAAAAAAAGTTGGGAAACTTCTCTCTAGGCCGATTAACTAAGAGGAAGAATACAGGTGGATGGCGAAAACAAAGTATATTCTTTCAGGAGCTGCCCTACTGGCATACTTTACAGGTCCGTCATAACTTAGACGTGATGCATATAGAGAAGAATATTATGGAAAATATTCTTTCAATTTTGAATATCTCTAGTACTGCCAAAGACAGTTTGCGAGCCAGACGTGATCTAATACAATTGGGTATCCGACCCGAATTACATCCGATTGAGTCTGACAATTCTAAAGTAATAATTTACAAAGCAGTGTATACTTTATCCAGTGCTGACAAAGATAAGATACTGAATTTTATTAAATCAATTAGAGTATCTGATGGATTCTCCTCTCAAATTAGCAGATGCATAAATATGACGGAAAGAAAGATATCGTCATTAAAAAGTCATGATTGTCATGTACTTATGCAAGTTCATTTTCCGTTGTCAATCAGAGGAGTTGTACATCCAGATGTTTTGCAACCACTAATTGAACTCAGTTAGTTTTTTAAAGCTTTGTGTTCGAAGACTTTAGACCCGAAAGTATTGTTCAGACTAGAGACAGATATAGTTATAACTTTATGTAAGCTGGAGCAGCTCTTTCCACCTACATTTTTTGATATACTAGAAATCAGTTTTACACATGATGCAAGGTGTGTTCTATTTCATTGCATCTGGTTCGATGTTGGTCGAGTTGGATTAGGTTACAAGAAGGATAGAAATGGGGTTCTTTCTTTAAAGCAAACAGGTAGGTTACAAACAAATGAACCGTATACGCTTGCCAGTCAGGTCGAACAGGTCTTTTATGTTCCAGATAACTCAGTTAGTGGATGGATAATACCAATTAGAACAACACCGAGAGATTTCTTCGACGTAAACGAAGAGGCAGATGCACTAGACAATGATGTAGCATATCAAAATAACTCCAATGATTTTTTCCATGAGGTATTAGACAACGACAATGAAACTTGGAACTAGCAATTTCAGGTAATGTTTTTTTATTTTCAATTTCTATTAATTGAAATTATTGTCATCTATCGAAATGTATATATTTGAAATAACTCTTTAAAATTACAGACATGTCTCCTAGACCTAGACGTATTCGGGAGGTCCCTGAACCTCCCCAGCAGCCACAGGGCGGTTCTTCTGATGCACGTAGTGGAGCTACACAGAGACGGCGTGGACAGTCTCAGTGTAGATTCTTAGACCGTCTTGCACCAGGGCAGACGTTACCTGTACGCATTGTTGGCGGAGATGCGGTAGGAGAGAACTCCACGGAGTTCCAGAGCTACCTTGGCCAGGTTGCCCGTGCGCGCGTCCCCATCACCACCCACGACTTCCGACAGCTTCCTTATGCTGTCAAGGCTGCCATACTTGCTGATCTGGAGGTATTCGAAAATCTTAAAACATTTTTTGCATTTTATGAGCTAATCGTTATTATATTTGTTGTATCATACTGTATTTACATTGGAACGCAGTACCCATGTCGATTCTCAGATTTTATCCCATGCTGCTAAGTTGTTGCGTCGATACAAGGGACACATAAAGGCAAAGGTAAGATTTTTTATTAATATTTAATATCAAAAGATTTACATATTGACTATATTTATTTCTCCATTTGTAGTACTTCAACCCCCAGATTCCATATGAGCAGCTTGTGCAGAATATCCCACCTGGTGTTACACTAGAGGAATGGAGGGAGCTGATTAATTTTTGATCCAGTGAGGATTTTGCGGTATGTATATAGTTTTCTTAGTTATTTCTTTTATTTTTATACTGACTTTGTGAAATTTCAGTCGATTTCTTCCAAGAATACGACGAATCGTTCGAAAGGATTTAGGTCGACGCATAAGATGGGAAGGAAGAACACTAACCAACTGAAGGACGACTTTGTAAGTATTTAAAAAATATTTACAACGATTAATTTTGAGTCTTAAAACAATTTTAAGAAGTTGTTTAACTTTTTATAGTTGAGGGAAAATGAACGAGAAATGATCCGCATAAAGGTTTTTGCTTGGTCAAAGAGCAGAGACTTAGGAGGAGAGGTGCAGTGGGTTGATGAAGCCTACGCACCAATACATGTAAGTATAAATACAATTTTTACTTAAAGGATTATTTATGGTAATATACTGAAATTATTTTATATTTCTTATATGCAAGAAGAAATGATTAGGCTCTCTACCACCTCCTCGCTGGATAGCACGGGGACGAGCAATCCCCCGTTGACGGCCGATGATGCCTTCCGTCAAGCCACTGGTCCAGAACACAGTGGACGCATCCGTTGCGGAGGACGGGGTGAAACGATCCGTACATGGTACGGAATGGGTGGTGCAGGTGGGTCGCAGTCTTCCTCGCAGGGAAGCCAGAGAGAAAGAGAGATGAAGAGGGAGTTGCACGAAGTAAAGGCAACGATGAATGCACAAGCTGCGGAGATGGCCCAGATGCGTATGGACATGGTGAATTTCATGTCCTTAGTAAGCCTTCTTCAAAGTCAAGCCACATCCCCTGTACAACCTGCACATCTCGGCGACGACGAGTAGAGTGAGGAGGAAACCGATGAGAGTGACGAGAGTGGCACATCTGAGTAGGTAGCATGGATGTAGTACCCTAGTTAATTTTGATATTTTAATTGTAATGTTTTTTATTAATGCCTAACATTATGTAGACTTCTTATCGTTTATTAATGTTGACTGTATGATTATGTTGAATGTCATGTGTTGTTTGATGTTGAATTTATGATATGGCGAATGTTTAGTTGTTGAATGTTATGGTTTGTTCTTTTGCAGAGAAGAATGATGTCATGTTGATATTCATTGTCATGTTGATGATATTCATAATGTTGTCATGTTGATGATATTCAGGATGTTGCAGAGTTTATGATGTTTATATTGTTGTCAGGTTTAATATTGAATGATGTAGGGAAGAAACCAGAATATATAAATTTTGTTTCCTGTCATGGTTTATTGGGGACGGTTGTAACCGTCCCCTATAGAGCTACAGAAACGTCCTCCCAGCCAGAACAGGTCACGGAGACTTTTGGGGACGGTTCTAACCGTCCCCATTAGGGAAGCGTAATTGGGACGGTTATAACCGTCCCGTATACCCTTCTGTTGGCGTCGCTATAGATGCTACTACTAGAGGGGACGGTTACAATCGTCCCTAATAGTCTTCTGTTGGCGTCGCTATAAAATCTCCCAGGCTTCTGTTGGCGACGCAAAAGACCTGAAGAGTAGAAGGGATGGTTACAACCGTTCCTACATGCAAACGTATGCGACGGTTGTAACCGTCCCTTCTACTCTGCAGGTCTTTTGCGACGCCACAGAAGTCTGGAATAGTCTATAGCGACGCCAATAGAAGATTATTAGGGACGGTTGTAACCGTCCCTCTAGTAGGGCAGACGCGACGGTTCAAACCGTCCCTTATACACTTATGTTGGCGTCGCTATATTATGGTAAAGGGGACGATTACAACCGTCCCATCTGAGCAACGCATGCGACGGGGATAACCGTCCCCAAACGTTTTCTGGGGCCGTCTCAAAATGTTGATGACCATTAGGGACGGTTGCTAACCGTCTCTAATACAATAGGTTGTAGGGACGGTTGCTAACCATCTCTAATACAATAGGTTGTAGGGACGGTTGCTAACCGTCTCTAATACAATAGGTTGTAGGGACGGTTGCAACCGTCCCCAATGGTGAATTAAATGAGACGGTTGTCAGAAGCGTCCCATATAGTCAAATGAGACGGTGGCTGAAGGGACGGTTTAGGAACCGTCCCCGTTGATCAAAGGGGACGGTTCTAAAGACAAAAAGGACGGTCTACGACCGTCCCCTTAGACCCACCCGCCTGTAGTGTGGTTAGATATGGTGCTGGCTTCAAATTATGGGTAGATGATTGGAGTGAAGACAATGCTCTTGGTGTGAGGTTCCCACATCTATGGGCTTTGGCTGTTGACCCGAACTGTCTGTGGTGATTCTTTGGGACGGTCAATCCTTTCTACCCCAGTTCAGATGCGAGCTTTCAGATCGATGCTTGCATGAGTTGCTAATGATGCTTGAGGAGGTGGATAGTGTGGAAGGTCTCACGATGGGGTATGACTATTGGTGTTGGTGCGATGGTACCTTCTCGGTGGGGAAGGCATACAGGAAGCTAAAGGGTACCATGACTTTTGACTCGGGGGCTGTGTGGTGGACTGTAGGCGGATATGGAAATAGAAAATCCTGCTTCGTGTGAAGGTTTTGTTGTGGTTATTTAGAAGGGGAGGCTGTTAACGGGGCCAGATTAGCGCATTTCATGCAGTCGGTGGATCCTACTTATTGTCGATGTCAGGTTGATAGCGAGGATGCAGATCATCTATTTTTCAGATGCAGAAGCTCGATGGATGCTTGGGACCTATTTGGGAACCCAACCGTGGCGACGGAGGGGGTTACTGGTTTTTGAGAATCCATTGGCGCAACTTGGAATGGAACGGAGAAGGAGAGGGTGAGTCGAATCACAATGATTTGGGCCATATGGATGGCTAGAAATGGGGTGATCTTTAGACATGAACGGTGTTATGGTGGGAGTATTGTGGCGCACGCAAAGGCACTAACTGAGTAATGATCCCTTTAGATGTTTATACTTTTTGTTGACTCTGACACTATTTTTGTACTATATTTTAGTGAATAAAAGGTGAAGTTTTTGGGCATACACCTACACAGTGGATGCCCTTTTTCTTTTAAAAAAACTATCAACGCATGAGTGATCTCCCTATTCTAGGTGTATGGGGAGTGATTGGGGGCGATTGTAGGTTGAACCCTTGAAACGATGAACGGGGAAAGGATATGTATCTTGATGCACTTATGTTATGCATCAATTCAACGATAAAGATCAGAATTAGGAATGGTACTCGTAATTGATGGGAAGATGGCATTAAACGTTGGATCTAGATCCACTCAAGAACAAGAGTGGATTGCAAGTGATTTTTCAAGGGGAGTATGTGTTTCCTGTATTCTTACACCCCATGGCATAAGGATGGGGTGAGTGGGAGGGATGGTTTAACGGGCGGAGCAAAGGGTGGGGGAAGGGGATAGGGCGAAAGGGAGAGTAATGGTGAAGAAAGAAACGTGATGGGGGCTCCCCTGCTTCGGGAGGTTGGTCAGGTGTTGAACTTTATCTAAAATAGGGCAAAAGGGCGAGTGATGGTGTTGTCCGCATATGCATATATGAATGCCTACTTGCATGCATGGAGAACATACGAAGATTTAATTACTTCTCATTAAATATTAAATACATAAGTTATTGAAATTTTAATAAATTTCAAACAAAGTCACGTGAACCAAAGTATTTATATAAACCTTAATTGATGCTTGACTGAAGTGAAAAATATTGTAAACAATACATGGTTGAAGTTTTTTTTAAAAATAGATATTTATTCATTGTTTGTTCTAAAATGACCACTTAGAAGACGTGGAATTTTTCAGGATGTTGTGCCAGCTGAGAGAGGACGAGGAATGCCCAATAAATGTTGGAAGGAAATTTCAGAAAAGATTTTTATTTGAATTTAAATCCGATAATCATCCAAAATTAATCTGAATGGAAGCAAAGAATCCATACAACCGACCTTATTTTATATGAGACGAGACTTTGTTGTGTTTGTTTTTTATTTGTTCTAAAATGAACATTCGTTAATCTGTACAAAACCGAACATAATCTGAACCGTTGTCAACTAATTGAACTGAACCGAGCCCTTGAAATAAATTAAAAAGAACCAGATCGAACCCTTAAATCTTTATCTTCTTTTCGAATAAAAATAAGAAAGCCTATCTGAGCGTTGAGAGGCCCTTCAATGGAAAGCCCATACAGGCCCACTTCACGAGAGGTTCTCCGGACCACGTGACCTCCTCACGCCTTCACGTCAATCAGATCAAAAATGGGGGGAGTTGAAAGCATCGTCTCTGGCGAGGAGCATCGCCACGTGGGACCACGCGATGGACGCGTGCGTGCGGCAACTAACGATGCTCGCCCGCGTCCCGATAAACGCCTCTCCTCGCCCCTCCCATAAAACAACACAGGAAGAAGAAGTGAAGCCGGAGCTCCTCCTCTCGAGCACCAGACCATGGAGCTCGCTCCGGCCATCTCCGCCTCCCCACTCCGCGCTGCCGCCACTGCTACCGCCGCCTCCTGCAAATCGAGGAGGAAACAGAAACAGCAATGCGCGATCGTCCACAATTCCCTTCAAACTGCCAAGAGATTTACCGGAGCCGATCACTACCGGCTGTCCGTTGCGAAGCACCTGGGGAGGGTGATCGCGTCAGCCGGAGGGTCTGCGGTGGCGGAGGTGGGCGTGGGGGAGAAGGAGTTCGGGATCGAGGGCATTGCAGTGCTCCCGGGGACCCCGATGCCCCTTGGCGCGACGGCGAGGGACGCGGGCGTCAACTTCGCCATCTTTTCGAGTGGAGCGACTTCGGCTACTCTCTGTCTTTTCACACTCGCTCATCTGCAAGAGGTACTGATGGATGCGCTCCTCATTGGATGCTATGGAATGTCGATGCATGTTCGTGTACTGTCCCATGTAGTTACTTTCTGCGTGGATTGTCTTTCCAGAACGAAATGTAGATCTGTAAGAACGCAAATTATAGTGGTCGTGAAGACATGAAAAGTGATCGGGATATGCTAGCGTAATATTCACACATTTGAGGATAAATTTAGTTATAGCGAATCAGATTAACATACTTAAATGAATTGGAGTTCTAGACATCAAAAGAATCTATGGAACCGCTTGACATCGGACCAATTGAAACTGCACCATAATCTAATTGAAGTTGAACGCGAGTTTCAAATTGTGCAACATTGCGACACTTCATAATAAGCGGCAGTGTCCTAGTTGTAGCAGTATAGTCTGAAACTTTTTGTTGATCTAAAGTCAAACTAGATTTTTACATTGATCGATATGTTAGATTTAAACCGGATACTAGATTCCAGTTGCACGGAAAATGATTTCGAACAATCCAACACATTTTTGTTGAACAGCTTTAGCCAATCAAGTTTAATCAAATTGCATTGACCGTGCCAATATATTGTTTCAGCTAGACATATCACCTGGTCTATTTCTTTTGATTTATGTTGCAGAATACAATAACTAAGCAAATACCACTGGACCCGATAACAAATAAAACTGGGGATGTGTGGCATGTATTTCTTGAAGGAGATTTTGGGGACATGCTATACGGATACAAGTTTGATGGGAAATTCTCTCCTAATGAAGGGCATTATTTTGACCCTTCTTATGTTTTATTGGATCCTTATGCCAAGGTATGCTGCACAGCCATTTGATTATGAGGTTTTTGTTCATCATTGTCATGTAAGCTTTTTCACAGAAAGGATCCCCATCTTTGATAGTTTAGGCAGTTCTAAGCAGATCAGAGTATGGAATCTTGGAGCCTGGAGGTAGTTGCTGGCCCCAAATGGCAGGGATGATCCCAACTTTGACTGATAGGGTACTTTTCGTGCACTTCAATAAAATTCTTGTGGTCAAAGATTCTCTTCAACGAAATCCCTGTCAAACTGGTTTAATAACAGCGGCTGCTTACTTTAACTCAAAATTCGATGATTTCAGTTTGATTGGGAAGGAGACATGCCCTTAAACCGTCCAACCAGAGATCTTGTAATATATGAGATGCATGTTCGTGGGTTTACAAGGCACGAATCAAGTGGCACAGACTTTCCAGGAACATATATCGGCGTTGTTGAAAAGCTTGACTATTTAAAGGTATGCTAAATGGAACATACATGCAATTTTTTTCATCCGTTGTACTGCTGATACTTATTGTCAAGAAACTCAAACAATTACTAGTAGCATTGTCATTATTATTGTTCCTTGTTGGGCTCCTATAATCTTTCTATACAAGAAACAATGTTTTATTATCTGTGACAATTTCCTTGTTGGGACTGAGGGTATAAAAAATCTAGGTTTCACACAACAAATCTACTACACTGCCTTATTTTCTTCACCCACATAATTAACTTCATCTGTCCCCATCTTCCTCCAGAATTCATTTGCCAAATGGCTCCAAAATCGATATGTATGATTTATGACTTCTTCAACTAATTGGCTTAATTTGATGCACATTAATGCATCACATTTTCTTAGTTGAGATTGATTGTATTTTTCTGCCTCATTTATGCATGCTGTAATTCCACCATTTTCATGTATATATAAAAGAAAGTGTTGTAAAAAATTCAAGATGCCTTGATGTTGTTTTCCAATTTTATGCAAAGCTAAATCCTTCAAATTGGAAGCTCGTATTCATTGATTGGGGAGCCTACACGATGGCTTCTTCCCTCCTACCCAGGCATATCTCTATTATCCAAAAGCTCGTATTCGATGATTTGGGCCTGCTGGAAAAGATGGAGCAGAAGTTGTCAAGTTGGAAAGGTCGAGTATTTGTCAAGGGGGTGATGGTTTGGTGTTGCCAAAATCCATGAAGTTGTTGGTTTCGTTACACAAGTTACTGGTGCAGATTCAATAGAGGCTTGAGAGCATGATGCAGAGGTTCTTTTGGACTATGTTTGATTGGAGTCGGGGCATTCCTTAGCATGATGTCTCTCGCCCGATGGAGGAAGGGGTTAGGGTTCATGTGGCTTAAAGAGATGAACTATGTCCTTGTGAAGTGACAGGTGAGAACCTAGGGTGACAAAGAAGATCAACTGTGTAGATTGTTGGGTTCATGCAAGTTAAAGAGATAACCATGTCATGTTTATCGGATCCTGCTAATCTCAACGCCTCATCTGCAAGGGTGAGATTGCCTACCATTTGTGTGTGTTTGGGTTGGGGGGGGGTGAGGTTGGGGTGACTCTGGTCAATTATCTTATACATTCCCCTCTTTTACATCTGGTTGTTGGGGATTGAATATTTTTGAATAAATGATACAGAATCGAAGAACATAAAAAAATAAAGTGAAATGTTCAAGATCTTCCATGGAACCCTACCTCATAAGGAGCAAAATGAAACCACGGGATAAGGCCTCTAGGGCCGGATATTTTGTTGTAATTTTTCTCAATAAGTACATGTGGTGTGTGGATTCTTATATAACTCCACATATATACTGGAGTCTCACTTATACATGATGTGGGACTGAGCAGGAGAGCATGGTAATTGGATCTTGGACACATCCAATTAACCATCTTATTACACACTCTAACACTCCCCCTAAAACTGGAGCTCAAAAAGCTTCAACTTGTAACAATAGGAAATATACACGATGCATCTTCACACGATACTTTTGAGAGAGCTAGGAGGAGACCCGCTTGGAGTAGTCATTGCTGGGAGAAGACCCGCTCAAGGACGGGTTCGCGATGATCATGACGTGCTTGTAGTAGAATCGTTGTGACAACCAGGACATGCCTGGAGTATAATCGCTATAAGAAGTCTAGCACAGAGAGTAGTTACACTAGGAGAACACCTGTGTAGAAGTAGTCTTTGCCTGGGAAGATGGCCGGTATGCAATAGTAATATGGATTGTCCATCTTTATGTTTTGTTGAGATGTTTATATCTCACCGTATTATATTTATATTTTATGTTTTGTTTGGGTATCACTTATGTAATTAACCCATGGCTCTTCTTCTATATAAGAGAGCCCTGTAATATCTTTTAATATATGAATCATTTTTCTACCAACATGTTTAAATGGGTAATAGAAGTTTGAGATGATCCCATGTAGAGAAGTCTATCCGGAGTAGTTGATGTCGATGTCGAACGCTAGAAGTAGAGTGGTCGTCTCTCATATGTAGATCTTGAGAGTTGGGTCTCTCGTATACGTGAACCCCGAGAATAGCCTCTCCTATATCTTATGGGGACATGGAGTTGATTCTCTTAAATAACGACCATGGAAATAAGACCGCCCTCTAAGGAGTCACGAGTAGAAGATAATGGACGCGATGAAAATCCTGTAGATACAACTCAAATAGAAAAATATATTATGCTCTCTCTCCCCCTTTCTCCTATACTTGTCAGAATAAGACGAAAGACACTCAAGTTGAGAGAAACAACATGTTCTAAGGTAGATAGTTCTATTAAAACTAGATGATATGCACAATAGAAATCCATCTTATACATATAGTTCTATTAGCAGGAAGAAGTTGATTTCGATTTTTGTCTAAGGTGGAATGTTCTAATAGTGCACCTTGTTAATGAGGATGTGTGGCCTAAAAATTACGAGCACAATCAAAAGATAAAATGTAAACCACATTTACAAATAATTGTCCAATGCGAATCTAATTCACATCAACACTTAATTCATAAATACCAAACACAATTAACTCCCTCTTATATTATATTTGGGAAAAATGAGAGTGTTGTATTCCAAGGAACCCTACGCTCTCTTATATAGATTACATAAGATTGACGGAAGAAAAGAAGAATAGGAAAATAAAACTAAAACGTAAACATATCTCTATACTCCCCCTCAAGATGGAGCATAGATATCAATCATGCTCAACTTCGATGAACACTTATGGAATGGTCCTCTAAGCAATGCCTTGGTGAAAATATCCGCCATTTGATTTGCAGAGCTGACATGAGAAGTAGAGATGGAGCCTTTCTGAACCATGTCTCGTATATAGTGACAGTCAACTTCAATATGTTTCGTTCTTTCATGGAATGCATGATTATTTGCTATAAATAGGGCAAGCTGATTATCACATTTCAGTGACATGGGAAGATGCACATCTATGTGTAGATCTGCAAGTATTGCTCGAACCCACATCATTTTTGTACTTGCTTTTGCCATAGCTCTATACTCGGATTCAACACTAGATCTGGCCACCACAGTCCGTTTCTTACTTTTTCAAGAAACAATTGTATCTCCAACAAATATAGCAAAGCCTGTCGTGGACTTTCTATCCTTAGGAAATCCTGTGTAGTCTGCATCTGCACAAGCTGAGATAGTAACATCTTCTCCTTTTCTAAATAGCAACCCTGTACCTGGAGATGATTTTAGATACCTTAATATCATGTGTATAACATCCATATGTACCTGACACGGTTGCTCCATGAACTGACTAACCCGACTGACTGCAAAGGAGATATCGGGTCTAGTAATGGTCACATAGAGAAGCTTTCCCACAAGCTCTCTATATCTCCTCTTGTCTACCTCATCTATATCGCCATCATATAGTCTCATGCTTGGATCCATAGGTGTAGTAGCATGTCGACATCCAAGCATGCCTATCTCACTTAGCATGTCCGCGACATACTTTCTTTGGATCATCACAAGACCCTGTTGATTCCTAGCAGCCTCTAACCCCGGAAAGTATCTTAAGGTGCCAAGCTCTTTGCTGACGAATTGTTTGCCCAAAAATTCTATCGCCCTTTTTATTTCTTGAATATCATCTCCTGTAACCAGTATATCATCAACATATACCATAATAACCACTGAAATTCTGGAGGTTTTCTGTATAAAAAGAGAATGATCTGCATTCGACCTTCTGAAGCCCTGCTTCTCAAACAAATCTGAGAGCTTCTGAGACCAAGCTCTTGGGCTCTGCTTAAGGCCATATATTTGCCTTATGGAGTTTACATATCTGCTGACACTCCCCCTCAGCTCAAACCCCGGAGGTTGTTACATGTAGACTTCTTCCTAAAGATCACCATACAAGAAAGCATTTTCAACATCATGCTGGAATAAAGGCCACTCACGTACCACTACAACAACGAGGAAAACTCGTAGGGTAGAATGTCGAGCAAAAGGAGAGAATGTGTCCAGATAATCCATCCCATACGTCTGAGTAAAATCCCGTGCAACAAGTCTAGCCTTGTACCTATCAAGGCTCCCATCTGCATGATACTTCACCGTAAATACCTACTTGCAACTCGTAACAGACGACCCACTAGGGGCAGGTACCAAGGTCCAAGTACCTCGGGACTGTAAGGCAACCATCTCCTCCTCAAAGGTTTTGCGCCGCTGACTATCTTCTAATGCATCTTGATAATTCCGTAGGATATGCATAGTAGACAGAGCAACAACATATCGCCTGAGTTCACCTGTAAGTCGATAAAAACAGTAGATGAGAAGTAATAGGATATGATGCACAAGAATGCTTCTGCTTCCGAATAGCAATGGGTACACCAAGATCATTAGTTGTATTCCCAATAGTCTCCTGTACTGCATCCTGTTGAGACACTTCTCCAGAATCATCATTAGAAAAATTGAATTCAGAACATACCTTAGGCGTGTTGTATGATATGCTGTGAACGTGAGCAGGAGAAGGCCACCGATTGTAGTGTAGTGGTAGCGATGGAATTAGGATAATAGATTGACGAATTGGAGATGACGTTGGTGAGTGTGGTAGAGGAGGTGGTGGTGAGGATGGTGGTGAAGATGGTGGTGAGGATAGAGGTGGGGGTGGGATGCATATTTCAATATCAGAGTTTGAAGGAGTTAAGCGATCACATGTTGGAGAGAAATACATTATGGACTCAAAAAATGTGACATCTGCACCAATATCATTCGGGCTTGGGGCATGTGCATCATTCCAGATGAGCCCTTGTTGCAATTGGGTTGTGTCACTGCGGGCTTAGGCCGGGTCCACTGCGGGCTAATATTCAGGCCGGCCCATGGGCTTTGGGCTCGGGCACATCGTAGCCCGAACTCGGCCCGAAATTGGAAATGGGCCTAATTTAAGGCCCCAGCCCGCCCATTTAATGCACATGCTCGGGCTTGGGTTGGGCTTTAGCGAGCCGAGCATCGGGTTGGGCCTGAGCGGCTCTGCCCAATGCTCATCCCTAT
Source organism: Ottelia alismoides (assembly GCA_037367405.1). NCBI lineage: Eukaryota > Viridiplantae > Streptophyta > Magnoliopsida > Alismatales > Hydrocharitaceae > Ottelia > Ottelia alismoides. Next base: position 121,796 of record JAZKJV010006969.1, on the reverse strand, counting down.
CTGTAGAGGCCTCCCTACTCACGGCCACAACCAATCAGCCTGTCAGTTAGAATGTCTTGAAAAATAAGAGACGATGGGTCAAATATAGCATGGAAATTCTAGTCTCTAGTAATTTGACTGATAGACAACAAGTTCATAGAGAAATCCGGGGCATGTAACACATTCTGCAGACATATGGATGGTGTCAAACTACTTTCCCCCTATCATGTGATTGGGGAATGAGTCCCATCAACTACGATAACAATTCGTCCCGGAGGAATCTCCCTATATGCAGTAAGCATATCTCTATTACCACACAAGTGATGTGTTGCCCAGGTATCCATAATCCACTCTGTAATATCAAGGCCATGATAAGAAGTAGATGCAATAATGCTACTCGATGTGCTGGCTCTAGCGGAGGCTGCCACATCGTGACTTGATGTATCACCAGAACTGATAGGTGGCATAATATCCCTCAGATGGGAAACAAGATTATCATATCGCTTCTTAGAGGAACACACGGATGCTGGAGCTGAACCTTGTTCTACAACATGTGCAGATGCTGAAAATCCATGCTTGGAATAGCATGTGTCCTCTGTATGTCCAGACCGATGACAGAAGGTGCAGGATAACAGGTGACCACGACCTCCTCTACTACGTGGTCCACGACCTCGGAATTGAGAAGCACATCCCCTTCCACGGGAGGCGGCCATAGCAGAAGATTTCATCATTGGAGCATGTGATGACACATTAATCCGGCTCAATCTGCGAAATGCTTCCTCCATGGGAGGAATAGTAGCATCTGCCAAGATATGTGAAGATGCTGCCTCGTATCGTGAATCTAGAGATGCCAAGAAAACACCAACCATTATGGCACTCTGATATGTCTTCTGTTGTTCAGGAGTCGCTGTGAGAGGCATAAAACTGTGAAGCTTTTCAAGCATCCCTCATAGGGCCGTGTAATGCGCGTGAAGGTACCATCTATTTTGCTTTATGGTAAAAATGTCATGCTGAAATTGTAGGATCTTCGTCTGATTCTTTGCCTGTGAATAGGTTGCGCCGTTGCGGCAAGAATATCCCATGGATTGATGTAGAACATCATTGGCTATCTCTGGTGTCAATGTACCAGATAACCAGACCTGTACATAAGCATTGTCTGCTTCCCAGGAGGCATGTGTCCATGTCTTCTCCACCGACTCTTCTTCGGTAAGAATGTGCTTCTTACCCATAGACTTCATAAGCTCATGAATTACATGGCCCATAGCTCATAACTTGACCCGTCCATCTTGACTATCGGCATTGTACCACGGAAGGCGTCTATGGCAGGGATATCAATTTTACTTTCTGACATGTTGCTGGCTAAAGAAGACAGGGATGTAGACTAGGAAAACTTTTGTCTACACAAACATAATGGGATTTAGTTGCATGTGTAGACTCAAGCAAGAAATCCCATCAACCATGAGTTGAAGGCTACGATAGAAAGAGAGGTGCGGCGAGGCACCCTAATGAGAGGGGTGCAGCGACGACACCCTAAGGAGAGGGGTGCGGCGGCGGCTCGACGGTACCCTAAAGGAGAGGGGTGCAGCAGTACCCCAAGGAGGGAGGTGCGGCAGCACACCTTAGAGAGAGAAAGGGCGACGACCCCCTAAACGAGAGAGGTGCGATGGCACCCCAAGGAGGGAGGTGCGGCTTCGCACCTTATAGAGAGGGGGAAACGACACGATGTGCTGAGAACATGAGAGAGAGAGAGAGAGAGAAAGGGCGGCGACGACGTGATGGGGTTAGGGTTTGTGGGTATGAGAGCTCTGGTCTAGGATAGCCACTCTGTTATCATGTTGGGAAAAATGAGAGAGTTATATTCCAAGGAACCCTAGGCTCTCTTATATAGAGGAGAGAAGTAAATTACATGACTGACGAAAGAAAAGAAGAACAGAAAATCAAACCTAAAACATAAACATATCTCTGCAATTATAAATCACATTTATAATATATATATGATTAATATGGATAATGTCATCCACATTATTCATATCCTTGATAATTAAATCATATTTAATTATCTTGGATGTCTATTCTCATGTGTCCAAATAATATGAATCACATTCATATTATTCGTAACAACTAAATCACATTTAATTATCAATTTTTCTTAATGCTTGGATACATTATCAACAATGAAATTATTCTTGAATTCTTTCAAGAATAATGCACTTTCTCCACGGATACTTGGAGATAAGGACATGGCGATTGTACGTTTCATGTATAGTGACTTGGATATTAAGATCATATCTCAAATCCAGATCAATGGGCCTCTCAAAGATGTTTGATTGAATCAAAACCGTAAATCTAATCTTCTTATTGCATCCGCATCGCATTCAGATCAATGTCCAACATTTTGGACGGAGATTATATTACTTCGCTATTGAGAGAAGTCACTAAAATCCAAACTTGTTTCGTCACACGGAATGGAAGTGCCATGATTATACAATCATTTACGATCACATCACCCTCGAGTATTCCTAATACTCATACATCCTGCATACTGGAAGACCTAGAATAAACCTGGAATTTTAGATCTTTTGAACCGTCTCCTTCAGGGTTTTACCATTAAGCTTCTCATTTGATCATTGGGAGTTTGTATCGATCATATACTTTCCAAAAGCATATATCATACCTAGGTATCGATCGTAAGGCATATATCGTACCAACAAATTCAGTCAAGCTTCCAAAGCGAGATGACCGTGCGCGGAATTTGATCTCAATATTTCATGAGTGAGCTCATGTCTTCCGGTTCAGTAATGAACCTTTATGTTCCCTTTGAGAGATTGTATTACTCATATGCCCTTACATGCACACCAGCTCGCCGGTGTATAGATCTTTAATATGTCATCAAGCTATCGGTCTGCCAAATGTACAGACATATAGTAACACATCTGTCTCCGGTCAGAGGATGCGTGCCTATATCGTGACAGTATACGACATAGATCTTGGTTATCTCGATCTCGTTAAGTCAACTCTTTGACGTAACTTATCTAACACCTCTGAATCTCTATTCATATGCAGAGGACCTGCATCAAGAGATCGATTAGATATTAACCTTTAGAGAAGACTTGCCATCTTCTTCTCAGGCTGGAGATTCATTCTTAACAATTATTTGACGGTGCTTGATGAGTCCTCAATCTAACTCTTTAGATATCATCCAAACACCAGCCTTTATGATTCAACATTTGAATCAACAGCTGTATGGTCATCAAGATGGCCATGGTATATAACCCTAATTGTACTAAGAGACCTACAATGCAAATTAGTTATTCTTCATTTCAGATCAAGGAATGATTTGCAATAACATTTATTGTATAATGGCTCGCCGTGGGCTCGCATGTCCAACAATAACTAATACAAGAAATTTATTGAAAATAGGATGAACATTTAATTGTACTACATCTAGACCATTGTAAAAAAAATCATGACGTGATTCAACATTGTTCAAACTCTAGGAGAACAATCATTCATTAATAATGAAAGAAGGCTTAAAAACTAAGGATGAGGCCAATCTTCTTCATCAGACAGACTTCAAAACTGAAACCAGTGAGCAATAGAATGGGGAAAAAAGGTCAGTAAAAGAACTCCTTGACAATAATTTGAGCACCAACAAAGAATTATGGCATAGGAAAAATATTAGAAAAAAGCCATGCTTATCTTTTCTTCTTCCTAAAATAAGGATAGAGACAAGGATGCCGAAATTCCTTCAAGGGGGCATGTGTTTTCCCTTTAAAACAGCATGCAGAATATTAGCAAGACCCGATCATACATAGCTCTCAAGAGCGACTGCAAGTCAACATGCTCACCACCAAATGTTGCACATTACAATTGATGCCACACCATCGTGTATCTTAGAAGGACATTATTACTGCTTCTTATAGGAAATTCGAAACATGCTGATAGGATAGGTATTACTATACATGGCAAATAACAAGCAAGAAGCCATCTTCTGTACTTGACAAACAACATGCATGAAAAGAGTGAAGGCAAAGTTTTTTTTGCACCTGCTATTGGGTCGAGAGTTGCCCTGCAACTTGAGTTGATCCTACAATGGGTTGGGAGAGGGGCACATGCCACCACAGGGGGGTGGGGGCATGCGCTGGAGGGTGAGTAGGGATGGGGCGAGGGTGTGTACTAGTCGTAGGAGGATGAAGTGAGGGTCGTCGTGCCACGCCACTGCTGGAAGATGCCTTGGCCCTGGGGGAGGGGAGGCTGCATGTCCGGAGAGGAGAGATTGGGCGTCGCTGCTGGAAGATGCTTTGTTGCTGGAAGATGCAGTAGTGCATGAACAACCCTAGAATGTGCAGGGGTCAGGAGACCAACCTTCAGACTGAAATCCTTTATAAAAAGGAAATCAAGGTCTTCAACAATTGTAACTCTGGAGTTAATCTTTCTGTTTGCTGGCCAAAACTGCTCTACTCCTTGGTTCGGAAGATTTATGATACCCCCCCTCGATTTCTGAAGCATCGGGGAGATGGAAAGTCTCCTTTGACGTTTGGAAATGTGTTTGTTTTGTGCTGCTGGATGTCTTACCATCCCTACGACCAAAGTTGGGTGATGGTTGCGGTTTCTGAATGAAATCAAGGTCTTCAACAATTGTAACTCTGGAGTTAATCTTTCTGTTTGCTGGCCAAAACTGCTCTACTCCTTGGTTCGAAAGATTTATGATATCTCCCCTCAATTTCTGAAGCATTGGGAAGATGGAAAGTCTCCCTTGACGTTTGGAAATCTGTCTGTTTTGTGCTGCTTGATGTCTTACCATCCCTACGACCAAAGTTGGGTGATGGTTGCGGTTTCAATATTTTTGCTTGATGACTGGATGGAGGATGGTGTCCCTTGTGAGCGCTCCCCTCATTTATTTACATTAGTATCCAATCTTAACTGCTCGATGGCTGGAACCATGGAAGGAAATATTGCGATATATCGACGATATATCGCCGATATATCGATGTCGATATGAGACCGATATGGGCACCGACATGGAGATATATCCCGATTTCCAGGCATTTTCTTCACAAAGACTCGTCGATATGGACGATATTTCGATGATATATCGTCGATATATCGTCGAAATATCGTATCGATACGATATCAATACGATATCGATATCGATACGACCTTCTATGGCTGGAACCTGTATGGGGGCTAGTACTTCTTGTTGCTTCGTTCGGAGTTGACAAACTCGGGTGGACGTGATCATTGGACTTGGTGCAATGGAATAATTTCATCCAGGAAAGCTTAAAAGCCCAAACGTGGTGCATGGTATTTGACTCTGGAGCAAGGAAGGCCATATCGATATCGATATCGTATTGGTCCGTCCGGAAAAGGATATACCGGGATATATCGCCGATATATCGACGACATCGGTGGAAATGTCAGAAATGGCTCAAAAAAGGTATTTTTTGTCGTTTTTCCATAAATTAAGATCATCCAAGATATTAAACAACAAATAACCTACAAATACACATTTATATCACACATATCGGTCTTCTATACCCCATATATCGCACATACCGATCATTTCGAACATATCACTGGTACTGTTAATTGTTGATCTATAGATATTGGAAATGGAGTTCGTCCAAGTTCTTAGAACACTAAATAACTTACAAATATACACTTAGATAACACATAGAGATCATCTGTGATCCTTATATCTCACATGTTGGTCATATCGAACATATCATTGGTACTGTTAATTGTTGACCTATATATACTGGAAATGGAGTTCGTCCAAGTACTTAGAACACTAAATAACTTATAAATATACTCTTAGATCACACATATTGATCATCTATGACCCTTATATCGCATATATCGATCATATCGAACATGTTGTTGTTACTATTGATTGCTAACTTATGGATATTGGAAATGTAATCCATCCAAGTTCTTATAACACTAAAAAAATTACAAATATACACTTATATCACACATATAGATCATTTATGACCCTTATATTGCACATATATGTCATATTAAGCATATCATTGTTAATGTTGATTATTGTCTTATCGATATTGGAAATGGAGTTCATCCAAGACTTATATTGCATCACATATTATGCATAAGCAAAATGTTTGAGCTATATTTGGAAACCAAACAAATAAAGAATAATAGATTTTTTTAAAAGAGATAATTCATAAGAATATTCTCGAGGGGGGGGGGAGTTGAATTAAAATCGATTGGACCCCTCCAAGTTGAAGAACCATTGTATGCCCCCTCCTGTCGCACCATACCCTATCAGCGGGCCGGAGGGGGGTGTAGGGGGGCCCATGTTGGCCCCCCTTGCGGGGGTACGGGGGCAACGCCCCCGGCCCGAAACAAAATATATAAATCATTATGTGTTTTAACACTAGATGTAGTTAGATAAGTAGTGGAATCAAGCTTGCATGAATAATAACATTGATATATAGAGATTTCGGCGAAATATCGACGATATCGGTCAATATCCTGGATTGTTTGTACTGAATCCAATCATTTTTGACTGATATGGGCCGATATGGCGACATATCACCGATATATCGGTCATATATCGCCGATATCCTGGTAAATTGATATGCACCCTAATATCGATATTTTCTGCCTCTCGATACCGATATATCGACGATATATCGCGATATGACCTTCCCTACTCTGGAGGTTGTTTTGCATGCTACAGTCATATATGGAGTATGGAGCTGGAAGGTGCTGATATGGGTGAAGGTTTTCCTTTGGTTGCTGGGACACAATAGAGTTTTGATGCAGACTAAACTTGCACGTTTTTTTGAGGGTGCCAATGCTTTGTGTTATTGTTTGGCAGGAATGAAGATGCAGATCATATCTTCTTTCTTTGCGAGAGGTCTAACTAAGGATGTTTGGGACAAGGCTATTGTTCTGGGGGTGACACCCAATTGCTCCACGTCTTTTTGGGCCTCACTCGAGTCAAACCGGTGTGGCTTGCACAGGGACAAATACTTGGCTGTTGCTATGGTTTGGGCTCTTTGGTTGTAAAGAAACAATGTGGTGTTCAGACAGGAGCGTTTTTATGCAGAGAATGTTGTAAAACATGCAATGTTTCTAATATTTAATGGCTGCATTTTTATGCAAATTTACACTTTTATTATGTAATTATATGAGAAGTTTTTGGGCGCACATCTTAACCGTGAACACCCCTTTTCTTTAAAAGAATATTACTAAGGTGTCATATTTTAGAAACATGTTATTAAGAATTTACTTTTCTGTTTCTGTACTGTTTTATTTCCTAACTCAGGGCCTCTGCAGGATCTTGGAGTCAATTGTATTGAGCTGATGCCATGTCAAGAATTCAACGAGTTAGAATATTTTAACCACAACAGTAATTCGTTAAAAAGGTATGGCACTACTTTCAGAACCTATTAAAATATGATTCAATAATGGACCTGTTCAAAATTTCAATAACTTTTTCAATTTGTTTTTGTTGGGATAAAATTCATTCATATGATAAAAGAGATCCCAGGGCTCTCTTATATAGGAGAAGAGCTATGGGTTAATTACATAAGTGATACTCAAAGAAAACATAAAATGTAAATATAATACGGTGATAAATAAACATCTCAACACTCCCCCTTAAGTTGGAGCATAAATATCAATCATGCTCAGCTTGGAACAACATCTCTGAAATGGACATCTGGCCAGTGCCTTCGTGAAGACATCTGCAGTCTGATCTCCTGTGGAAACATGAGAGGTGGATATAAGGCCTTTCTGGATCATGTCTCTAGTATAGTGACAATCCACCTCGATATGCTTTGTCCGCTCATGAAAAGCAGGGTTATTGGCAATAAATAAAGCTGCTTAGTTATCACATAAAAGCTTCATAGGAAGAGAAACATCAACAGTAAGGTCGGTTAATACTAATTGACCCACATCATTTCTGTACATCCTTGTGCCATAGCCCTGTATTCAGACTCAGCACTAGATTTGGCCACCACAGTTTGCTTCTTGCTTTTCCATGAAACAAGTGAGCTGCCTACAAAGATAGCAAAATCAGAAGTCGACTTTCTGTCCTTGGGACAACAGGCATAATCTGCATCTGCACATCCTGTCACCTCAAGTGATGCATCCCTACTGAACATAAGGCCAGAGCCAGGTGAATTCTTCAAATACCTCAAGATCATATGTACCGCATCCATATGTACCTTCCTGGGTTGCTCCATGAACTAACTGACTTTGCTAACTGCAAAAGCAATATTCGACCTGGTAATGGTGGTGTATAGGAGTTTCCCAACAAGCCCTCTATATCTCCTCCTATCAATTTCGTTGGTGTCCTCATCATACAATCTCATGCTTGCATCCATAGGAGTAGAAGCAGGTTTGCACCCTATCATGCCTGTCTCAGATAGAAGGTCCATAACAAATTTCCTTTGATTCATCACGAGTCCACGTTGATTCCTGGCGAACTCTAATCCAAGAAAGTAGCGAAGATTGCCAAGGTCCTTAATCACAAACTGCTGACCAAGGAACTCCTTGACAGTAAGAATACCCTGCTCATCATCCCCTGTAATGACAATATCATCCACATAAACAAGAATAGCCATGGTACCTCTAGGTGTCCTCTGTACAAACAGTGGGTGGTCCGCAATAGACCGCACAAACCCCTTTTGCTCTATCAACTCCGATAGCTTTTGATACCAAGCTCTCGGACTCTGCTTCAGGCCATAAATCGCCTTGTGAGATCGGCACACCTTCTGAGACTCCCCCTTTGTAGCAAATCCTGGTGGTTGTTGCATATATACTTCCTCTTGAAGTTCCCCATAGAGAAAGGCATTCTTGAAATCAAGTTGATACAGAGGCCAGTTCCTGGAACGACACCAGATAGTAGAATGCGTAGTGTTGAATGTCTTGCTACTGGAGAGAAGGTGTCCTGATAATCCACCCCATAGGTTTGGGTGAGCCCCCGAGCCACAAGCCTTGCTTTGAATCAGTCAACACTGCCATCGGCCCTTTGCTTGACCGTGAATATCCATTTGCAGCTCACAATAGATGCTCCTGGTGGAGGTGAAACAATGCTCCATGTGCCACGTGATCGCAGAGCCGCCATCTCTTCTTCCATAGCAAGGCGCCACCTACTATCCTGGAGCGCCTCCTGATACGTCCTCGGGATAGTAACAACATATAGTCCCACTATAAACTTCTTCTAGTTCTCTGACAGATGATCCAAGGAAACATGTGCTGCCATTGGGTAAGTAGCACATTGGCGACGAGGTTTTCTTAGAGCAATCGGTATCTCCAGGTCATCAGCCTCACAGTCCTCTGGAATTAACTCTTCCTGTTCATTATTAAAATCTCCAGTGCCATCAGTAGAAATAATATGTTCCTGACATACCTGAGGCATGGTGGATGATGTGGTAGGCGCATGAGCAGAGGGGCGAGTAGAAGACCTGCGAGTATAAACATGGGGTATGAATGTAGATTCTTTGGGAGGTGGAGGTGGCGGTGGGGGTGGTGGTGTAGGTGTTGAAGACCGCGAGACATCACAAGGAGCAGATGGAGGTGGAGGAACCACACCATCCTCTCTGGATCCATTATTAGACAACCTGTGTCACTTGTAGGAGAGAAATACATAATAGATTCGAAAAATGTAACATCAGCGCTCACATAGTATTTTCTCCCAACAGGATCAAAACATTTATACTCTTTTTGGATACGAGAATAACCAACAAAGACACATTTGACAGCTCTAGGTGAGAGCTTGTCACGACCAGGAGTAATGTCATGGACAAAAGCTACCGATCCAAAAACAAGAGGTGTAAGTGTGAAGAGTTCCTTCTCGGGATACGCAATCGAGAAGGGACTCTTCACTCCAAGAATAGTGGATGACATGCGATTTACCAAGTAACATGCGGTTAGGACGGCATCCCACCCAGAAAGAATGAGGTGTACTACTGTAAATCAACAAGGTCCTCGTGATGTCTAAAAGGTGACGATGTTTGCGTTCTGCAACCCCATTTTGCTCTGATGTATAAGTACATGAAGTCTGATGAACTATACCCAGAGACTGGAGAAATTCTGCCAAATGAAGAATAGAAAATTCCAAAGCATTGTCGGTACGAATGTATTTGACTTTAGCAGAAAATATGTTGTTGATCTCAATAAGATAAGTTTTAATTATAGCACCTGCTTCAGACTTATGTTTAAGTAAGAAAATCCAAGAAAGTCTAGAATAATCATCCACAGCAACAATATAAAATCTATGTCCCTGATGATCAGGAACACGACTTGGACACCAAATGTCAAAATGAAACAACTCAAAAGACCGACTACTACTACGACTTGGACGACTCGGAAAGGAGGAGCGATGATGTTTCCCAAGCTGACAAGCTTCACAGTCCAGAGTAGTACGAGTAGATATTTGCGGGAGAACACATATCATCTTTTGAAGAGGAAAGTGGCCAAATCGAAGATGCTACAGAAAAGGCGAAGCAGATCCAAAGGGAATAGAGGCCACCCCAGCACATGATTGAACAACAAGTTTGTATAATCCTCTCTGCTCACGGCCATGAATAATCATCCTGCTAATTAGTATGTCCTGAAACATAAGAGAAGAGGGGTCAAAAATGGCTCGACAGTGAAAATCTTTTGTAATCTGACTAATAGACAAAAGATTCATTTGAAAGTCTGGAGCATGTAAAACATTCTGAAGATGTATAGAAGGGGCTAAAACAATCTCCCCCTAACCAACAATGGGTAGCCGAACTCCATTGACTATGATTACGGATCACCCAGGAGGAATACTCCTGCACGAGGAAAATTGTGTCCGATCTCCATACATGTGATGAGAAGCTCCATAATCCATAATCCAATCTGTCACATCGGAACTGCTGCTACTGGTAAGCACATATGAAATACCTGATGAATTGGGTAATGCTCCGGCGGTGGTCACTGCATCTGAAGGTCCTGCAGTCTGAGTCGCAGGAGTGGTCACCTTTTCTCGAAGTCTCGAGACACGATCATCAAAACGTGCATCAGTAGTAGGTGCAGGTGAAGAGTCAGTCTGCTCCGCAACGCTTGCAGATGCCGGAAAACCGTGCTTGTGAAATCATGTCTCCTTTGAGTAGCCAGGATGGCGACAATAAGAACATGGACTACATCGACGGCCTCTACCTCTACACGAGGTCCACGACCACGGAATTGGGACGCACTGCCTCGTCCACGAGAAGCAGCCATAGCTGAGGACGTCGGCTGTGGCATGGATGTATGTGTGGTAGTAATCCTTCTCAGCCGCTTGTAGACCTCCTCCATTGGTGGTATGGTCTCGCCAGTCAGAAGTTGAGTACGAGCGGCATCGTACTCCGAGTCAAGAGAGGACATGAAAACTCCAGTCATAGTGGCATTCCGATATGCCTGCTTTTGTTCCACGCTGGTAGTGATAGGCATGAAACTATGGAGTCGTTCAAACATGCCTCTCAGATGTGAAAAATGTGCATGTGGTAGTCGACTATTTTGCTTGGTCGAGAAAATGTCGCACTGAAGTTGGAGTATCTTGCTTTCATTTTTCGCTTGTCCATAGGTAGCGGGCCTTTGCAGTTGGCTGATTGACAATATCATTAGCAATCTCTGTGCTAAGCGTCCCATAGAGCCATATACGAGCATATGCATCATCTTGCTTCCATGATGCGTTGGCCCCAGTCTTGTCCGCCGGCTCTGAATCAGTCAGAATATGCTCTTTGTTGTGGCATTGCATCAGGGTACGAAACTGCATGGACGATAATTCGTAGTTGGTCCCGTCCATCATAACGATAGGTGCCGGTCCTTTGAAGGCACCAAAAGAGGAGAATACGTCACCCTTGATTTCTGACATTCTTTAATAGGTCAAAATGCGGAACAAGTGGGGAATATCTCAGCAAAAAACTTGTCGACAGCATCTGTAGAGATAGTTTCTAGTATTATTATCACTTTATGTATCTTGTCGTTATTTCTTTATCTTTTATAGACCTCTTTGTAATTTACCCTTAAGGTCTCTCCCTATATAAGAGAGCCTAGGGTTTTCCTGAATGATTATCGAAGACTCTTTTCTCAACATGGTATCAGAGCCGCCCTAGGGCTCTCCACACCCGCCGCCCCCCCTTCCCCACCCGCCGCCCTCTCCTCAGCGCCGATCTCCGGCTCCCTCTCTCTCACGCCACCGCCTCTCTCTCTCCCTAGGGCTTCTCTCCGCCGCCCTAGAGCTTCTTCGTCTCGCCCTAGGCCTCCGCGCGGTCCCCAACCCGCCGCCTGAGGCCCCCAGCCTGCCGCCAGGGGCCCCAGCCTGCCGCCCTAGGCCCCCAGGCGGCCTATCAGCTCACCACGCAGGCCTCTAGGCGGCTCCCAGCCGTTGTCCCGTCCCAGCCAGCCGCGTAAGCCTCTAGGCGGCCTCCAGGCGGCACCCAGCCAGCCGTTGCAAGGGCTGTAAGCCTCCTTGAGGCGTGCCCTAGTCCTCTCTTCGTTCGATATATGGATTTGAGTGCATAACGTCTACATACGCACTCAAATCCGATGCAGTTGGTGTAGACATTCATCACCGTGTCTACATACCCTAGTTATTCTCCAAGCGGCAGTATGTCAGAATCGAAAGTCGATATGCCCTCCACCGGCGCATTCAAAGGTCCTGCGCCAATAGTGAAGATGGACGGGTCTAACTATGAGCTCTGGGCTATGCAGTTCATGAGCCTCATAAAGTCGAATGGTAAGAAGCACATTCTTACCGAGGATGAGCCCGCAGAGAAGACAGGGATATATGCCTCATGGGAGGCTGATGACTCCTACACAAAGGTCTGGTTGTCTGGTACATTGACGATGGAGATTGCTAACGACGTCCACCATCAGCCCACTGCTAAGACAATGTGGGACATTCTTGCCGCTACATATTCGCAGGTGCGAAATGAGACAAAGATGTTGCAGCTTCAGCATGACATTTTCACAATGAAGCAGAGCGGCATACCTCTCCATTCCCTATACACATCCCTAAGAGGGATGTTTGAGAAGTTATACAGTACCATTCCTCTCACTGCTACTCCTGAACAGCAGAAGACGTTTCAGAACGCCACCATGGTGGGTGTTCTACTTGCGGCTCTTGATCCTGAATATGATGCTGCCCGGTCTCAGATCCTAGCTGATGCAGTTATTCCTCCAGTGGAGGATGTTTACAGAAGGCTCAATCGCATTCTAGTTTCCTCCAGCTCTTCTACTCCAACCCCATCAGCGATGGCAGTCTCGCGTGGGAGAGGTGGACCGCCTTCTGGTTATGGTCGTGGACATGGCCGTGGACCCTAGGGAAGGGGTGGTCGCTTTAGTCAGACATGCTCCTATTGTCACCGTACAAGACACTCGGAGGAGACATGCTATTCTAAGCATGGGTTCCCAGCATCGGCACGTGTTGCAGAGCACTCTCAGTCTCCATTACCATCTACTGCAGATAATCGATTTGACGAACTTGTGACCCGTCTCCGAGATATTATGCCACAATCATCTGGTGATTCGTCTGGTGGTTCTTCAGATATTGATGCTACTGCCTCTGCCAGTTCATCAGCCGATGCTAGTACCTCAGGTAGATCTACTGCATTCACACCATCTCATGATATATCTGACCGGGTTATAGATTCCGGAGCCACACATCATCTCTGCCGAGATATAGATAGATTACAGGCCTACTGGGACATTCCTCCCGGCCGTTCAGTGCAGATAGCAAATGGTACCCATTCGCCCCTTGTTGGACAGGGGGAGGTCTTCCTATCCTCCACTATGCAGCTACAGAACGTCCTACATGCTCCTGAGTTCTCAATGAATTTGCTATCTATTAGTCAGATTATGAAGGATTTGCATTGTCGTGCTATATTTGATCCGTCTTCTCTCATTTTTCAGGACATACTCACGGGCAAGGTGATTGGCTGTGGCTCTGAGCAGAATGGTTTATATCAGCTGGTTCGGGATTCCTATGCTGGCGTCTCCTCTCATTCTGCCGGACCAGTCTCTCCGTACATCTGGCATCTCCGGTTTGGTCACCTTCCGCTCTAGAAAATGCGCCATCTTCTGCCCCAGATCTCTCCTAGTTCGTCTTTCCGCTGTGAAGCATGTCAGTTGGGAAAGCATCATAGGTCGAGCTTTCCAAGTCGTCAGAGTCGGAGCAGTAGCTCCCCATTTGAGTTGTTACATATAGATATATGGGGTCCGAGTCGTGTTCCCGATCATGAGGGGTACATGTTTTATCTTGTGGTAGTGGATGATTTTTCTCGTGTGTCATGGGTCTTTCTTTTGAAGAATAAATCTGAAGCAGGAGATGTGATCAAGAATTTGATTAATGAAGTGCACAATGTTTTCTCTTCCTCAGTCAAATATGTTCGGACGGATAATGCCCTAGAATTTTGTACACGCTCACTTTCTCAATTTCTTTCATCAAATGGTATTATTCACCAAACCACTTGTGCATATACATCACAGCAAAATGGTGTGGCGGAAAGAAAGCATCGCCATCTCTTGGATATTACTCGAACCCTGTTGATTCAGAGTTGTGCTCCTATTTCATTCTGGGGGGACGCTGTTCTTATTGCATGTTATCTGGACAATCGAATGCCATCCTCAGTTCTTGGTGAGAAGATACCTATCTCTCTTATTTTTCCAGACAAGGAGTTATTCTCACTGACTCCACGTGTCTTTGGCACTGTGGCTTTCGTTCATCGTCTATCTCCCGGACTTGACAAACTCTCTCCTAGAGCAGTCAAGTGTGTCTTTGTTGGTTATTCCAGGACTCAGAAGGGCTACCGGTGTTATGATCCTACGACTAAGAGGTACTTCGTGAGTGCTGATGTCACTTTCTTTGAGTCTGTCATGTATTTCTCTCCTGCAGGTGATAGAATGGTACCATCCACTACCACTGATGATGTCTATGTTCCTCCACCACCTACATGGAGTTCACCTGAGTCGTCCCCTGTGCCTGTCCTCACGCCAGCACCACCACAACCTCCTCCTCCTCCACCCATTCTACGGCCTATCGTTTCACCGTTACCTAAATTCTATACGCGTCGGTCAGGTCCTGCTCAGACTACACATCAGCCAATCATCACACCTCAGGTATGTTCAGATGGCATTATTACTGACGGGTCAGGTTTGGTACACGTGTAGGATTCTTCAGTACAGGACGACACTAGCTCATCCAGTACAGTAAATGATGATCTTGATGTTCCGATTGCTATTCGGAAGCAGAGGAGGCAATGTGCCTCTTATCCATTTGCTTCACAGGTTTCCTTTCACCGTCTCACTGGTGATTTTCAGAGATTTGCCACAGCCTTGTCTTCCGTGGATATACCACGGACATACCAGGAAGCTTTGAAGAATGATTGCTGGAGATTAGCTATGGAAGAAGAGATGAGGACCTTGCAGTCCCGTGGCACATGGTCTTTGGTCCCTGCACCTCCTGATGCATCCGTTGTGAGCTGTAAGTGGGTCTTCACAGTAAAATATCATGCAGATGGCACGCTGGATAGATACAAAGCACGCTTGGTCGTCCGTGGGTTTACACAAACTTATGGCGTGGATTACATGGATACATTCTCTCCAGTGGCGAGACACTCTACCTTTCGTATTCTCTTATCTGTTGCTGTGGTCCGTGATTGGAGTATATCTCAACTAGATGTCAAGAATGCCTTTCTGTACGGGGACTTAAAGGAGGAAGTCTACATGCAGCAGCCACCTGGGTTTACTGCTGAGGGGGAGAAGCAGATGGTCTGTAGACTTCACAAGGCGATATATGGCCTCAAACAGAGTTCGAGAGCATGGTTCCAGAAGTTGTCCAACCTAATTGAGCAACAGGGATTCAAGAGGTCAAAATGTCGATCACTCGTTGTTTGTCCAGAAGTCATCGGCAGGTACGGTTGTCATTATGGTCTATGTGGATGATATTCTTGTTACAGGAGACGATGTTCAGGGCATAGAGAGGGCGAAGGCATTCCTAGGCCGTCAGTTCGTTACAAAGGATCTTGGAACCCTAAGATACTTTCTGGGGTTGGAATTTGCAAGGAATGCACATGGCTTGGTGATGACCCAACGGAAGTACATTACAGACTTCCTGATTGAGACTGGCATGGATGGATGCAAACCATCAAGTATTCCCATGGACCCTAGCATGAAGTTGTATGATGGTGATACTGATGAAGTAGACAAGAGGAGATATAGAGAAATGGTGGGAAAACTCCTCTACATCACCATAACTCGTCCAAACATTACATTTGCAGTTAGCAGGGTGAGTCAATTTATGGAGCAGCCAAGACAGATTCACATGGATGTTATACACATGATACTGAGGTATCTGAAGTCTTCTCCAGGGTCAGGGCTGCTATTCAGAAAGGGCACAGACTTATCCATCTCAACGTGTGCAGACGCAGATTATGCAGGATGCCCTAAGGATCGAAAATCAACCTTAGGGTTCGCAGTGTTTGTTGGAGGCTCTCTGGTTTCTTGGAAAAGTAAGAAACAAACTGTTGTGGCAAGGTCCAGTGCCGAATCCGAATATAGGGCCATGGCTCAAGCCAGCACGGAAATGATGTGGGTTCATTCCGTACTAGAAGATCTACATGTAGCTGTGCCCCTACCTATGAAGCTTCGTGTGACAATCAGGCAGCATTATTCATTGCCAACAATCCAGCTTTCCATGAAAGGACCAAGCATATTGAAGTTGACTGCCATTACACTAGGGACTTGATCCAGAGAGGATTGATATCTACTGCACATGTGAGCTCAGGAGATCAGACTGCAGATGTATTCACCAAGCCACTGCTCAGAGGACCTTTTCAGAGATGTTTATCCAAGCTGAGCATGATAGACATCTATGCTCCACCTTGAGGGGGAGTGTAGAGATAGTTTCTAGTATTATTATCACTTTATGTATCTTGTCGTTATTTCTTTATCTTTTATAGACCTCTTTGTAATTTACCCTTAAGGTCTCTCCCTATATAAGAGAGCCTAGGGTTTTCCTGAATGATTATCAAAGACTCTTTTCTCAACAGCATCAAATGAGGGATGAGATGTATCTATAGACTTATACACTCATCCCTAATGCTGTGTTTGTGGTCGAACGCCGCAAATGAAGGGAAAATTCAGACTATATCACCCCTTTGCAGATCAGTCCAGACCTCGACGCACGTGAACAAGGCTCCGCTGGACACAAACGAGGAACCCGAGACTGCCGAGGGTGCGCCAGACCCCTTGTGAATCAGGCCGCAGTGCCTACGGAGGCAAAGGAGGGTCGCTGGGGCCTCGTCGGGCTGCTGCGAGCGGAGGGGCGCGGCGGCACGCGGAGGGCGCGGCGGCGCGGGGAGGGGCCAGCGAGTGTGGCTAGGGTTAGGGTTTTGGTTTGAGAACCCTGGTCTAGGACCGTTGCTCTGATACCATGTTGGGATAAATCATTCATATGATAAAAGAGATCCCAGGGCTCTCTTATATAGAAGAAGAGCCATGGGTTAATTACATAAGTGATACCTAAAGAAAACATAAAATGTAAATATAATACGGTGATAAATAAACATCTCAACAGTTTTTTAAAAGCATAAACTTCATTATTGTTATAAACTGAGATAAATTATCTTCAACAGACAGATAAGTTACATAGGTTTAGTTGAGAAATTTTAACTTGCATATGGGCAAAATGATGTTAAGTTATACATTCTCTGTGTATGTAGACAGATAAGTTACATAGGTTTAGTTGAGAAATTTTAACTTGCATATGGGCAAAATGATGTTAAGTTATACATTCTGTGTATGTTAAAGAAAGAAATTTAAGAAATTTAAGCGCCTCCTTAGGATTTGAGGCACTCTTTGATACTTTTGTTTGAAGCTGTATGATTAATATTTATAGTCATGGATAATGTTAAGTTATACATTCTCTGTGTATGTTAAAGAAAAAAATTTAAGAAATTTAAGCGCCTCTTTAGGATTTGAGGCACTCTTTGATACTTTTGTTTGAAGCTGTATGATTAATATTTATAGTCATGGATCAATAGTGTATTCATCCTTAGGATCACTGCATCACACATCGACATTCACCACATAGCAATGTTCAAGGATGTGTGCATCTTTGCGTGGTTTTACATTTTTAATTTAAAAATAGATGACAACTCTTACTATTGTTTTTTTATAATATGTAGAGTTTGATTAAACTCAAAAATAAAATTAGAATTTAGTTGAAATTCCGATTACCAGAGCCTAGCATGTTTGGTTAAAAGTCTAGCAGCAACCTTAAAAAAGTCGCGAATACCATTGACATAGGCAGCATAATATATCAACAAAACAAAAGTTATATGCCAGTCCCTTCTAAAATGTAGACTGAAAATTGTTTTATGCAGGTTGTACATGTGGCTATGATGATCGCATATTTTACCGCAGTGCATTATGTCGCTTTGGAAGTGCATTTTGTCCACTGGCCACACAAGACATATGTAGCCACTTATGTGGTCCTCACAGACACGTTTTAGCTTTGTCTACTTGCATATTGTTGGGAGAAAACCAAGATTAATTATTCAGAGAAACCCTAGGCTCTCTTATATAGGGAGAGGCCTTAAGGGTAAAGTACAAAGTAGTCCAGAGAAAACAAAGAAATAACCAACAGGTACATAACATAATAATATCTATCTCTACACCCCCCCTCAAGGTGGAGCATAGATGTCTATCATGCTCAGCTTGGATGTACATCTCTGAAAAGGTCCTCTGAGCAACGGCTTGGTGAATACATCTGCAGTCTGATCCCCTGAGCTCACGTGAGTTATAGATATCAATCTTCTCTGGATCAAGTCTCTAGTGTAATGGCAGTCAACTTCGATATGCTTGGTTCTTTCATGAAAAGCTGGATTGTTGGCAATGAACAAGGCTGCCTGATTGTCACAATGAAGCTGCATGGGTAGAGGTACGGCTACATGTAGATCCTCTAGTACAGATCTAACCCACATCATCTCCGTGCTGGCTTGCGCCATGGCCCTATATTCGGATTCAGCACTGGACCTTGCCACAACAGTTTGTTTCTTACTTTTCCAAGATACCAGAGAACTTCCAACAAACATTGCGAATCCTGAGGTTGATTTTCGATCCTTAGGGCATCCTGCATAATCGGCATCTGCACATGCTGAGATAGACAAATCTGTGCCCTTCCGAAACAGCAACCCTGAACCTGGAGAAGACTTCAGATACCTCAGTATCATGTGTACAACATCCATGTGAACTTGTCTTGGCTGCTCCATAAATTGACTCACCCTGCTTACTGCAAAGGCAATATCAGGTCGAGTTATGTTAATATAAAGGAGCTTACCCACCATTTCTCTATATCTCCTTTTATCCACTTCAGCAGTATCATCATCATACAACTTCATGCTTGGATCCATGGGAATACTTGATGGTTTGCATCCAGCCATGCCTGTTTCAATCAAGAAGTCTGTAATGTACTTCCATTGGGTCATCACCAAACCCTGTGCATTCCTGGCAAATTCCAACCCCAGAAAATATCTTAGGGTTCGAAGATCCTTCGTAACGAACTGACGGCCTAGGAACGCCTTCGCCCTTTCTATGCCCTGAATATCATCTCCTGTAACCAGAATATCATCAACATAGACCATGATAACAACCGTACCTACCGATGACTTCTGAACAAACAATGAATGGTCTGCATTTGACCTCTTGAATCCCTGTTGTTTAATAAGATTGGAAAGCTTCTGGAACCAAGCTCTTGGATTCTGTTTGAGGCCATAAATTGCCTTATGAAGTCTACACACCATATGCTTCTCCCCCTCAGCAGTAAACCCTGGTGGCTGCTGCATGTAGACTTCCTCCTGCAGATCTCCATACAAGAAAGCATTCTTGACATCCAGTTGAGATATACTCCAGTCACGGACCACAGCCACGGATAAGAGAATGCGAAGGGTAGAATGTCGAGCCACTGGAGAGAAAGTGTCCATATAGTCCACGCCATAGGTTTGTGTAAACCCACGCGCGACCAACTGTGCTTTGTAGCGATCTAAACTGCCATCTGCATGATATTTAACTGTGAAGACCCACTTACAGCTCACAATAGATGCATCAGGAGGAGCAATAACCAAAGACCATGTGCCACGAGACTGCAGTGCACGCATCTCATCTTCCATAGCCAATCTCTAACAATCAATCTTCATGGCTTCCTGTAGGTCCGTGGTATATCCACGGAAGACAACGCTGCAACAAATCTCTGAAAGTCTCCAGTGAGACGGTGAAACGACACCTATGAAGCAAAGGGATAAGTGGCACACATCCGCTTCTGCTTCCTGATAGCAATAGGAATATCAAGATCATCTTCTGCTGTACTGGATGGTGTAGTTTCCTCCTGCAATGAAGAATCCTGCACATGTACCGTATCTGACCCGTCAGTAGTAATGCCATCTAAACATACCTGAGGCGTGATGGGTAGCTGACATGTAGTCTCAGCAGGACCTGACCGACGCGTATAGAATTTTGGTAGAGGTGGAATGGGGGGTCGTGGAAGAGGTAGAGGTGGAGGTGGTGGTTGTGAAGTTGATGTAGGTGCAGGAACAGAAGGAAGCTCAGGTGAACTCCAAGTAGGAGGTGGAGGGACATAGACATCATCATTGGTAGTGTATGGTACCGGTCTGTCACCTGCATGAGAAAAATACATTACAGACTCAAAGAATGTGACATCAACACTAACAAAATATTTCTTGTTTATGGGATCATAACACCTATGATGCAAATGGAATTCGGCGCGGCGTGGGAAATAGATTTTGAACGGTGGAAATTATTTGGTAGAAGAAAATAGAGGGGTTGAGAAGAAGAAGTCTCGTCGAGAACGAAGGGTTGAGGGAGAAGAGGCGCAAAGAACACACGTGGGGAGAGAGGGAGGGTAGAGATAAAATCTCAATTTTAATAAACTTCAACTGACTAAAAACATTGGACCCTCATCCCTTTATATAGGAGGGATGATATTACAAAAATAGAAAACTAATTTAAATTGACAACTAATTATCCTAAATAGACTCTAACTAATTAACCGACTAACTACCTAATTTGAAATTAAAAAAAAATCTCTAATTGATTTATTGAGATCACATGCGATCTCATTTATTTAATTAAAGACACGACAATTTAAATAAACGTAAATAAAATTGACCGATAAAATTAGATAAATATTTGGCCCTATATTTTGACTTCACGCTGCATCAACTCTCCTCCGCTTTTAAAAATTCGTCTCTGGACGAATTGCTTGATGTAGATGCGTTGTTGGAGAATTCATCCTTGAACTGTAGCTTCAAACTCCTTCAATTAGGTCTTTTTCAACGTTACGTTTTTAGTCTTTTCCAATTGGAGGGCATCTCTGCAATTTTCGTACCTCTTCCCTTACAATGCCTATATAACATAGTTTAACCTTCACTTGGTCCTTTACGTAAAAACTGTAACATCCGGATCCGAATGAACTGAAGCTCCTGTCAAGAAAAGGATGTTGCAAGCAAGTTTGGATCTCCAAAGTGGAGATATTCAAAGGTACATATCTCTCTCCTCTTTGTTCTCATTAAAGTCAATGTTGAAGTTTCTAATTCAGTTTTTTTTGTTGCTATCCATCAGGTATTTTATCTATTGTTGTATGTTAGATAAAGCCACAAAATCCTTCCAAACTTAAAGGATCAAAGGTACAATCTTTTCCCCTCTCTTCCTGCTTTCCATGCATGGTCTTTACACATTTTGATAGTAATAGGTTGCTTGAGAGTTGTATATTCTAGATATGCTATAACTGGGTTACCATATATTATAACATGTTGGGAACAAGGGTCTTGTGGTAATCTAAAGCCATGGAAATTTGACTCTATAATACTTGTGTATTGCATGTGTCAGAAGATAGATTGCACTTTCATCTAAATTCTAATTGTATATTCCTCGTTTATGTGATGTGAATACATAAATAACATCTCAATACTAATAATAGAAGTACAAATGATTCCCAAGAACATTTAAACCATTGTGAGATATACATGAGGGTCGGTAAAGGCAGTGATATCATGTTCTGCACAAGGGTCATTGGAACTAGAGTTTAATGTAAGGATATACAACAAATGAAGCCTATAAAGAAGGTCATCGTATTTATCTCTTGAGATGGTATACATAGAATCATGATATCATCAACATCTCAAAAGACTGTTTGATGAGCTACAAGTTTATTATTCTTTAACCAGCAACAATCTTCTCTATGGCCACTACATCTAGAAAAGTAAAATAATATGTGGCTCATCTCGATGTAAAACAATCACGGTTGTGGGCATGAGTGAACCTAATCTGTCCCTCCTAGAAGAAGCAACCATGGCAGATGTCACAGGGTCAACATCCTGCTATCGATTTCGACCGATCCTGTGCGGCGTTAGCTAACCCGT
This sequence comes from Ottelia alismoides, assembly GCA_037367405.1. Lineage (NCBI taxonomy): Eukaryota > Viridiplantae > Streptophyta > Magnoliopsida > Alismatales > Hydrocharitaceae > Ottelia > Ottelia alismoides. The sequence continues at coordinate 99,393 of JAZKJV010006969.1, read as the reverse complement.
AGCTAACCAGCCTTCCTGAGTAGAACGGTCACGGACGCGCTCCAACTCTTCTCGATACTCCTGCTTGCTAGCGCCCCGACGCTTCCAACACAAACACGAGCACGAACTCCGGATCGCTCAAGAACACTCTCAAGAACACGCTCAAGAACGCTCAAGAATACGACCACACGATCACACCAGCACGGGCACAAAGCTCTTCTCTTATTAGAAGGGGAACTCTCTCTCTGGAGTGGGTGACACTCTACACTTGTGTTGTGTTGTGTGTTTACAAATGAGCCACCACCTCTCCTTTTATACAAGACTCAAGGCAACCCAAGGGACACTCATTATTACACTTACAATAATGACACATAAAGACACAAGAGACCCTTCGAGTTCTTTGGCAACCCTTCGCGTTCCTCAGCAACTCTTCGTCTGCTCGTCTCTTCGACTCCCTTGTTGTCCTTTCGTCTTCCCGCACAGTCGACGCCCAGTCAACCGTCCAGTCACCAGTACGCATGCGCTCCAACGCCCTGCTGATGCAGCTTTGCCATAATTCACCAAGTGCCACCGAACACTTGGTTTTGTGCCATAAGGGAACCCGCGGCCTCCAGACCCTCGTGCGGTAAACCCTTCCTTAGCGTTCTGCATGCTAAGGGTAAGTCCTCCAGAACTTCGCTATCGTGGCCTCCAGACCACTGCTGTACGCGTACTACCGAGCATGCTCGACAATGCTCGTACTCAGCACCTGCAACGCTCCATGCCTCCTTGGACCGCCACACATCAATACCGATACCGCGCGCCTTCGTGCGTACGCCTATGTGACCGTACCGCATTGCTCCTCGATGCGTACTGCTTCACTACGTACCGCCCGTCTGCGCTCGCGTACGTACAGCTGCGTGCATCCACCGTCATGTCTTGCACTGCTGTCTGTACTCGTTGCTCGCACTACTATTAGCACCACGACACTCTGCTACCGAGTTAGTGTCCTGTGACGCTTCTCCATCACGTACGGTAGAGCCTCCAGACTCTCATGGATAACCTCCCTGATATCCATGCATTTTGGACTCCTCCTGAAGTCCTAGCTCCATCGATCATTCTCGAGCATCCGCTACCGTGTCTGCACGATCATTCTCGATCACGGAATTTGGGGGTGTGACAAGCCTCCCCCACCTGAAGAATCGGTTGTCCTCAACCGAGCATTCCCACTTCAGCTGGCGTCCCGTCACGATCCTCCATCCGCTATGCACCTCCTGATGCTACTCAATTGGAAGGGTGGTGCAAGCGTGCACCGCCTCCCTTCCCGCACTTGTCCTTCCCACGAACCGCGTCCCTCCATGACTTGGTCTTCATCGTGAGAAATGGAGCTTCCTCGTCAGCTCCTGTTCTCAATGTATCCCTCCTAGATACAGCAGCTCCATCGCTGGTGTGTGGCAGCTCCAGCTCTACATGTGGAGTACTCATCTCCACGCTTGCTCGTTGACGATCTCGATCGTTCCCTGTGGACATCCCCGCACCCTGGGAAATGAGCATCTCCTGTGCTCCGAGCGTCTTTGGTGTCTTGCCTCCTGCAAGACCGATGGTAGTGTGGTTCGTCACCACTCCACCCCCATGGACGGGTAGCTCCTTGTCCATGCTGCATCGCCCTCCTGAGCTCTGCATCGGCTTCTCGTGCACGGATCTTCTTCCATCCGCGGCTTCGGTTGTGTGCCTCCATTGCACACCTTGGTGCTCCGTACGCACCTGCGCACTCCTGTGCATCCTCGATCGAGCCTTGGCGCCTCCAAAGCTCTTTGTTGTGGAGTTCCCTCGCTCCACCGAATTCGAAGCTCCAGCTCGAAGTGTTGTGAGGCGTACCTTGCGCATAGCACCGATTGCTCCCAAGCGTACCTCACCTTCTTCTTCGTCCTCCTCATCCGTACGAAGAGAGTTGAGCATCTCCTTCTTTGGGCACTCCCGCGCCCGATGCGGTCCGTCGCATATGAAGCACCCCTTGCTCTTGGGTTGCTCCCTCTTCTTGGAGTACTCTCGTTCCTCCGTTGGTGGATCTTGGGCAACGCCTTTGCCCTTGTCCTTCGACCGCGCCTTCGGCTTGCCGGTGAACTCCCTCTCTTCAGCGTTGTAACCTGGTTGGACCGCCCCATAATCGACCAACGCATCTGCCACCACGATCGCTGAATTCAGGTCCTTCACGCCCTGCCTCCGCAGTTCGGCTTGCGCCCAGCTCTGCAACCCGATCGTGAAGTTGAACAGCTTGTCCTCCTCTGACATTCCCTTGATGTCCAGCAACAAGGACGTGAACTGCTTGACGTATTCACGAACAGTGCCTGTCTGCTTCAGGCGTCGAAGAGCCTCCCGTGCAATCCACGCAGTGTTCTTCGGCAGGAACTGCGCCTTCAGTTCCGTGACTAGATCATCCCATCTGGATATCTTCGGTCTTGCCTCGTCTGCTGCACGACTCCTCCACCATAGCTTGGCGTCGCTCGACATGTACATCGATGCCAAGCCGACCTTCTCGGCTTCCCTCGTCTTGGTCGTCTCGAAATAAACTTCCATGTCCCATAGGAAGTTCTCCAAATCCTTGGCACTCCGCGTACCTGTAAAGGGTTTGGGTTCCGGTACCTTGCGTCGCTGCACCTCCGTGGAGCTCCCGCTGTTCGCCAATGCCTTCTTGATGAGGGAGATCTCGCTGCGTAGATCCTCCATCATCGTGCTGAACGCCTCCAGTTTATCCTCCAAGGACTTGATCTGCTCCGTTGAGCGTTGGGACTCGTCCCCAACATCTGATCCTTCTGAATAGCGATCCTCCAAGGCGGCGATGCGATGGGCATGAGTCCCAATGGTGGACTCCACTTCTGCCATCGCCTGCTCCAATGCTGCTACGCGATCGGTAACGCCCACCATCTTCGCTCCACTGGTTGAAGATGTACTTGCACCAACAAGTATCCTAGTTCCCGCGATCGTCTGCACCAACAGCCACTCGTAGCTTTGCCCGCTTTCTTGGCACCAACCAAGCTCTGATACCAATTGTCACAGGGTCAAAATCCCGCTATCGATTTCGACCGATCCTGTGCGGCGTTAGCTAACCCGTAGCTAACCAGCCTTCCTGAGTAGAACGGTCACGGACGCGCTCCAACTCTTCTCGATACTCCTGCTTGCTAGCACCCCGACGCTTCCAACACAAAAACGAGCACGAACTCCGGATCGCTGAAGAACACTCTCAAGAACACGCTCAAGAACGCTCAAGAATACGACTACACGATCACACCAGCACGGACACAAAGCTCTTCTCTTATTAGAAGGGGAACTCTCTCTCTGGAGTGGGTGACACTCTACACTTGTGTTGTGTTGTGCGTTTACAAATGAGCCACCACCTCTCCTTTTATACAAGACTCAAGACAACCCAAGGGACACTCATTATTACACTTACAATAATGACACATAAAGACACAAGAGACCCTTCGAGTTCTTTGGCAACCCTTCGCGTTCCTCAGCAACTCTTCGTCTGCTCGTCTCTTCGACTCCCTTGTTGTCCTTTCGTCTTCCCGCACAGTCGACGCCCAGTCAACCGTCCAGTCACCAGCACGCATGCGCTCCAACGCCCTGCTGATGCAGCTTTGCCATAATTCACCAAGTGCCACCGAACACTTGGTCTTGTGCCATAAGGGAACCCGCGGCCTCCAGACCCTCGTGCGGTAAACCCTTCCTTAGCGTTCTGCATGCTAAGGGTAAGTCCTCCAGAACTTCGCTATCGTGGCCTCCAGACCACTGCTGTACGCGTACTACCGAGCATGCTCGACAATGCTCGTACTCAGCACCTGCAACGCTCCATGCCTCCTTGGACCGCCACACATCAATACCGATACCGCGCGCCTTCGTGCGTACGCTTATGTGACCGTACCGCATTGCTCCTCGATGCGTACTGCTTCACTACGTACCGCCCGTCTGCGCTCGCGTACGTACCGCTGCGTGCATCCACCGTCATGTCTTGCACTGCTGTCTGTACTCGTTGCTCGCACTACTATTAGCACCACGACACTCTGCTACCGAGTTAGTGTCCTGTGACGCTTCTCCATCACGTACGGTAGAGCCTCCAGACTCTCATGGATAACCTCCCTGATATCCATGCATTTTGGACTCCTCCTGAAGTCCTAACTCCATCGATCATTCTCGAGCATCCGCTACCGTGTCTGCACGATCATTCTCGATCACGGAATTTGGGGGTGTGACAGCAGAGGTGGTCTCACCTTTCTTAGGTGTATGAAATAATATAGATAATATACTCAACTTAATATGTACCTCCTAACTAGAAGAAATATTTGATATGGTAATCCTTTGTGACAACACGACCTCATATGGAGATTCCAGATCCGGAAGAAAAAGATCAACAATCAATGGATATCTGAACAGTCCATGTGTTGCACATATACAGACATGTGTGTAAGAATTTAGCCTTTTAAAACTAGAATTCCTAGCATAGCAGTATTCAACTAAAGGTTGGGTATTCTGCTTCATTTTAAACATTAGACAAATCTGCATAATGCAAGCAAAATTCTTCTCTTCAGAGTATAGTCAACTTAAGAATCTGCCACTTTTTTTATGGTTTTTGATGCACAATATCTATACCGCTGGAGCATATTCCATTTTATGACATAATCAGGAGATTATTTTCAATGTAGCATATTCCATTTTATGACATAATCAGGAGATTATTTTCAATATTAAGTATTCTGAAATCTGTTAAATATATTGTTATCAACTTATTTGGATTCTTAATCTCGAGAACAATCACAGAAGGTCTATTTCAACCTATTGAAAATGACGAAAGATAAAGAATTTAACTATGATCCAGCTTAATGATATCAAGATCGCGTAATTAACCCGACATATTTTTTTTAGCAAGGGTAGGAAGATAAAAAGTAGCTAAAGGGGTATAACTCTTGGCTGGGAGTTTGATACATCCAATTGGGAGGGTTTCTCAATATCTCTTAGTAATAGTGATAAAGAATCGAAAGATGGCTACGATGGATAAGTAAATAATAATCTCAATATGTTAGCATTATTAGAATGACTTGAGATCTATCGGAAGAGAAGATTCAGGGTGAAATTTTGCAGTGCCAGAAAGGATTGCATCGACCATCTTTCCATCTTTTGTTCATTATATTAGGCTATTTTCATACAAGAGACTTATAAAAATTAGATCAAGAGTCTTGCCACTAAATTACGAGTTAAATAAAAAAAGTAAAATTTCTACATTAAATTAAATTTTAAATTCAGTTCCAATAAACAACTTATGATCTCGTGGTTTGAAAAAGGAGTTCATTGAGATATTTTCATAAATCTAGATTAATAAGCAAGCCGCCAATTGATGAGATCATCTATGATCAATGACTGAAGATCTTTGTGATCAATCATTCAAAATCACTAAAGTATGAATCACTATTCAATATAATTATCAACAAGATACCTAGATTTGTAAAGTTGACTACATCAGAGTTCAAGAGAGGATGAGAAATTAAGTTAGTGATGATGATTCAATGATGACTAGTAATTAAAAGTGCCAGTCATGGTAACCTTTACGCCTGACTGTGCGAGGGGGCGCTGACCCTCAGCTGGGCGGAAGATTAGGAAGCCCAGTTAGGGCAGCGGCCGCTTCGTGCGCGGGTCTAGGATCCCAGTCTTTTTCTCGGTTTTCTCACGAGCGCTCGCAGTTTTTACGCCTCTCTGGGATCCATAGGTTTTCTTTTAAAGACCAGTTCCGCTGACCCTTGTTCTTTAGGGTACCTAGGCTGGAGGACCCTTGGTTTTTAGTTTTTCGAGCTCGTTAGCCCGTACCCGTCGGGCCGGTTTTTCTTTTAGAGCGACTTTTCTAGAGAGTCTCTCTCACCCGTCTCAGTGGCGTAGTTTTGGAGTAGACCTATCCCTCTATTGGACCGCCCTTCCAATTAGAGGGCGAGACGGAAGAGCCTCTTTTATAGGCTACTTCACCGCTTGAGTTTTGTTTATTTTTCGCCAACAGACTTGGCGATGCTACATCCGAATCATCAATGTATACTTATGAATCCTCTATGGCTACATCTGAATCAGTTACAGTTGAATCTGAAAAAGATACATTTGAGATTGGATTGAGTCACAATTGAGTTGGCTAAAGTTGAATTACAGTTGAATTGGTTACATGGAAGCTTGGTTACAGTTGAGTTGGTTTCCGTTGAACTAGTTACTTTTCTGCCAATAATTCCTAACAAAGAGAAAAAACCCTATCATGAAAATCATCCTTATCGAACTATCCACTAAGCATGAGAAAATCAACAAGGAAAGAATCAAAATCCCAGATCCATCATATACTCTTACTATGATCAATCCACAAGATTCTTAAACATCATTATAAGCATTAATAGAGATAATGATTATATCAGAGTCTCATCATTCACAATCTCAAGACCAATCAAACTTATATTATAATTAATAGTAAGACAATGACTTAAATATGGACTATATGATATTTGTATATAAATGATTAATGTGGGTAAGTAGTGTAGGATGAGTAGAATGGGGTTTTACACACCAAACAACTTGAAAGCATGTTTCATTGCAAGTAGCTCTAAATTTTTTTTGTTAAGGCCAAATTACTTGCTTTCTTTTGGAACCACTAAATTTCCTGTTATTTTTAATTAATTAAGATTTACTCAACATTTGTTGATGTTCTTTTCTCCCTATTCCATGGATTGCAGGCAAAATACCTGCACCGTTGTATTGGGAGAGTTGAATGTCAGCTTCTGAAGCAAAACATAGCAGGTATGTATGTTATAGTTTGTTCAAGATATTTATGCTTTTATTTCTCTTCTGATAAAATTGGGATACATGTATATAATGCAATTTCTGTTGTTACATATAAACTGATATGGAAATTTATGCAATATAAGTGTGACATGTTATAGTTCTGTGGCCTGTTAGTTAACGTGAATGTCATCCGTATAAAAAAAATTCCCTAATTTCCAGTTCCCTAATGCGATTTTTAGAGAATATGATATTACGGATGATGTGTAAACGGGTTTCCCAGATCCGAGAAGGAGCGGGCCTCGCAGTTTGGTATCAGAGCAGTGGTACCCTGCTACATACATTCGTAGTATTATAGTTCCAATCACATTAGGTATTGGATAGCTACAGTTCTTTGACTTGTCGCGAATCTGAAAGGGAAATATGACATTAAAAATAAATGACCACAGATGTCATCAATTGCAATTTATTTCCATATTGTATCCCAAGAAGAGAAAAAGCATAATAGAAATATCCGCGAACATCAACTATTGTAATTAAGGATATTGGTTCTTATACAGAACCATGGCATCTAGTGCCGACCTTTCTATCTTTTTAATTGATTCTGGAGCGATGGATGAACTTTGAATTTCTAACTTCAGTAGATAGAGGTGCAGATGCCCTAGATCATCCTTGTCACATTATGGGCCATGTGGCTAATTGATCATCATAAGACTAATAGTCAGATAGCTACCAATGTTGATTGGTGGACATGAGATGATAGCAGATTGGCTGCTAATACAACTCAACAAGTTTGACCTAACTTTGGGTATGGATTGAATGTCAACTCATCATGCCAAGGGTAATTACTTCATGAAGACGACTGTCTTCAGGATTCCAGACTTACTCGAAATTGCCTATAAGGATACATTACATGACTCCAAAATGGAGTATATCTCAGTGTTGAAAGCTAGAAGACTTGTTGATGAGGAATGCAACACATTTCTAGCAATTGTCCGAAAGACACTTGATGAAAGAACCGATGACTCAGGACATCAGTTTAGTGTTAAATTATTCCAATGTGTTTCCTGATGATTTGCCAGGTATACCGCTTGAGAGAGAGATTGAGTTTGAGATCACACTACTACTAGATACACAACCAATCTCGATGACTCCGTACTACATGACACCAACCGAGTTGAGAAAACTGAATGTGCAGCTACATGAGTTACTTGACTTGAGTATCGGAAGGTCGAGCACTACACCTTGGAGTGCTCCCATTCTTTTATCAGAAAGAAGGATGGATCAATGACATTAAGCATTGATTTCATACAACTGAACAAGAAACGGTGAAGAACCATTATCCTCTGTCATACTTTGATGACTCGTTCAATCAGCTACATGGATCTTTGGTATTTTCAAAGATCGATCTCCGATCTGGCTACCATTAGTTGAGGACTCAAGAGTTGGATATTCAGAAGACAACATTCAAAAGCATAAGTAATATGTTAAGCTAAACAAATGTGAGTTATGGTTATCCAAAACCTCATTCCTTGGACATGTCATTTCTGGAGCAGCAGTTGACCCTACGAACATTGAGGAAGTTATGTCTTGGGAATATTCCAAGACATTCACTCGAATTCGAAGCTTTCCTGAACTAGATAGTTATTATAGACGCTTCGTCTGTGGCTTTCCATGAGTCATTTTGACACAGATGAGAGTCCCTTTCATTGACCTTAAAGGACATTAAAAGAAAGATTAACAAATGTGCCCATTCTTGTACTTTCTTCAAACATTCAAGATTATACAGTATATACAAATGCTTCAAATTAATGTTTAAGAGTGGTTCTGATGCAGCAAGGTTACATGATTGTTTATGCATCACGTCAATAGAGGCTGCATGAGCGGAATTACTCCATCCACGACTTGGAGTTGGTAACAGTTGTCCTCGTTTTTAAGATCTAGCACCACTATCCATATGAGGTGAATTTTGATATCTTCATAGATCGCAAAAGTTTGAAGTACATCTATAATCAGAAAGAGCTAAATATGAGACAACATCGGTTGTTTGAACTACTGAAGGATTTTGAATACATGATCTCTTACCATTCTGGTAAAGGAAACGTGGTGGCAGATGCGCTTAGCAGGAAAGCTCACACACATACGGCAAACTAGCTATATACATGAGATATACTCGTAACCTTGACTAATTGACATCCTCATAAGAGTGCGTCCTCATCTACTGTCATACCTCCGCGATTCAGCAGTCTTTGGGATTACAGAATATAAGGATACATGACGTATCCTTGAATTTGAGGCAGATGCATGCGTGCCATCAAGGACAAACGTGATGATTTTGTGAGGACTAAGTCTATTTTGTGGAAGGTTGGCTGGGTAATTGCGCCCAACAATGAGTAGTTGCGCAGAGATATTCTTGATAAGGCACACAATTCACGATTGTCTATTCTTCTTGGTAGCACAAAGATGTACCAGGATCTAGGTCTACATTCTGGCAGGACGGAATGAAGCGAGATGCAACATGTCGTGTTAGCAAGTGCGTGATCTATCAGATGGTCAAGGCAGAACATAAGGGACCACCATGGTTGTTACAGTCTCTCCCCTTTTTCGAATAAAAGTGGAAGAACACTTCTATGGATTTTGTCACGGGACTAGTAAAGACAATAGGTGGTCACGATGCTATTGGGATGTTGACAGATTGGCCAAGTCAGTCCATTTCATACATATCAACATGACCTACACTCCATCTAGGCTGGCTAGATTACATGTGCAAAAAAAAGGGTTTTTATCAGTTGTGCCCCTCCGAAATATCTCAATATCAGTTATGCCCCTATCTTTTTGGTAATATCAGTTGTGCCCCCGACTTCTTGCCAATATTTCACTTGTGCCCCTCAGAGGGGCATAACTGATAAAAGATTATTATCAGTTATGCCCCTCTGAGGGGCACAAGTGAAATATTGGCAAGAAGTCGGGGGCACAACTGATATTACCAAAAAGATAGGGGCATAACTGATATTGCGATATCTCGGAGGGGCACAATTGATAAAATCCCCAAAAAAAAATATATTATCAAATTTTATGATATACCACATGAGGTAGTGTCTGATGGAGACTCGAGGTTTATATCTCACTACTAGTACCGGCTTATGTCAACACCACAGACAGAGCTGAAGATGAGTTCTGCATACGATACTATGTGTTATTCAGATACTTGAGGATTTGTTACGTGCATGTACTCTAGAGTAGAAATGATCTTGGAAGGACCACCTGTCATTGGTAGAACTCCCGCACAACGACAGTCATTATTCCAGTATTGGTATGACATCATTCGAAGCCCTATACGGGCGGAGATGTCTCGCACCTCTCAGTTGGCGTAAGGTAGGTGAACATACATTTTACTCTGTAGATCTCTTTGGGAAGGGACTACGAAAACTGTTGATCGATCTTGTAAGGGGAAGGCTTCTGATGACTCAGAGCTGCTAGAAGAGCTATGCAGACCGTCAGAAAAGAAATTTGGAGTTTCATGTAATCCGATCCTTTTCTCTTAATCGATTCAAATAATAACTTATCAATATTTAACTTAATCCTTCATATTGATGGAATTCCTGAAAACACAAGAAGGAGATTGAGTTTTTCTATGAGTATCTCCCATAAAGGGAGTACAGTGATTTAGTGCTCATAGCAAGTTGACACCACGATACGTTGGATTATTTGAAATTTTTAGTTGTATGTGTAAGGTGGTCTATCGAGTAACCCTTTCTCTAAACCTATCAATTTAAGGAATTACAAGTACGACCTTCACCACGTCATCAGCTATGAGAACCTTGACATGGAGTCAAATTTGATTTACAAAGAGAAGGTTAGTACAAATACTCGATAGCGTTGTGAAAAAAAAAGCTTCGCAACAAAGAGATTCTTCTAATAAAGGTGCTATGTCACCGACATGATGTCAAAGAGGCAACATGGAAGACAAAAGTGGATATGCGGGCACGATACCCACAACTTTTTCAGGTAATTGTCAAAACAAGCCCATTTAATTATATATATTGAAAGAACACTGCTTGTTTTCCCTTTGAGGTTTTTATGGGTACAAAATTCTTTAAGGTTTTTATGGCCAGATAAGATCCAAACAAGACACAAAGTGACCTTGACCCGAGTCTCGAGGACGAGACTCCCTTTGATGTTTTTATATTTGTAACATCCGGATCCGAATGAACTGAAGCTCCTGTCAAGAAAAGGATGTTGCAAGTAAGTTTGGATCTCCAAAGTGGAGATATTCAAAGGTACATATCTCTCTCCTCTTTGTTCTCATTAAAGTCAATGTTGAAGTTTCTAATTCAGTTTTTTTGTTGCTATCCATCAGGTATTTTATCTATTGTTGTATGTTAGATAAAGCCACAAAATCCTTCCAAACTTAAAGGATCAAAGGTACAATCTTTTCCCCTCTCTTGCTACTTTCCATACATGGTCTTTACACATTTTGATAGTAATAGGTTGCTTGAGAGTTGTATATTCTAGATATGCTATAACTGGGTTACCATATATTATAATATGTTGGGAACAAGGGTCTTGTGGTAATCTAAAGCCATGAAAATTTGACTCTATAATACTTGTGTATTGCATGTGGCAGAAGATAGATTGCACTTTCATCTAAATTCTAATTGTTTATTCCTGGTTTATGTGATGTGAATACATAAATAACATCTCAATACAAATAATAGAAGTACAAATGATTCCCAAGAACATTTAAACCATTGTGAGATATACATGAGGGTCGGTAAAGGCAGTGATATCATGTTCTGCACAAGGGTCATTGGAACTAGAGTTTAATGTAAGGATATACAATACTAATGAAGCCTATAAAGAAGGTCATCATATTTATATCTTGAGATGGTATACATAGAATCATGATATCATCAACATCTCAAAAGACTGTTTGATGAGCTACAAGTTTATTATGCTTTAACCAGCAACAATCTTCTCTATGGCCACTACATCTAGAAAAGTAAAATAATATGTGGCTCATCTCGATGTAAAACAATCACGGTTGTGGGCATGAGTGAACCTAATCTGTCCCTCCTAGAAGAAACAACCATGGCAGAGGTGGTCTCACCTTTCTTAGGTGTATGAAATAATATAGATAATATACTCAACTTAATATGTACCTCCTAACTAGAAGAAATATTTGATATGGTAATCCTTTGTGACAACACGACCTCATATGGAGATTCCAGATCCGGAAGAAAAAGATCAACAATCAATGGATATCTGAACAGTCCATGTGTTGCACATATACAGACATGTGTGTAAGAATTTAGCCTTTTAAAACTAGAATTCCTAGCATAGCAGTATTCAACTAAAGGTTGGGTATTCTGCTTCATTTTAAACATTAGACAAATCTGCATAATGCAAGCAAAATTCTTCTCTTCAGAGTATAGTCAACTTAAGAATCTGCCACATTTTTTTTATGGTTTTTGATGCACAATATCTATACCGCTGGAGCATATTCCATTTTATGACATAATCAGGAGATTATTTTCAATGTAGCATATTTCATTTTATGACATAATCAGGAGATTATTTTCAATATTAAGTATTCTGAAATCTGTTAAATATATTGTTATCAACTTATTTGGATTCTTAATCTCGAGAACAATCACAGAAGGTCTATTTCAACCTATTGAAAATGACGAAAGATAAAGAATTTAACTATGATCCAGCTTAATGATATCAAGATCGCGTAATTAACCCGACATATTTTTTTAGTAAGGGTAGGAAGATACAAAGTAGCTAAAGGGGTATAACTCTTGGCTGGGAGTTTGATACATCCAATTGGGAGGGTTTCTCAATATCTCTTAGTAATAGTGATAAAGAATCGAAAGATGGCTACGATGGATAAGTAAATAATAATCTCAATATGTTAGCATTATTAGAATGACTTGAGATCTAGTGGAAGAGAAGAATCAGGGTGAAATTTTGCAGTGCCAGGAAGGATTGCATCGACCATCTTTTCATCTTTTGTTCGTTATATTAGGGTATTTTCATACAAGAGACTTATAAAAATTAGATCAAGAGTCTTGCCACTAAATTACGAGTTAAATAACAAAAGTAAAATTTCTACATTAAATTAAATTTTAAATTCAGTATCAATAAACAACTTATGATCTCGTGGTTTGAAAAAGGAGTTCATTGAGATATTTTCATAAATCTAAATTAATAAGCAAGCCGCCAATTGATGAGATCATATATGATCAATGACTGAAGATCTTTGTGATCAATCATTCAAAATCATTAAAGTATGAATCACTATTCAATATAATTATCAATAAGATACCTAGATCTGTAAAGTTGACTACATCAGAGTTCAAGAGAGGATGAGAAATTAAGTTAGTGATGATGATTCAATGATGACTAGTAATTAAAAGTGCCAGTCATGGCAACCTTTACGCCTGACTGTGCGAGGGGGCGGTGACCCTCAGTTGGGCGGAAGATTAGGAAGCCCAGTTAGGGCAGCGGCCGCTTCGTGCGCGGGTCTAGGATCCCAGTCTTTTTCTCGGTTTTCTCGCGAGCGCTCGCAATTTTTACGCCTCTCTGGGATCCACAGGTTTTCTTTTAAAGACCAGTTCCGCTGACCCTTGTTCTTTAGGGTACCTAGGCTGGAGGACCCTTGGTTTTTAGTTTTTCGAGCTCGTTAGCCCGTACCGGTTGGGCCGGTTTTTCTTTTAGAGCGACTTTTCTAGAGAGTCTCTATCACCGTCTCAGTGGCGTAGTTTTGGAGTAGACCTATCCCTCTATTGGACCGCCCTTCCAATTAGAGGGCGAGACGGAAGAGCCTCTTTTATAGGCTACTTCACCGCTTGAGTTTTGTTTATTTTTCGCCAACAGACTTGGCGATGCTACATCCGAATCATCAATGTATACCTATGAATCCTCTATGGCTACATCTGAATCAGTTACAGTTGAATCTGAAAAAGATACATTTGAGATTGGATTGAGTCACAATTGAGTTGGCTAAAGTTGAATTACAGTTGAATTGGTTACATGGAAGCTTGGTTACAGTTGAGTTGGTTTCCGTTGAACTAGTTACTTTTCTGCCAATACTTCCTAGCAAAGAGAAAAGACCCTATCATGAAAATCATCCTTATCGAACTATCCACTAAGCATGAGAAAATCAACAAGGAAAGAATCAAAATCCCAGATCCATCATATACTCTTACTATGATCAATCCACAAGATTCTTAAACATCATTATAAGCATTAATAGAGATAATGATTATATCAGAGTCTCATCATTCACAATCTCAAGACCAATCAAACTTATATTATAAGTAATAGTAGGACAATGACTTAAATATGTACCATATGATATTTGTATATAAATGATTAATGTGGGTAAGTGTGTAGGATGAGTAGAATGGGGTTTTACACACCAAACAACTTGAAAGCATGTTTCATTGCAAGTAGCTCTAAATTTTAATTGTTAAGGCCAAATTACTTGCTTTCTTTTGGAACCACTAAATTTCCTATTATTTTTAATTAATTAAGATTACTCAACATTTGTTGATGTTCTTTTCTCCCTATTCCATGGATTGCAGGCAAAATACCTGCACCGTTGTTTTGGGAGAGTTGATTGTCAGCTTCTGAAGCAAAACATAGCAGGTATGTATGCTATAGTTTGTTCAAGATATTTATGCTTTTATTTCTCTTCTGATAAAATTGGGATACATGTATATAATGCAATTTCTGTTGTTACATATAAACTGATATGGAAATTTATGCAATATAACTGTGACATACTGTAGTTTTGTGGCTTATTAGTTAATTTGTGAATGTCATTCATAAAAAAAATCCCTAATTTCCAGTTCCCTAATGCGATTTTTAGAGAATATGATATTACGGATGATGTGTAAACGGGTTTCCCAGATCCGAGAAGGAGCGGGCCTCACAAAAACTCTTGTCAGGGGGGACCCTTTTGCAATTTTCCCAAATCAATCTCAAATCCCTAAAGTTGAGGGATTTGGTTCTGCAGAGTCATCCCACGGGAGGGTTTCTCCGTCCCTTCGTCTTAAGTGGCGCCCAACGTTAGGCCTTTGCCTTCTCTGGCGGCGGCGCGACTGAAGAGGACGCCAAGGGAGGCGACACGAATAACGGCGGCGCGAATGCTGACGAGTTGGCTGGAGGCGGTGCGCAAGTGGTGATGGCGGCGACGGGGGGAGGTGTAAGCGGCAGGGGCGGCGTCGCGGGGAGGTGGGGCCTCGAGGTTTTTTGCGCGGGAGGGGCGCGGGATTCTGCGGCGGCGGAAGGGGAGAGGGGTGGTTGCGTGGGGTTGGCGCAGGGAATGTGGGGAATGCGTGGGGGAGGAGGGGGTCATGGTTATGCAGTGCGAGGGAGATGGGGGGAGGGGTATAGGGGCGGTGGTAAAGGGGAAAGCTGGAGGGGACACGGGGGTTGGGGTTTGCGTCGCACGAGGGTCAGGGGCGGCGGGAGGGGTGCGGTGGCGGGGTGTTGCAAGGGTGGCGATGAGAGGCAGCAGCGGTAGTGGTGGGGCAGGAGGACTCATTGGAGGTGCTGGGTTCGTAGATGCCGCGAGAAGGGGGTACGAGGGTGCGAGGTTGGTGGGTGGAGTCCGCGCGAGGGCTGTGGATGGGGCGTAGGTCGATTCCGGGGGGTTTTGCGAATATGAAAGTACAGCAAGCGTTTCGACTTCTTTTTCTTCCGGAATGGGCTGGACAACGAAGAACTCCTTGGCGACGGCATTTTTTTCCTCTGAGATGGACTGGACAACGAGCAGTTCGTCGTTTTTCTCTTCTAAAACGGCTTGGACAGCGCGGATTCTTCGTTGACAGCGAGATTTTCGTCTTCAACTTCGGAGTCGGTGGTTGGAGGCTTCGATTTGGCGCGTAGGTACTCAAAGTCAGCCCTAAGCTCTCGAAACATGGACTCGAAGTTGGCTTGTATCTCAAGTAGCCGGTTCCTCATCTTCTCGTTGTGGGCGTCGTCGGCTCGCCGTTTACGCTCCGACGAATGATGGTGTTTCGTCGTAGGTCGGCGCGCATGTCGGTACGGATCGTCAGATCGTGAGGACGATCTGTGGGCCATGCTCTGATACCAATTGATGCAAATGGAATTCGGTGCGGCGCGGGAAATAGATTTTGAACGGTGGAAATTATTTGGTAGAAGAAAATAGAGGGGTTGAGAAGAAGAAGTCTCGTCGGGAACGAGGGGTTGAGGGAGAAGAGGCGCGAAGAACACGCGTGGGGAGAGAGAGAGGGGAGAGATAAAATCTCAATTTTAATAAACTTCAACTGACTAAAAACATTGGACCCTCATCCCTTTATATAGGAGGGATGATAATACAAAAATAGAAAACTAATTTAAAATGACAACTAATTATCCTAAATAGACTCTAACTAAATAACCGACTAACTATCTAATTTGAAATTCAAAAAAAATCTCTAACTGATTTATTGAGATCACAGGCAATCTCATTTATTTAATTAAAGACACGACAATTTAAATAAACATAAATAAAATTGACCGATAAAATTAGATAAATATTTGGCCCTATATTTTGACTTCACGCTGCATCAACCTATATCCCTTCTGAGTCCGAGAATAACCAACAAAGACACACTTGACAGCTCTAGGAGAGAGTTTGTCAAGTCCAGGAGAGAGAAGATGAACAAATGCCACAGTACCAAAGACACGTGGAGTAAGTGAGAATAATTCCTTGTCAGGAAAAATGATAGAGAGAGGTATTTTCTTACCAAGGACAGAGGATGGCATACGATTGACGAGATAGCACGCGGTAAGAACAACAACCCCCCAGAAAGAAATAGGAGCACAACTCTGAATCAGTAGGGTTCGAGTAATATCAAGGAGATGGCGATGCTTTCTTTCTGCCACACCATTCTGCTGGGATGTGTACGCACAAGTGGTTTGGTGAATAATGCTCTTTGATGAAAGAAATTGAGAAAAGGACCGTGTGTAAAATTCTAGGGCATTATCAGTACGAACATATTTGACAGTAGAAGAGAACACATTCTGCACTTCATTAATCAAGTTCTTGATCACATCTCCTGCTTCAGATTTATTCTTTAAAAGAAATATCCAAGATACACGAGAGAAATCATCCACTACCGCTAGATAAAATATGTGCCCCTGATGATCGGGTACATGACTTGGACCCCATATATCTATATGAAACAACTCGGACGGGAAGCTACTGCTCCGACTCTGACGACTAGGAAAGCTCGACCGATGATGCTTTCCCAACTGAAATGCTTCACAACGAAAGGACGAACTGGGAGAGATCTGAGGTAGAAGATGGCGGATTTTCTGGAGCGGGAGGTGACCAAAACGTAGATGCCAGATGTATGGAGAAACTGGTCCGGCCGAATGAGAGGAGACGCCAGCATAAGAATTTCGAACCAGCCGATATAGACCATTCTGCTCAGAGCCACAACCAATCACCCTGCCCGTTAGTATGTCCTGAAAAATAAGAGAAGATGGGTCAAATATAGCACGACAATGCAAATCCTTCATAATCTGACTAATAGATAACATATTCATCGAGAACTCAAGAGCATGTAGGACATTCTGTAGATACATAGTAGAGGATAGGGAGACCTCCCCCTGTCCAACAAGGGGGGAATGAGTACCATCTGCGATCTGCACTGAGCGGCCGCGAGGTATGTCCCTGTACGACTCAAGTCTATCTCGATCTCGGCAGAGGTGATGTGTGGCACCCGAATCTATAATCCAATCTGAGATATCATGAGACTGTGTAAATGTAGTAGATCTACCTGAGGCACTAGCAGCAACAGATGGACTAGCTAAGGCTGTAGCAGCAACATCTGAAGGTCCACCAGAAGAATCATCAGATGATTGTGGCATAATATCACGAAGACGTGCAACAAGTTCCTCAAAATGGTTGTCTGCAGTAGATGCCAACTGGGACTGAGAGTGCTCTGCAACACGTGCCGATGCTGGGAACCCATGCTTAGAATGGCATGTCTCCTCCGAGTGTCCTGTGCGGTGACAATAGGAACATGGCTGACTAAAACGACCACCCTTTCCCTGGGATCCACGTCCACGACCAGAAGATGGGCCACCTCTTCCACGCGAAACTGCCATCGTCGATGGGGGTGGAGTAGAAGAACTGGAAGAAACTGTAATGCGACTGAGTCTCCTGTAAACATCCTCCACTGGAGGAATAACTGCATCGGCTAAGATCTGAGACCGTGCGGCGTCATATTCAGGATCAAGGGCCGCAAGTAGGACACCCACCATGGTGGCATTCCGAAATGTCTTCTGCTGTTCAGGAGTCGCTGTGAGTGGGATAGTACTATATAACTTCTCAAACATCCCCCTCAGGGATGTGTATAAGGAGTGAAGAGGTCTGCCGCTATGCTTCATTGTGAATATGTCATGCTGAAGCTGTAACATCTTGGTCTCGTTTCGCACCTGCGAATATGTAGCGGCTAGGATATCCCACATCGCCTTGGCAGTGGGCTGATGGAGGACATCATTGGCAATCTCCATCGTCAATGTACCTGACAGCCAGCCTTTGCATAGGAGTCATCAGCCTCCCACGAGGCATATACCCCTGTCTTCTCTGCTGGCTCATCCTCGGTAAGAATGTGCTTCTTACCATCCGACTTCATGAGGCTCATGAACTGCATCGCCCAGAGCTCATAATTCGACCCGTCCATCTTGACTATTGGCGCAGGACCTTTGAATGCGCCTATGGAGGCATATCAACCTTCGATTCTGACATACTGCCGCTGGAGAAGAACTAGGGTTTGTAGACAAAGTGATAGATGTCTACACAAACTGCATAGGATTCGAGTGAGTATGTAGACGTTACGCACTCAAATCCATCTAGCCGGAGGAAGAGACGAGTACGGGCACGCCGGAGATCGTCGAGGATCGGCTAGGTGATGCAGCGTGAAGTCAAAATATAAGGCCAAATATTTATCTAATTTTATCGGTCAATTTTATTTACGTTTATTTAAATTGTCGTGTCTTTAATTAAATAAATGAGATCGCCTGTGATCTCAATAAATCAGTTAGAGATTTTTTTGAATTTCAAATTAGGTAGTTAGTCGGTTAATAAGTTAGAGCCTATTTAGGATAATTAGTTGTCAACTTAAATTAGTTTTCTATTTTGTAATATCATCCCTCCTATATAAAGGGATGAGAGTCCAATGTTTTTAGTCAGTTGAAGTTTATTAAAATTGAGATTTTATCTCTCCCCTCTCTCTCTCCCACGCGTGTTCTTCGCGCCTCTTCTCCCTCAACCCTCGTTCCCGACGAGACTTCTTCTTCTCAACCCCTCTATTTTCTTCTACCAAATAATTTCCACCGTTCAAAATCTATTTCCCGCGCCGCGCCAAATTCCATTTGCATCACTAGGGCACGCGGGAAGATCGGCTAGGGCCTTGGTGTGATGGCGGCGGGACAAGGGGGCCGCCGGGGTGGTGGCGGCGGGACAAGGGAACCGCTGGGGTGGTGGCGCCGGGGGGGGGGGGGTGGCGGCGGGATTAGAGTGCCGTCGGGGTGGTGGCGGCGGGATTAGGGTACCGCCGGGGGCTGGGAAACACCGGGGGTTGGGCACCGAGCCGGCGGCGACGATGGGTTGAGAGAGGAGAGAGGACGGCGGCGGCGGCGGGTGGGGAGAGGGAGAGAGCCCTAGGGCTTGGGCTCTGATACCATGTTGGGAGAAAACCAAGATTAATTATTCAGAGAAACCCTAGGCTCTCTTATATAGGGAGAGGCCTTAAGGGTAAAGTACAAAGTAGTCTAGAGAAAACAAAGAAATAATCAACAGGTACATAACATAATAATATCTATCTCTACACATATGACCGACTACTTTATGCATATTAAACTTATGGATACTCTAAGTCCCATTTCCAACTGGATAGTAAAAATCCATGCAGATCCTCTGCAATCTAATGAGTACTAATTCAGTCTTACCCCGCTATGTTTAGAAATGAGAATCACGCTTTTATAAAGAAGGGAGTCGTGTAAAACTATGAAAACACAGGGGATATTCACAAATACAATGGTTCCCAGTGGAGGACAAAATGAAACAAGTTGAGGCAAGTCTCTAATGTAATGGATGGAGAAAAAATCTACTTTCATGGCAAATATGAATATATTCAGCCACGAGGGGGCTAAAAATTAAATTTTATGAAGAAGCTAGGAGAAAGTGGAAGGAATTTTGTCCATGAACAATTAAAGGATGTCCTATTTTATGTATTTCGATATATTTGAGAGTAAAATATTTGAGGCGATCATCCATATTGTCCAACATGTTTCCTCTTTGTGAGATGTTGTGGCAGTATGACACTCAAACCCTTACCCTAATGCTCACATCTTAACACTTGTATTTATTTTCAAACCCATATATATATGCATATAGTTATTAAACACTCAAACCCTTACCCTAATGCTCACATCTTAACACTTGTATTTATTTTCAAACCCATATATATGCATATAGTTATTAAACAATTTTGTTGAAAAAAATATTAAACAAATGAATATGCTTAATATATAATAATGCATATGAGCGTTAACTTGTCGACCTATCAAGCTAAGCTAACAAGCTGAGCGGGTATTAACTTGAGGTCCACTTAACAAGTTGACATGGCTGTCAAACTCAAGGATTGACTTGAGCTTGAGTTGTTCGCTCATCAACTCGAGCTCATGAGCTAGTTATTGAATTGATCTTGTCGAGCTTGAACTTTCGTAAAATAAAGTCATCGGTGGAGTTCACGCATTCTAATTTCATGTCAGCTTTTATTGTTTGTATTTATTTATAAAATACACGATATAATCAAAAAAGTTGCATGCTTTGTTGAATACTGTTGAGATTATTATATATCTTTGGTGTTTTTTTCTAATTCATTTCTTCTTGTACTTCTCATGCTATTTACCCAAGGGCTTTTCTCCTGTATAAGAGAGCCCTGGGGTCTTATGATTATTATGCAATTCATTTTTCTCCAACATGGTATCGGAGAAACGGTCCTAGACCGGGGTTCATGTATCATACCACTTTAACCCTACACGTCGCTCCCACCCCCCTGCCCGTGCATGCCATCAGAAGGTTTCCTCCCTCTCTAAGTCACCAGCCACCCCCCACGCGCGACACAACCCTCCCGACCAACCCAGTCCCTGCGTTGCGCATCTGCACCTCGTGCCCTGTGCGCATCTATGCATCTGCGCACCACGCGTGCATCTGTGCCAAGCGCATCTGCGCACCACGCGTGCATCTGTGCCAAGCGCACCGCTGCCCTTTGCACCCGTGCAGCCTGCAGTCAGACCATGCTCGGTCTTTCGTGTTTTTTAACATATAAAACACGACTTCCAACTCTAGCCTACAATAACAAGAGATGAGGATGGTTGTATGAGTCTACAGATACAATCAATCCTCTATATGTGATTGTGTAGACTCATTCAGAGCAGTCTACTACTCAGTTTTGTTCCGGATATCGGCGTTCTTGCTACCATGTTAGAGAACAAGGGTGATGTTTTTTCATCGTCCGATGCCTTCAAGGGTCCGGCTCTCCATCGTGAAGATGGATGGGACCAACTACGAGTTGTGGTCCATGCAGTTTCGCACCTTGATGCAACGCTATAACAAGGAGCACATTCTGATGGATCTAGAGCCGGAGGACAAGACTGGGGTTAATGCTTCTTGGAAGCAAGATTATGTATGCTCGCATTTGGCTCTCTGGGACGCTCACCACGAAGATTGCTAATGATATTGTCAATCAACCCACAACAAAGGCTATGTGGGACATCTTAGCCGACACATATGGGCAGACAAAGAATGAGAGCAAAATTCTACAGAAGATGAGGTGACCATTGATGGGAAAAAGATATGAAACTAGAGTGCTCGGATATATATAATTAGTGGAGTTGCAGTTTGATATTTTTTCAACCAAGCAGAATGGTCGACCTCTTCATGCATACTTCTCGCTTCTTATATGCATGTTTGAGTGTCTGCATAGCTTCATGCATATTATTACTAGCACTAAGTAGCAGCAGGCATATCAAAATGGTACTATGACATGAGTATTTCTGTCATCTCTTGACTCTGAGTACGATGCATTAGGTACTCAACTACTTACTGGAGAGACGATACCTCCAATGGAGGAGGTTTACAAGAGGCTGAGCAGAATTACTACTTCATCTACTTTTGTGGCTTTGACTCCTTCTGCCATGACAGTTTCTCGTGGCAGAGAGGGTACTTCATAGTTTCGAGGCCGAGGACCACGTGGTCGAGGATGAGGACGTCAGCGTCACCCATGTTTACATTCCCACCGTCCATGTCATTCTGAGGAGACATGCTATCCGAAGCATGGCTATCCTGCGTCTGCCATGCAATTGAGCAGATCGAGCCTACTCCTACTTCTACTCCTCTTCATGATGCACGATTTGATGATATTGTTTCCAGGTTGAGAGAGATGATGACTACTCCTACCACTTCGACTGCAGGATCTTCAGATGTCGCACACGCTGCCAGAGCCTCTTCGAATTCATCAGGTATTGCTTTTGCACTTACCAGTAGAAGCAGTTCAGATTTGTCTGATTGGATCATGGACTCTGGAGCATCTCATCATATGTGTGGAGATCGAGCATAGTTTACTTCCTACAGGTCTATTCCTCCTGGTAGATTAGTTGCGATTGTTAATGGGGATCATCTACCCATTGTTGGTCGGAGGGGGGGATTGTTCTAGCTCCCTCGATGCATTTACAAAATGTTTTACATGCTCCAACATTTCAGATGAATCTTTTGTCTATTAGCCAGATTACAAAAGATTTACATTGTCGTGTCATATTTGATCCATCGTCTCTTGTGTTTCAGGACATACTCACGGGCAGGGTGATTGGATGTGGCCGTGAACAGAGATGGCTTTACAAACTTGTTCAACCTTCATGTGCTGCTGCTGCTACTATTCCTTCTGAATCTGTTTCTCCTTTCATGTGGCATCTTCGATTTAGGCACCTTCCTCTTCATAAGTTGTGCCATGTTCTTCTACAGATCTCTACTCGTACTACCTTGGAGTGTGAGGCATGTCAGCTTGGGACACACCATCGTTCCTCTTTTCCGAGTCATCAGAGTCATCATAGTAGTCATCTGTTTGAGTTGCTTCATTTTGATATATGGGGTCCTAGTCGTGTTCCGGATCATCGAGGACATTGGTTCTATATAGTTGTTGTGGATGATTTCTTTAGATTATCTTGGGTCTTTTTGTTAAAGAACAAGTCTGAAGCTGGTCCCGTTATTAAATCTTTTTTATTAAGATTAAGAACATTTTTTTGCTAATGTGAAATTCATTCGCACTGACAATGCCTTGGAGTTTTCTACTTTACATTTGTCTGCCTTTCTCAATTCCATTGGTGTTATTCATCAGACTCGTGTGCTTACACTTCCCAGCAGAATGGTGTTGCTGAACGCAAACACCGTCATCTTTTGGATGTCACGAGGACTCTTTTGATTCAGAGTCGAGCTCCTCATTCGTTTTGGGGTGATGCGGTTCTTACCGCTTGTTATTTAGTAAACCGCATGCCGTCTACTATCATTGGAGAAAAAGTTCCTTTCTTGATCGCGTTTCCCGAGAAGGACTTATTCTCCCTTATTCCCAAGGTATTTGGATCTGTGGCTTTCGTCCACAATTTTACTCCATTTCATGACAAGCTCTCTCCTAAAGCTGTCAAATGTGTGTTCGTTCATTATTCTCGTACCCAAAAAGTGTATTGATGTTTTGATCCTGTTGGGCAAAAATACTATGTTAGTGCTGATGTCACATTTTTTGAGTATACTATGTATTTTTCTCCAACATGTCTTAGGTTGTCGAATGCTAACACTGGTGAAGATATCTTTGTTCCTTCACCTTCGTTATCTTCACCACCATCTCCTCATGTTGAATCTCAGTCACCTCCACTTCCACCTTCTCCACCACCTCCACCTCCACCGCCTCCACTGCCTCCACCTCCATCTACCCTGACACAGTTCCTACCTCGGTTGTACATTCGCGGGTCTTCTACTCGCTACTGTTCATGCACCTTCCCCGTCATCGAACACGTCCCAAGTACGTGATGAAAGGATTGTTTCTACTGATGGCACTGGTTCTATGCTTGATCCACAGGATGATATACAGGAGGTGCCGGTACCAGAGAACAGAGAGGCTGATGACCTTGATATACCTATTTCCTTCAGGAAACTACGTCGCAATTGTGCCACATATCCTGTAGCTGCGCATGTTTCATTGAACCATCTTTCAGACGAGTACAAGAGGTTTATTATGGGCATCTCAGCTGTTACTATTCCGCGCACATATCAGGAGGCCATACAAGATAATAGTTGGTGACTTGCCATGAAGGAGAAGATGGCCGCTTTGCAGTCTCGTAGTACTTGGAGTGTTGTTTCTACTCCTCCAGGTGCATCGGTTGCGGGGTGCAAATGGATCTTTACGGTGAAGCATCGAGCTGATGGTAGTGTGGATCGCTGCAAGGCAAGGCTTGTAGCACGTGGATTCACCCAGACTTATGGGGTGGATTATCAGGATACCTTCTCCCCTATAGCCAAACTCTCGACTTTATGCATTCTCCTATCAGTTGTTGTTTCACGTGAATGGCCTCTTCACTAGCTTGATGTGAAGAATGCGTTTCTATATGACGATTTACAGGAGGAGCTTTATATGTAGCAATCACCAGGGTTTGCTATTGAGGGGGAGTCTCAGAAGGTGTGTAGGCTCCACAAGGCGATTTACGGCCTGAAGAAGAGTCCGAGAGCTTGGTACCAGAAGCTTTCAGATTTGATAGAGCATCAGGGATTTGCTCGGTCCACTGCGGATCACTCACTTTTTGTTCAGAGGACACATAGAGGTACAATTACTATTCTTGTCTATGTTGATGATATTATTGTCACTGGTGATGATGAGCCGGGCATTCAGGCAGCTAAGAAGTTCCTAGGTCAGCAGTTTGTGACCAAGGATCTTGGCAATCTCAGATACTTCCTTGGATTAGAATTTTCCAGGAACCAGCGTGGTCTTGTGATGACCCAAATGAAGTTTGTTACTGATTCTTATTAGGTATGACATGGTGCAAGCCTGCTACTACTCCTATGGATCCAAGTATGAGATTATATGATGATGATGATACTAAGGAAGTAGATAAGAGGAGATATACTGAGCTGGTGCTGGTTGGGAAGCTCCTATATGCTACCATCACTAGGTCAGATATATGCTTTGCTGTTAGCAAGGTGAGTCAGTTCATGGAGCAGCCCGGGAAGGTGCATATGGAGGCTATCTATATGATTTTGAGATATCTGAAGTCTTCACCAGGTACTGGTCTTTTATTCAGCAGAGACACGTCTCTTGACGTCACAATGTGTGCAGACACAGATTATGTAGGATGCCCTAGGGATAGGAAGTCCACTTCTGGGTTTGCTATATTTATTAGCAAACCACTCGTGTCATGAAAAAGTAAGAAACAAACAGTGGTTTCGACGAAAAAAAGAAATAATTTCGAAATTTTGTCGAAGACGAAATTTTACCAATTTTGTCCCAAATTGGCCTTAGATTTATGAAGGGTCTATGTCGAGATTTCGATTTCAGTGGAGTGTCAAAATCGAATTCTCGCCGAAATTTCACGAAATTTGAAACACTGGGTATGTGAGCTCCGGTCTAGGACCGCCGCTCTGATACCATGTTGGGAAAAATGAGAGAGTTATTATTCCAAGGAACTCTAGACTCTCTTATATAGAGGAGAGACATATAGGTAAATTACATAAGACTAACAGAAGAGAAGAATAGAAAAATAAACATAAAACATAAACATATCTCTACACCTTGAGTAGCAGACCAGATTCTTGTGTATATATCAGAGAGACGGGTCTTGGTTTTCTTCTGAGAATAAGTGCGTTTAAGGTTCTCCCATATCGCCTTTGCAGTATCCTTGTAAAGAAGATTGGTAGCAATGTTTGGATCGACGTTGTTGGTCATCCAACTGATAACTTGTTAGTTGTCAACAATCCATGATAATCCTCATTCGTTTCAGTAGGCGGAACTTTTGTAAGAACATAGCTTTTACGCTAGCCACCAACGAACACTTTGAAAGATCGAGACCATAGAACATAATTTTCGGATCCCTTCAACTTGATAGAGATGCCCTATACCATCAAATAAGAAGTATGGTACGCGGGCTTGGTCTCAGTGGACGTCATGATGGACACACATGTCAAGAAAAAGTGATCTTAAAAGTGTTCTGTTTCATATATATAGCATCCATGTGTACCTGTCTGGGTTGCTCCATAAACTGACTCACCCAACTTACTGCAAAAGAGATCTCAGGTCTAATGATAGTAACATACATGAGTTTTCCCACCAACTCTCTGTATCCCCTCCTGTCAACCTCACATGTATCATCATCATATAATCTCATGCTAGGATCCATATGAGTAGTAGAGGGTCGATACCCACTCATGCCTGTCTCGACTAGTATATCCGTAACATACTTCCTTTGGGTCATCACAAGACCCTGAGCATTCCTGGCGAATTCTAACCTTAAGAAGTACCTTAGGGTGCCAAGATCTTTGGTGGCAGACTGCCGACCCAAGAATTCCTTTGTCTTCTCTATCCCACGCACACCATCTCCTGTAACAAGTATATCATCAAGATATACCATGATAACAGTTGTACCTCTTGGTGTTCTCTGCACAAATAATGAATGATCTACATTTGACCTTTTAAACCCCTGCTTTTCAATCAGATCCGAGAGCTTCTAAAACCATGCCCTGGGACTCTGCTTAAGACCATATATGGCCTTGTGAAGTCTACAATCATGTTGATACTCCCCCTCAGCATCAAACCCCGGAGGTTGCGGCTGTAGACTTCCTCCTGAAGATCACCATACAGAAAAGCATTTTTAACATCAAGTTGATATGAAGGCCAATCACAAACCAAAACAACAGAATGTAGAACATTTAGAGTGGAGTGGCGAGCAATGGGAGAGAAGGTATCTAGGTAATTGACACCATAAGTCTGTGTAAATCCTCATGCCACTAGTCTTGCCTTGTAACGATCAACGCTCCCATCTGCATGGTGTTTGATAGTAAACACCTATTTGCAGCCGACAATAGATGCTCCAGTAGGAGCATTCACCAAACTCCAGGTACCTCGTGACTGTAGAGCAGTCATCTCCTCCTCCATGGCTAGACGCCAATGACTGTCCTTTATAACCTCTTGATAATTCCGTGGTATGTCCGCGACAGTTAGAGCAATAGCAAACCTTTGAAATTCCCCTGTAAGGTGGTCAAACGTAACCTGAGAGGCAAGGGGATATGAGGCACAGCTACGCTTCGCCTTGCGAAGCACAATCAGAACATCCAGATCATTGGGAACTTCTTCAATCTGTAAATTATCCTGCATAGAATCCTGTCTAGAAGCCTCATCAGACCCATCATCAGAAACAATATATTCAGAACGCACTTTGGTCGTGCTGGATGACGATCGTTGACCGCGAGAAGGAGGCCGGTGTGTATAGAAACGTGGTAAGGGTGAAACGACAACAACTGGAGGTGGGAGGAGTGGTGAAGGCGGTAATGATGGTGCTGTGGAGGAGAAGTAGGAGGCGACAACTGAGGCGTGATTGGAGTTGGTGGAGGTGGTGGTAGAAATGGCGTGGGTGGAGGTGGCGGCATATAAATTTCATCATCTGACTCGAAAAAAGTTAACATGTCGCCTGTAGGAGAAAAATACATTAACGGTTCAAAGAATGTAACATCTGCACTAACATAATATTTTCTGTGAAGAGGATCATAGCAGTGTTCAGAAAGTCGGCCCATACGGCCGCATATGCAGCCACGGACCTAGTAGCGCACCCATAAGACATATGCGTTGGTTATGCAGT
Source organism: Ottelia alismoides (assembly GCA_037367405.1). Classification (NCBI taxonomy): domain Eukaryota; kingdom Viridiplantae; phylum Streptophyta; class Magnoliopsida; order Alismatales; family Hydrocharitaceae; genus Ottelia; species Ottelia alismoides. The sequence continues at coordinate 71,712 of JAZKJV010006969.1, read as the reverse complement.
CTGGGTGCATACTCGGTCCGAGTAAACTGCATATGCGGTCGTATATGCGCAATAGGGCTTGCTGAGGTGTTGTAACCTCTAACCCAGCCATACCCTACCGATAACCCTAATTTACCCACCCGATAACCCCAACCATATCTCCCCCACTTGTTGCTTTAAAGCCCTATCAGAAGCCCTAGCCCACCCTCTACGTTATGAAGCTAATCCCTAACATGTGCTTCTCCGCCTCCGGTATGCGCCACTAACATGTGCTCCTCCGCCTCCGGTGTGCTCCGCCAATTGGTGCTCCTTCGCCTCCAGTGTGCTCCTCCGCTAACAAGGGATCCTCCGCATCGGTCTTGTGTGTGCTCCTCCGCTAACAAGTATGTTTTTTTTTACAGAAAGAAAATGCTACATGGTAAAATTATATGGATATTATCTAGTGATTTAATACGATTCAAGTACTTTCTGAACCCAGGATTATACGATTCAAGTACTTTCTTATGCGAATATTGATCTGATTTCAATACTATATTGATCTGATTTCAACTAAGTTTATTTCATTTAGTGCTGATGTTATTTATTTTATAGGATCATCACCTCAGCTTCTATATACCCTTCATTTAGTGCTTATGTTTGTCCTCTTTAGGAAATTCAGACCCACGCTAATGATACGCTATAGCGTAAGAGCATCCTGAACAGTTAGTTCTTTCTCCATTTAGGCCTGCATCAAGTGGTTATATTCCTTTATTCCCAGTTTTATTGGGTCTAAACAAATCACGAAAATCCGTAACAATTATTCACCATCACTTTTAATTTGTCATTTCCCTATTTAGTTGGTTGAAATCACATTGTACAAAAAATCTTCACTTCATATTTCTTCCATGTTATATTTTTTTGAAACATAAATATTTAATGTTTGAATTTGTTATTATATTTTAATTATTTTATATTAAAATAATAGAAATCACATAATCCACATATACTTCCACCTGCCCGCTTACTCACTTCAGGCCGACTGATGGAACGAATACCGCATACCGACTTCTGAACCTTGATCATAGCATCTATACCCCTTCTGCATCCTAGAGTACCCAACAAAAACACACTTGACAACTTTAGGAGAGAGTTTGTTAAGACCTGGGGACAACTGGTTAACAAATACCACTGAACCAAAGACACGTGGAGTAAGCAAGAATAACTCTTTATTTGGAAATGCCATAAAGGAGTTTTCTCACCAAGAACAGACGAAGGCATGCGATTCACGAGATAACATGTCGTAAGAACCGCATCACCTCGGAATGAATGTGGGGAATGACTTTGAATAAGAAGCGTACAACTGATATCAAGTAAATGATGATGCTTTCTCTCAGCCACGCCATTCTGCTGAGAGGTATAGGCATACTAAGTTTGATGAATGATACCACGGGAAATGAAGAATTGCGAGAGTGCACGAGTACAAAATTCCAATGCATTATCAATCTTCACATTTTTAACAGAAGAAAAATATTCTGCACTTCATTTATAAATCATGTAATGATATTCCCGGCCTCAGATTTATTCTTCAACAAAAAACCCATGACAGACACAAAAATCATCAACAACAATTAAATAAAACATGTGTCCTTGATGATCAGGGACACGACTTGGACCCCAAATATCAACATGAAACAACTCAAAAGGAGAGCGACTGCTTCGACTCTGACTACTGGGAAACACCGAGCGATGGTGCTTTCCCAACTGACACACCTCACATTCAAAAGAGGAACGAGGCGAAATATGAGGAAAAACTTGACACACTTTTGAAGGGGAAGATGACCAAAATGCAGATGCCATCTGAAAGGTGTAACATATCCTGTTGAATGGGAGTGTTAGAAACTGTAATAGGTAGGTAATTGGACCTCACCAAGATCCAATTACCCCACTCATGTTTAGTCCTACATGGATGATCAGTGGGAATTCAGTCTGTCTGAGGGGCTATATAAAGTGCCCATCACCCCCTATACTCATTGAGAAATTCAATAGAATATCTGCCCCTTTGAGGGCTTCTCCCGTGGTTTCACCCGCTCCTTAGAGAGTAGGGTTCCACGTAAATCTTCGTGTTCTTGATGTTTATTATTTTGTTTATCGATTTCTCTTCCACTTCCATCATTCTTGGGATTTTTATCGGGTTTGATTTTCTTTAATTTGTTCAAGATTTTTTTCCTTTCCAAATCCGAGAGTTCTAGGGTTTCTATTGAAACCCTAATTGTTTGTACGATGGCGAGAATCTCCAACAAATTTTGAGCTGTAAATCTGCTTCTTCGTCGATGTTCGATGTGTATCTTCTAACATTCAAACAGCAACAAGTTCCATCTCGGGCGATACCACCCTTCAGATTCCCCGCGGCAGCGCACTGCAACAACAAGCAACAAGGGCACTCGCGATTCCTCCTCTTGGCGTCGACAACAGCCAAACCCCACATCATCTCAAGATCTCCTCGATGGCGACGAATCCAGGCACCTCGGCATCCTCCAGGCGGAGGCGGTGATATAATCTGCATCGCCCAGGCGCCCGCGCGCCTCCTCCCTCCATGTGCGCAGATAACACTCAACGCCCAGGCCACACGAGTAGATCCCCATCCTCTAGGAGCAGCGGTGCGGCATATCCCTTCATTCTGTCGAGGCACTCCCTGCTTCCCATACTCTTCTGCCTTAGTGACATCGAGCTCAGACGACGGTGGCCCCAACTCCCTTCAACGAGCCACCACCTCCTCGTCGCGGTCTCCCAGGGCAGCATTCGTCCTCCTCGACTCCATCGCGCGAAGCCGCCAACTCTACTGGTTGAAGCGGCGCTCGACCTCTCCTCTTTTCTTATCCTGCACACGCAGGCGACACGATTACTGGACATGTAGGCGAAGCGGCGCCACCCTTTCCTTCCTCGGAGCTCTAGCCCCATCGCGTGCCCGAGCAGTCCTTCCTCCCGCGCGTGCTCCCTTCCTCCAGTGGTCCTTCTGCAGGCGGCTCGCGATGTGCTGAACCCCAAGGGGGCGACGGCCGCGTGAGAAGGGTTCCCACGATGGGAACCTAGGGGGGCCCGACAACATTTAAAAAAAATTGTGGGGTTATTTGTTTGAGAGCCCAAGTGAGCTGATCTGTCTTATGTTAAAAAATTGGGGGGGGGGTGTATTATTCCATGCCCAATATGGGCGAGAATTTCCAATAAAAGGGGAAAAGATTGAGTACATTAAAAAAACGTACGCGTAAAAAAATGAAAAGCTGAAAAAAATGAAAAAAATGAATAAAATGAATAAAAAAATAAAGGTTGCATGTTATTCATTTTGTTTCTCCCACTTGATACTATCTGCTCCTATTCTATCAAATATGAGAGAAAGGGGGAGTCAAAGCTAAATTCTTCAGGACATCTGCACGTCCACGACTGATAGACCGACACTCCAGATTTATACAGATCATCCGTTTTCACTGAGCATCGACTTCTTCGTCAAGACGTATACTTCTTTTACGACCCGATTAGTACCCGCGCTGGAAGTTTTCTGCAACGATTCTTCTCCAGGCACGACAGAGATATGTTTCGATGACCTGATATTGCAACGGTTCTACAAGCATGATAGAGATATGTTCCGATGACTTGAAAGCTACAGACCCGTCCTCGTACGAGATCTTCTACCAACAGCGAACATGTGTTCTTCTTGTGATGTATCATGTAAAGATGTGTTGTACACTTTCTTTTTGTTGCAAGCTGCAGCTTTCTCAGTTCCAGCTTGAGGGGGAGTGTTAGAGAATGTAATAGGTGGGTAATTGGATCTCACCAAGATCCAATTACCCACTCATGTTTAGTCCCACATGGATGAGCGTTGGGACTTCAGTCTGTCTGAGGGGCTATATAAAGAGCCCCTCACCCCCTGTACTCATTGAGAAATTCAATAGAATATATACCCCTTTGAGAGCTTCTCTCTTGGTTTCATCCTACTCCTTAGGGAGTAGGATTCTACATAAATCTTCGCGTTCTTGATGTTTATTATTTGATTTGTCGATTTCGCTTCCGCTTCTCAAATTTCAACAGGGAGAAAAGACCAACACATAGGGTTCGGACAAGGCAGTAGCAACCTCCTGCTCACGCCACACCCAATCACTCTGCCCGTAAGGATGTCCTAAAAAATAAGAGAAGATGGGATAAAATAGCTCTACAATGCAAGTCCTTCGTAATTTGACTAGTGGACAATAGATTCATAGAAAAATCTGGATCATGCAACACATTCTGTAGTCGCATCGAAGGTGTCAAGTTACACTCGTCATGTCCAGTGATTGGGGAGTGGAGCCCCGTCAACAATGATTACCGTCCTCCCTGGAGGGATCTGTCTATAAGATGTAAGCTGATCTCTATCTCCATACAAATGATGTGTAGCTCCAGAGTCCGTAATCCAATCTGTAATATCATGCCCTTGACAAGATGGAAAGGAAAAAATACTACCTAAGGTACTGGTACTGGCAGATGCAGCAACATCTGGAGCAGACGAGGAGGCAATGGAACCTCCTGAGGGCATAATGTCCCTCAATCGAGAAACTAGGTCATCATATCTCTGATCAGGAGCCACAATAGAGTCAGCTTGCTCCATGACATGAGCTGATACAGGGAAGCCATGCTTAGAGTAGCATTTATCCTCTGTATGACCTTGTCGATGATAGTAAGTGCAGGGCTGACAAATGCACCTGATCTACCTCGAGGTCCACGTCCAGGGAAAAAAGAGGAGCCTCATCTGCCCCGGGAGGCTGCCATTGCCTAAGAAGACTGGCTGGTGGCAGTGGATGGAATAGTAATCCTGCTAAGCCTGTGAAAAGCTTCCTTCGTGGAGGAATAGTAGCATCCGTTAGAATATGAGACAAGCATCATCATATTCTGGATCGAAGGCAACTAGGAATACGCAAACCATGTAGCATTCCTATATGTCTTCTGCTGCTCTGGAGTAGTCGTGAGAGGCATGAAGCTGTGTAACTTCTCAAACATCCCACGTAAGGATGTATACAGTGAATGAAGAGGCATCCCATTCTGCTTGATAGTAAATATATCATGCTGGATTGGAGGATCTTGGTCTCGTTCCTTGCCTGAGAATAGTTTGCTGTGAGGATGTCCCACATTGCCTTATCAATGGTTGATGTAACACATCATTGGCAATCTCTATCGTCACTGTATCAGAAAGCCAAACTTTGGCGTATGCATCATCCGCCTCCTACGAGGCATTAATCCCAGTTTTCTCCACCGACTCCTACTTGGTAAGAATGTGTTTCTTACCGTTAGACTTCATGAGGCTCATGAACTGCATAGCCCAAAGCTCATAGTTTGTCCCGTCCATCTTGACAATAGATGCTGGACCTCGGAAAGCACCTGTGGTGGGTACGCCAACTTTGTTTTCTAATATATTGCTGGAAGAGGATTACTGGGGTTATGTTGACCAATGAATGAACGTCTACAAAGATGTGCGTGGATTTGAATGCATATGTAGACTTATGCCCTCAAATCCATAAGTCCAACCAAAGGCTTGCGGACGGACCAGAACAGAGGTAGCCAGCGACGACTACGAAGGAGATACATCTTGGTGGCGGGGGGGGGGGGGGGGGATGCCAGCAGCGGCGACGGGAGCTGGGGCCGGCGGCAGGAGCGGGGGGGGGGGGGGGGGTTGCTGCCCAGATGGGTGTGGCGGCAACCTTGGAGAGAAAGAGAGAGGGGCGGTGGGTGGGGTAGGGTTAGGGTTAGGATACGGAGCACCGGTCTAAGACCGTGGCTCTGATACCATGTTGGGAAAAATAGAAACAATGTTTATTCCTTGGAACCCTAAGCTCTCTTATATAGAGGAGAGACCAATGGGTAAATTACATAGGAGATCAGAATGTAAAGAAAAATAATGAAACGATACAGAAATAAGAAATATTTCTATAAAAACAACTCAATGAGATGATTTATTTAAGAGATCTAGGGGTCATTGTAGAGGATTAACCCTAGAGAGCTCAAAGAGACAAAATACATAAGTGCCCCCATTTGGTTACAATAGAATATGTTAGTAATTATTAATAATATGTCATTGTAACCCCCACTAGGGGCATTTATGTATTTTCTCTTTTGAGCTTTCTAGGGTTTTATCCTATATAAGGACCCCTAGACCTCTAGAATAAAACAAGAACTTTCATTCTCTCTTCCCTCTCAACATGGTATCAGAGCAATGGTCCTTGACCGGTGTTCTGACCTAATTCTCTCCTCTTCCCCACCAGCCAGCCCTTGCGCCACCAAGACTTGGGCTTCCAAACTCGCTGCCCCGTGTCGCCTTGTGCGGCATCTCTGCGCACGAGAAGCCTCTCGCCTCCCCGAGTCTTCCCCCTCCCGCACGAAGGGATCCACGTGTGAAGCACCTTCCGGCCTGCCCCAACGCGTGCCCTAGCGCGTGTCCTGGCGCGTGAAGCACCTCTCCTCTCCTTCCCTCATGTGGTCCTAGCGTGCATCCCTAGCGCGTGAAGCACCTTCCGGTGCATCCCCAGCTTGCCTTCCTCCCGCTTCATCGCGCGCACCTCTCCGTACCTCTCTAGCCCCGGGTTCATCGCGCGTGTGCTTCCTCCCACAAGTGGAGGCTTACTCTCGATTGCAAGTAAAAACCCACGCCTAGCGGGCTCCCCTATAACTACTGTGGGGACTATGGAGTTCTCCTCCAAACTCCGCCTCACTCATGTGCACTGCGCTTCAAATTTCCCGCTTAGTCTCTTATATGTTCACAAGTTATGCCAAGAACTTAATTGTCGTGTCATATTTGACGAATTCTGTTGTTATTTTCAGGACATTCGGACAAAACGGATTTTTGGTGGGGGACATGAAAAGAATGACTTATATTATCTTGATATCCCATCTTATTCTACTTGTACCGGTGCTGCATCTATATCTACTGATCCTGTTCTTTGGCATCTTCATCATATTCACCTTCTACCTCCACCAAATAATAGCCATGACCTCACATCTGCCTCGCCATTTATCGTATTATCTTTGCAGGTCCTGCAGGGCGTGTCTGAGCGCCAGTTTCGCCAAAGGAAGAACTCCAGTTCTCCTGCCAGAGCATCGAGCTCCAGGGACCTACCGAGGGTCCCCGGGCACTTTTGATGATACTAGGAGCTTCACCATAGTTGCAGGAGTGGATAGCGAGCGTCGAAGGAGTTCCAGGAGGCCGGAGATCCGAGTTGTTGCTGATTCAAACTTGCCGAGCGTGAGTTCTTCCCACGTTCTTCGTGGACCTTCCTCCACCATTCGATCGAGTGCAGCTCCCAGTTTTGATCGCAACCATTGGATAGACCCCCTCCAGCACCGTCAGATCAAGGGGTTGATCTAATCCTAGCCGTCCAGGCACGAATGGGTACCATGCAACGTCAGCGCGATGCGTGGCAAGTGAGGATCATCTAGCCGTTCAGCCACGTCCTAGTGGGGGGGGGCGTAAGTTGCATACTTAGCCCTCCGATTTTTTTGCATTTTTAATTAGTCCTGTAACTTAATTTAAACATCTAAAACTTTTGGTAAAATTGAATGTGAACCCTGGCGTTTATTTATTATTGCTATTTAGTCCATGCCAGGTCACCTCGCGTGCCGTCCCACGTGATGTGGTCATTTTGCAGGGAACCCCTCGTGGATTTTTGTATTTTATTTCAGTCCAAAAACATCAAAATATTAGCATAAAACTTTTGGCTATTTTGTATTTTATTCCCTACCTTTATTTTCAGTAGCAAATATACCCCTCCCAGATCGTTACTTTTAGTGCATGTTCTCTATTTATTAAAAATATCATCCGTGTTGCAAAAATTCTCAAAATAGGGTTAAGTGCCTGCTTGCTTGTAGTTTCACACCATATTTTTATTTTCACATTTTAGACAATTTTAATATTTATTAAAAATCAAAAGAGTACATTTTTGTTCCTATTTGAATTAAAAATTACCAAAAAATATAAACATAGGAAAAAATCAAGATAAAAAATAAAAAGGCTCCAAAATCCAAAAAAATATAAAATTCCCAAAAATCCAAAAATGTTTAATTTTTATTTCTAAATTTTCTTAATATTATTATCTATTTATTAAAATTGATTTGGAGAAATTTTGATATATTTTGCTATTTTTATCTTCAAACCAATTCGGCCTATTTATTTAGCCCCTTATTTGGGATATCTTTTACTTTAAATATATATGAAAATTAGTAAAAATCCTCCAAAAATCACAAAAAAATTAAAAAAATATATTAAATCCAAAATTATTTTATTCCCTTTATTTTTATTATTTTTGGTAGTATTTATAAATATCTTACTCTATATTGTATATATAGCCTTATATATTCCTATATTATTTATATTAAAAGAAAAAGAAAATTTAAAAATTAAATATAAAAAAGAAATAAAAATATAAAAGTAAAAACAATTAAAAAATACAAAAATTAAAATCCATAAAAAATATAAAATAAAAAACATAAACAAAAACACTTAGACAAGAAGAAACGCGAATTTTTGCGCATTAATTTGCCCAATCTACCGTTTGCTCCTCGTGTTCGACACTCTATATACTCGCACTATACACACATTTATTTGCATCGTTATATTTATTTGTGGGTTAATTGTTGATTGAATCAGGGTTTCGTGAGTAGTCGCATTAGCAACACTTTTGTCTTCGCTTTTTAGTGAGGATAATTTTAGACCCTCGCAAAATTCTCTTCATCACTAAGGGAGGAAGAGAGAGGCAACATTGAGTCATATGCACGCATATAAGGAGAAGAGATAAATGAGTACCATAATATGCGTGAGAATGCAACTAGATTATGAATAATTTCTAAGAATTTGTATTTTATTAAATAATCAGAAATTATTAATCCAAAAATGGATGGTTGAACAGGTGGTTGGTTTAATTGGTTCATTCGAGTTAAGTTGTCTAATTGGGTTTTGATTTATTTTTATTTCTGAGTAGAAATCGATTGGTTGGACCATTTTTCCTTTGGTTCTTGGTTTAACATGTTGAACATGTCAGTTTAATTCGGTTTTTTAAAACCTTTCTCTCTGCAACCTCCATACCTCCAACCAGAAAAGGTGGTATGGTTGGGGAAAGAATTGACACAACATAACCAAAAATACATATTAGGGAAACAATTGACACAACATAACCACAAATACAGATTTCAAGTGTCATATTAGCTTCAGTCGAGCTAGACACCACATTGGATAAGTACTTTAAAAGAGCCCAAAAGCAAGGCCTTAAATGTCGGATTTCAGTTTCATTTCGGTAAGTCTGGAAAGAGAAATTCAGTTGAGTTTTATTGGAATTTCGGTGAAACGACCTGAAATTGTGGAAATTACTTAGAAAGACATGTTTCTAAAACTAAGATTTCTAATATTCTTTAACTCAATTAATGATATAGAAATACATTCTTTCCTAATAGTAAGATATTAACATGATATGTTACATTATTCCATCTAATCGCTCCAACAATAAAAAAAAGTAATAATAGTAAGATATTAACATGATATGTTACATTATTCCATCTAATTGCTCCAACAATAAAAAAAGTAATATACCGCTCGAAATCAAAATTAGATTTCAAACCGAAATTAAAATCCATTAATTTCACCTTTTGAATATGAAGAGAATGGTTACACGTGCAATAGCAACAACGAAAAACATAGGCCAACAAAGAGTACTAGTAAAATGATATTTTATATAAGAAATTGAAGATTGAAATGGTGGCTTAGAACTTGTATCTAACCAAAATACTTTCAACATAGAAAAATATTTAATTTTAGAAATAAAATAAGATGCATACGCATACATACACAAACACAACATGTATGTCTAATAGATGCATTGTATGGCTTGTGATGGTAAAATATATGCTATACAAGATACAAACAAATCTACTAACACCAAGAAACTACATTGTATTCATAAGAACAATCTATATCCAACCTGATAGTAGGCAAATACTTACAGTAACAAGATTTGGAAGGATGCTAACAATCTAGCACTTGCACAACCACAAGTATTATTGTAGTAGACAAAAGCTGCAAGAAAGTAAATCTTTAAATTTCGAATTTCGGTTTGGCTATGTCCAGAAAGAGAAATTTCAGAGAATTTTGGTGAAATCGTAGAAAGTCTTGGAAATGACTTTTTTTTCGCAAAAACTAAGGCTTTTAATATTCCTAAGTCAATAAATAGAATAGAAATGCATGTCTATTTATAAAGTAGAATTTACATATAATTTTCGAAGCAATATCATCGTCATAATCATCATGCATGTTGATATGTAGAGCAATATGTTATCTAAAATCAAAATTGTGTGCTAAGCTGGAAGCAAAAGTCATGATAATCACATCGTTAATAAGAATGAGGTGTCACATATAATATCTACTAATCAATATATATGTCAAAATAAAGAAAGAACAAAAAAATAAAGCTCTCCAGCTAAAACTTGAATTTTACTCTTAAATCTTGTGTATAATTAATTTGGTTTCTATTTAGATCTAAAATTTAGAAATGCAAATAAATAGAACAGAAATGTATGTCTATTTATAAAGTAGAATTTACATATAATTTTCGAAGTAATATCATCGTCATAATCATCATGCATGTTGATATGTAGAGCAATATGTTATCTAAAATCAAAATTGTGTGCTAAGCTGGAAGCAAAAGTCATGATAATAACCTCGTTAATAAGAACGAGGTGTCACATATAATATCTACAAATCAATATATATGTCAAAATAAAGAAAGACAAAAAAAAATAAAGCTCTCCAGCTAAAACTTGAATTTTACTCTTAAATCCTTGTGTATAATTAATTTGGTTTCTATTTAGATCTAAAATTTTGAAACTAACTTAAGAAAGTTCTTAACAATTTAAAGCACAACACATCGATGAATAAATAAGTGATTCATTAATAAATGCAACTTCCGATGAAAGCGAATGGTAGATTCACTTATTTTTATTGTTTCGCCTAAATGACATGCAATTTCGATGAAATTTAATTGACATTTCGGTGATATTTTGTTGAAATCCTGGATAAAGAAATAAGGTAGCATTTCGATTTCGGTGACCTAGAGAAATGGAAATTTTGAAGAAATTCGATGGAATTTCGTTGAAATTTGAGGCCATGCCCAAAGGTAAAGCTTCGAAGGAGTAGGATCATTCTAACAAGCCACATCAACGTCCACGACCGAATCTGTAGACCTGTCAAAATCATTGTCTAAGAAGTAATAACCCAAAATGGCACCATCAAACGCGTGATCTGTGTCTCCAGTTGCCTAGGTGAGGGTAAGACATGACCTTCAACCATCACCACCACTCCCATGTCCTTTCCAGGTCACAAGTCATTATTCATGATTTCCACCACCGACCAAAGAGAGGTCAATTCCTCCTTTACCGCATCCAATGATCTACGGCCTAGAGGAAAACCAGAGATCATGTCCTCCTTGCATGGACATCTAGACAAAACCCCATCTATGGATCTAGGGCGACACCACTTTATCGACGATGGTGCTTCATCCAAATCTTTGGACATCACAGAATCCACAACTCGAGTCGAGAGTCCACGCAAACCAAGCATATCACCACATAACCACACGACATCCACACCACCCCATCTACTCGAGCCCATCCGACAACCATCTTCAAGTTGTCAAGATCAACCTTTGAGCTTTCTCCAATCACCATACCATCCATCATAGAGGAGTCCAAATCCTACTGCATAACAAGAACACACAACCTTAAATATCTCCACTTCGTGAGGACATCCTCCTCATGTTGTGTCGAGGGATTCTTTCATTCATCGCGCACTAAGCAAACACGACACTTATGGCATGACAAACCACATTGAAAACAAATCTGCTCCTTGACCAAACAATATCTAGCCATGTGCACCACCTACCCACAATGGACACATAAAATGTCCTTTCTCGACGTCTTGAGGGTTTGTACATGGCAATGCTTGGGTCGCTTCCAATCCTCCTCCTCGAAACCCTTGCCCACAACCTCAGTCAGGATATTCCCCCATGTCATTGGTCTCCTCCATCAAAGTTCAACATCACCAACTTCAAGATTCCTTGCATAAGAAACACCCGAGGTCCCAACCACCACTCCATCACCAACTTTAAGATTCCTTGCATAAGCAACACCCGAGGTCTCAACCACCACTCCAAGGGTTCCGCACGAAGGTAGGAGGCCCACATCACCCATGTCACACTTGTGTAGGGGTATTGAAGTTTGCTTGCCTCCAAAACTGACTCCGAACCCCCATTGCAGGTGCGGAGACTCACCTCTGCCTCCAACGCGAGCCCTAACACTGGGCGATGGGGGCAAAATTCTCCTTTGCCATCCACCAGCCATCTGCAGGGAGAGTGATCCCCAAGGTCTCCCTCACTTGTGACTTTAAGATCATGCAGGCGTATCCTAGCGTTGCCATCCCTAATTTGCAAGAGCAAGAGAGCAGTTATTGTTTCTACACAACAACAATAACAAAGCCTTTTCCCACATTAAGTAGGGTCAAAAACACCCGCATTGGTGTCCGCCCTAGAAATACTTAATCGATTAGAGCATGGATAACTACAAAAGCGAGGTTTCAAGGAGAGATCTATGCAGATGGATTACATTCTGTTTAGATAACATATTAGTTTACAAGTTAAAAAGCTTTCTACCTCGTGTGTTGGACGACTTGGTGTACCCATGCAAAGGCCCTTTTTCTCAAGTTCGAGACTGTAGTATTTTAGGCACATGTCCTAACCCTAACTTAGTTGTTGGGGGTCTCGCTTGCTGACCTACATTTTCTGTAACGTTATCCCAATTTTTTTGGAAAAATGTTTATTCCCAAATGGTGAGGTATTGATTGGTATTGTTATTGTTGAAAGAATTATATATTTGTGTACCGTTTGGTCTTTTTATTCTTCTATGTTCCGTCTTATGTAATTTACCCATAGGGTTTTCTCTATATAAGAGACCCTAGGGTTCTCTGGAATAAACACAATTCTTATTTCCTCTGACATGGTATCAGAGCCTAAACCCTAGGCTCTCCACCCCCCCCCCCAGTCCGTCGTCGCCGCCGTCTTCGCGTACCGCCCTCCCACACCCGGCCCGTTTCCAGCCCCGGCCTCCTCTCTTCACCGCCGGCCTTGACCTAGCCGGCATCCCCTCCCCTGCGGCCTCCTTCGTAGCCGCCTCCTTCATCTCATCTATGGATTTGGGTGCGTAAGTCTACATACGCACTTGAATCCTATGAAGTCTGTGTAGACATCTATTTCTCTGTCTACAAACCCTAGTTCTTCCTCTGTGGCGATATGTCAGAATCAAAGGTTGATATGCCAAGGTCCTGCGCCAATAGTTAAGATGGATGGATTGAACTATGAGCTCTGGGCGATGCAGTTCATGAACCTCATGAAGTCAAATGGTAAGAAGCACATTCTTACCAAGGATGAACTGGCAGAGAAGACAGGGATCTATGCCTCTTGGGAGGATGATGACTCGTATGCTAAAGTCTGGCTCTCAGGCACGCTATCAATGGAGATTGCGAATGATGTTCTCCATCAGCCCACCGCTAAAGCGATGTGGGACATTCTCGCGGCGACATATTCCCAGGTCCGAAATGAAACCAAGATGCTACAACTTCAGCATGACATATTCACCATGAAGCAGAATGGGCGACCACTTCATTCCTTGTTTACATCCCTTAGGGGGATGTTCGAGAAACTCTACAGCACTATTCCTTTGACGGCAACACCCGAGCAGCAGAAGACATTTCGTAATGCTACCATGGTTGGCGTCCTTCTTGCGGCTCTTGATCCAGAATATGATGCGGCCAGATCACAGATTCTCACAGATGCTACCATTCCTCCTATGGAGGAGGTTTACCGGAGGCTTAGCCGCATCTCAGTTCCCTCCAGCACGTCTACACCACCTCCCTCTGCGATGGCTGCTTCCAGAGGAAGAGGTGGCTCCTCTTTTTCATTCCGTGGCTTTGGCCGTGGAACTGGAGGTCGTGGTGGTCGATCTCGTCCACCTTGCAGTTTTTGTCATCGTACAAGTCACTCAGAAGATACATGATATTCTAAGCATGGTTTTCTAGCATCTGCAAGGGTGGCAGAACATGTTGCATCTCCATCCTCTTCTACTTCGGATCAGTGTTTTGAGGAACTAGTTGCTCGGCTACGGGATATAATGCCTCATGTTCCTACAAATTCTTCTGGAGGCCCTTCGGATATAGCTGCATCTGCTTCTGCCAGCACTTCTGCCATGACTAGCACCTCAGGTAGTGCTTGTGCTTTTACCACATGTTCTAGTTCAGACATCTCTGATTATATCATGGACTCTGGTGCAACGCACCATCTCTATCGAGATAGAGATAGGCTTATATCATACAGGGAGATTCCTTCAGGGCGGTCGGTGATCATTGCAAATGGGACTCATTCTCCCATTATTGGACATGGGGAGGTTATGTTATCCTCTTCCACGCGTCTGAAGAATGTCTTACATGCTCCTGAATTTTCGATGAACTTGCTCTCTATTAGTCAGATTACAAAAGATTTGCATTGTTGCGCTATATTTGACCCATCTTCTCTTATATTTCAGGACATTCTAACGAGCAGAGTGATTGGTTGTGGTTCTGAGCAGGATGGTCTTTACCGTCTGAACCGGAGTTCATATGCTGGAGTCTCTTCTCATGCTGTTAGATCAGTCTCACCCTATACATGGCATCTACGTTTTGGTCACCTGCCTCTCCAGAAGATGCTTCACCTTTTGCCTCAGATATCTCCCAGTTCGTCCTTCCGGTGTGAAGCATGTCAATTAGGGAAGCACCATAGAGCTAGCTTCCCAAGTCGTTAGAGTCGGAGCAGTAGCTCCCCTTTTGAGTTACTTCACGTTGATATCTGGGGTCCTAGTCATGTCCCTGATCACCAAGGGCACATGTTTTATCTTGTCGTGGTCGATGATTTTTCTCGTTTGTCGTGGGTTTTTCTATTGAAAAATAAATCTGAAGCTTGTGATGTCATCAAAAATCTTATAAATGAAGTAAACAATGTTTTCTCATCCAAAGTGAAATATGTTCGCACTGATAATGCCTTGGAATTTTGTTCTCGGTCTCTCTCCCAATATTTTTGGTCAAAAGGCATTATACACCAAACTACATGTGCCTACACCTCCCAACAGAATGGAGTTGCTGAGAGAAAACATCGTCACCTCCTTGATATTACTCGAACTCTTCTTATCCAGAGCTGTGCACCTATTTCTTTCTGGGGAGATGATGTCCTTACAGCCTGCTACCTAGTAAATCGTATGCCGTCTACAATACTTGGTGAGAAAACTCCTCTTTCTGTTGTTTTTCCAGATAAAGAATTGTTCTCACTCACTCCTCGTGTTTTTGGAGTAGTTGCCTTTGTTCATCAGCTATCACCTGGTCTAGACAAGCTCTTACCTAGAGCTGTCAAATGTGTCTTCGTGGGTTATTCTCGGACGCAGAAAGGATATCGTTGCTATGATCCGGTAAATGGGAAGTATTTTGTCAGTGCGGATGTTAATTTATTTGAGTCTGTTATGTACTTTTCACCTGCAGGTGACAGATTCACCTCCAACTCATTTACTGATGAGGTCTATGTCCCTCCTCCTCCTATGGTTGAGTCTTCCTTTGTCTAGTCCAGTTCCTAATATTGTGTCCGCACCACCCCTACATCCTCCACCACCACCACCTCCACCAAAACCACTAATCTCGCCACTACCAAAATTCTATACCTGTCGATCTGGTCCTGCTCATGCTACACGCCAATCATCCAGCACGCCCCAGGTATGTCCAGATGTTATTACTAATAATGGGTCGAATAGTGTGCCTATGCAGGGTGTGTCATTACAGGAGGACTCGGACCCGGCGAGTTCATTGGTTGATGATCTGGATGTCCCTATTGCGATGAGAAAGCAGAAACGCAGTTGTGCTTTGTATCCTCTTGCTTCACAGGTTTCCTTCCATCGCCTTACAGGAGATTTTCAGAGATATGCAGTGGCTTTATCTTCTGTGGAGATCCCACGGACATATCAGGAGGCATTGAAAATTGATTGTTGGCGGATTGCGATGGAGGAGGAGATGGTTGTCCTACAGTCGAGGGCACATGGAGCTTGGTTACTGCTCCTTCAGGAGCATCTGTAGTTAGCTGCAAATGGGTATTCACTGTTAAGTATCATGCAAATGGCAGCCTGGATCGATACAAGGCACGGCTAGTGGCACGAGGTTTCACTCAGACTTATGGAGTGGACTATATGGATACCTTCTCTCCAGTTGCCCGTCACTCCACTCTTCGTATTCTTCTGTCTGTAGCTGTGGTACGTGATTGGCCCTTGTTCCAGCTGGATGTTAAAAATGCATTTTTGTATGGGGATCTGCAGGAGGAAGTGTACATGCAGCAGCCTCCGGGGTTTGCTGCTGAGGGGGAGAATCATATGGTATGCAGACTTCATAAGGCAATTTATGGCCTTAAACAGAGCCCAAGGGCATGGTTTCAGAAGCTTTCCCATTTAATTGAAGAACAAGGCTTCAAGAGATCCAATGCAGATCACTCATTGTTCATCCAGAAGACTACTCGAGGTACAATTGTCATCATGGTGTATGTTGATGACATTTTAGTCACAGGAGATGATGCTCAGGGGATAGAGATGACCAAAGCAGTGTTGGGTCGTCAATTTGTTACAAAGGATCTTGGCACACTACGATATTTTCTAGGACTGGAGTTCGCCAGGAATGCACGAGGTCTAGTAATAACCCAGAGGAAATATATTACAGATATGCTTATTGAGACAGGCATGGCTGGATGCAAACCGTCTACTACTCCTATGGACCCTAGCATGAAATTGTATGATAATGATACAGAAGAGGTTGACAAGAGAAGGTATAGAGAAATGGTTGGGAAACTTCTTTACATAACTATAACCCGACCTGATATTTCCTTTGCAGTTAGCCGGGTAAGCCAGTTCATTACACAGCCGAGACAGATACATGGATGCTATATATATGATACTCAGGTATCTAAAATCGTCTCCAGGCACGGGATTGTTGTTCAGAAAGGAAACCAATTTATATGTTTCTGCATGTGTGGATGCTGACTATGCAGGATGCCCTAAGGGTCGAAAGTCTACCTCAGGTTTTGCTGTGTTTGTGGGTAGTTCTCTAGTTTCTTGGAAAAGCAAGAAACAAACCGTTGTGGCTAGATCCAGTGCAGAATCTGAATATAGGGCTATGGCACAGGCAAGTACAGAAATGATGTGGGTTCGAGCTGTACTAGAAGACTTGCATGTGGATGTACCTCTATCCATGCAACTACAGTGTGATAATCAAGCTGCATTATTCATTGCCAATAATCCTGCCTTTCACGAGAGAACCAAGCATATTGAAGTAGACTGTCACTACACCAGAGACATGATCCAAAAGGGATTGATTTCTACTTCACATGTTAGTTCTGGGGAGCAGACTGCTGACATCTTCACCAAACCGCTTCTCAGAGGACCATTCCAGAAATGCACTTCCAAGCTGAGCATGATCGATATCTATGCTCCATCTTGAGGGGGAGTGTTGAAAGAATTATATATCTGTGTACCGTTTGGTCTTTTTATTCTTCTATGTTCCGTCTTATGTAATTTACCCATAGGGTTTTCTCTATATAAGAGACCCTAGGGTTATATAAGAGACCCTAGGGTTCTCTGGAATAAACACAATTCTTATTTCCTCTAACAGTTATCATACTTGAATAACAACCCTAGATATCGTGATGGTTATAAAGACTGCATTCGGTCCTTTTGTCTCTCACTTGAAACATGGGTGTTACCCACAAATTTCTTTTTCTTGCATCTAGATCTTTTCACTTTCGATCATACTTATATATTTTGTCAAGAGTTTTCATTTCAGATATCTTCTTTACCTTGCAGGCTGAATTTTTGGGGATACTCAACCATAAATTATTTCTCACCAATGCTAAGGTATTCATATGCTGGCTTTCGAAATTGTGGGCGTGATGCTATAAATGAGGTGAAATTTCTTGTTAGAGAAGCTCACAAGCGAGGCATTGAGGTGACACTCATATGAACCCATTTATGATATATATTTTGTTACAGCGGTTCATCTTGCTTTTGTTTGGTTCAGGTTATCTTGGATGTTGTTTTCAATCACACTGCTGAAGGCAATGAAAATGGCCCTATTCTGTCATTTAGGGGCATTGACAATAGTGTTTATTATATGCTTGCACCGAAGGTATAGACTCTGATGGAAAATCAAGTTAATTCTGAATGCTTGTACTTAAGATGGGCCTGCATGTCAGTCGACTTCAGTGTTTCAGGAGTTGGCTAGTGCAGATAAAATCTGTAAACTGCCCTTGATATTTTAAAGTGCCTATGAAGGCATATGATTGTTTTTATTATGCATTAGTTGATAGTTCATTGGACTAAATTCCTGCTACGTTACAGGGCGAGTTTTATAATTATTCTGGGTGTGGAAATACGTCCAACTGCAATCATCCTGTAGTTCGGCAATTTATACTTGACTCCCTGAGGTAAACTTGTGATACATTAAACTTAGTTATCTTGCTTTCTTAGTGCATCTTCCTATCGATGAATATGAGCAGTTTAAATAATTACCTTCTTGGTCTAATTTTCCTAGATAATGCATGGTTTCTGAGTATTTACAAGGCCATTGCATTTCTTCTTAATTCTTAGTCCATCTATTTTGCATTAAATTGTATTTTTAGTGCTCTACTCATCAGAATATATGTATTCATCTATTTTTTCATAAGGTAGATATTGGGTCACGGATATGCATATTGATGGCTTCCGCTTTGACCTTGCCTCTATCATGACACGAGCTTCCAGGTTGTTATTACATCTACTTGAATTTGTTTCACCTATTTTGTTCGATGTTAATACATGATCTTTCTTCAATGAAGTTTGTGGGATGCAGTTAATGTCTATGGAAACCTGGTCGAAGGTGATACATTAACCATTGGGAGTCCCCTTGGATGTCCTCCTTTGGTTGATATGATCAGTAATGATCCTATCCTGCGAGGAGTCAAGGTAATTTCTGCGCTGTATGTGTTTTTGTGTATTTATTTCACACCTTACCCTTATAAGAAGTAAAAATTAGATGGCAGATGCCCTTGTAAAAATGGTAATTACACTGAAATCAACAAACTGTTTGTCGTTGCTCCCCTTTGGTTGCACTTTAGTTAATCGTTTTTTTGAAAGCCAAAGGACCTCCATTAGAGGTCAGTGGTCATCCATATTTTTTAGTAGTAATATAATCTCAAGAACCAAGTAAATACATTAAATCTCTTCATCTTCGCAGCTACCCTAGTGATGCAAAATGGGGTGATACATTTTCGACATGAGAACTAGCATTCTTAAATACCACCTCATTTTTAGGAGCTAGATCACTCGAAGCATGACAAAAGATTTAAATCAATTTTGCATTTGAACAAAACATTCACAGAACCAGGGTCCCACTTCTCATGCTTTTCATGAATGTTTGCCAAAATAATGCCGGTGAGGATGAGCCCAACCAAGATGTCTATATGTTCTCCAAACCTTCATTAATAATGATCACGGAAAGTTTTTTCCTATATCATTCCCACATAAAGGACACGTGATATCCACCAAAGGTGCCCATCTTCTATGAAACCTTGATGATAATCCTCTTTCTTTTCATCAACTAAATCAAGATCGATAGAAAACAAGTCTTCTCGGTGGATGGAGAGGATCGGAAGGAGACCGGGGATGGAGCCCGTGGGGGAGAATGTACGGATCTTGCTCTGAGAGTTAGAAAAATTGGGGGAGGCTCTCCTGGAGGGTGAGGTTCGTCATGTGGATGGGTTGCATTGGGTTTCCCATCCCCGCGAGAGACGACGTTGCTTCAAGTGTGGGACTGAGGCCCATCTTGCGCGTCGATGTCCGACGAAGAGCCCGATGTGCCATCGATGTATTGAAGGACACCTCCGCAGGGATTGCACGACGGTTGTGTCGATAATGGGTCTTCATGGGGCTGCGCACAGTAGGAAGGGTGACGTGAAACCTTGCAAGGACCTGATCAACAAGATCCTCATCGTTGAAGGTTTCAAGGAAGACCTAGAGTGGATCATGGAGTTGCTGAAGTAAGGGATCGTTGTGGGAGAAAAAGAGGTCATGTTTTGGCTATCGATAAGGCCTTATACGCCCGACAAATCGAAGCTGACGCATACTCAACATACTCCAACAAAATATAAAACGGGTATTTCAGTGATTTCAAAAAGATCAAGTAAATAGGTATTGGCGTATAAATTTAACATGCTACTTGTGTGGAAAATGGTTTTCAAGTTATTCTGTATGCGGATCCATTGCTCACCCATCACCCCTTAACTTTCCAACATTTTGATTTATTGATTATATGATCTATATGTAGGCTATCAATTTTTTATCATTTATAACTCATGTTAATGGATCTTGGGATTGTATGATGAGTTTCTGATCTGATCTTTATCTTTGTCTAATTTCTCAAGCTTAGTGGATAGTCTGTGGTCTTGGTCCGAGTGTGACCTCACACTATGACTCTAAGGCGTGGAGAATACCTTAGGGTTGGGGTGCCTCCGGAGGGTTGTGGTAGAGTACAATGCATCCTAATTACGTTCCCAACATGTCCATTAGATTCTCCTAACATCCGTAGTAATAGTTCTAAATTCTGATCTAATGTCGATGATTGATGATTTCTGTCTCATGATGTTTTTTTCTCGCCAGGATAACTGGCAGAACAATAAACAACCAACTCAATTGTAACCATACTCAACTGTAGCCAAGCTCAACTGTACCTAACACGATCTTTTCCTTGCCAAGATTTACTGGCGGAACAGTAACCAAAACTTAAGCGATGAGGAAGTCTCCTAAGAGATTCTTCCATCTCGCCCTCCCAGTGGAAGTGCGGTCTAAGAGAGGGCTAGACACACTCCCAAACTATGCCCTGAGATGGGTGGGAGAGGCTTTTCGGACTAAGTCACTCTAGAAAACTGGCTCGACCGGTACTTGCAAAAAGAGCTCGAAAAATAAAACCAAGGGTCCTTCCTAGGTACCCAACTGAAATAGGGTCAGCGAAACTGGTCAAAAACCTAGATCCCAACGAAGCATAAAAACACTGCGAGCTCGCGTAAAAATCGTAAAAACGGACTGGGATCCTAGACCCGCGCACTAGGCGGTCGCTGCCTAACTGGGCTTCCTATCTCCCGTCCAGCTGAGGGTCACCGTGCCCTCGCATGATCAGGTGTAAGGGTCACCATTATCAGCACTATTAATTGTTAGTTCTTATTCTCATCAAATCAATTATTGTCCTTGATTTGCATCTCAGATTTTTTAAAAAAAATTTACAGGTTCACTTGGTTATTTTTTAATAATGTTCTATGTAGGTGTTATTCAGATTTTAAAATAATGAAATCGACCAATCTTATCTGGTGTTTGCCTCAATTCAAGAGTCGATATGAATGAATTGCCATTATCAGTATTTACCACTCACACTGTCATAGAATTCGTAGTTGTTGCTGCTAATATCTCATATGACTATGAGTATACTTCTAATATATATGATATAATGTCTCTCACTGAGCCTCATGTTATATAATTGCAGAGTTCCCTACAAGAATCAAGGCATTCGTTTGTATTGTGGTAGATGTGAGCTTTAGGTGAAATTTCAGGAATAGATATTGGTCCTGACCCAGTAGAGAAAGGTGTTGAAATCAGATCTTTGGTATCCATAAGATTAATTACATTCTGACAACTTACACTAACATCATCCTATAATATTTTTACTTATGAGAAGCTCCTCAAGAATGTTCATTGCCCAATATCGTATGAATGCTTTCACATCCAATATCAAATCACGACATTTGAGCCCATCAGTTAAATTTTGAGTTACTGAAAATTCAGAGTTGAACAAACCGAAAAAACAAACAAACTTAATTCTTTCTCAGATTCTGGTTTGCTAATGTACTGTATACTCAATCTTCTTATC
The DNA here is from genome assembly GCA_037367405.1 of Ottelia alismoides. Classification (NCBI taxonomy): domain Eukaryota; kingdom Viridiplantae; phylum Streptophyta; class Magnoliopsida; order Alismatales; family Hydrocharitaceae; genus Ottelia; species Ottelia alismoides. Next base: position 49,697 of record JAZKJV010006969.1, on the reverse strand, counting down.
TAAATTTTACATATAAAACCAAAAAATATATTTCGAAGTATGAAATCACGGTTAGAAAGAAAACGAGGATTACTTTGTCCTTCTTCCAATGAGAAAATTCTCATGGGGACCCATAATTGGCAGTAACATCTTTATAAGTTAAAACAGTTCAAATTCTTTTAAACATTAAAAAGATACAGAAAGGGAAACCTTCTATGGACAACCAATCAAAAAGAAAGAGATTTTTTTACTGGTGTCCGACTTAAATAAACAGAAACCCAGAAACTTTTTTTTAGATCCTTGACAAACCACCCAGAATCTAATATTTAGATACATACTCAATAACTCTATACATTTGTAGTATATAAAATTCTTGTTTTTATTGTTTTAAATCAGAACAATATAGGAAATATACATAATGAGGCAACTTCCTCGGTTATAAACATCAAACCATTGTGTGAGGTCAAAATATATCTGCATGCAGTAAAACTCCCTTTTTTTCTTAGAAAAAAGACAAAACTGTATCCTTACAAGTATTTACCAGTTTCCAGGTAAACCGAGCTGAGCAGAAGAAATAAAAATCAAATCTAAAATTTCTAGGTTTGGAAGTTTTTTTTTGAGACAAAAATCTAATTTCCCAGCAAACAGGAGATCCGTTGTACAGAACACATGCATGGCAGCAAAGAAGGACTGGAGATGGTACCTTAAAGATACTCGAATTGGGGGATCAAATTAAAGGCAAGGGCTCTAATCAAAGAGAGGTGCAGCAGCTTCGGCTCTCCAGCAGCTATAGATATACCAAAAAGTGGAGGGGGGGGGGGTGTTGAGATTCCTTCATTGGAATTTAGAAGATAAAAGAAGTAAAGGGGGTTAAGGAGGATAGGGCCTTTGGGTGTTGCCAAGTCGAGGTTTAGAGGATAAGGTGTTGACTTGTGTGCTGGACATGCATAATTTTATTTTTCTTTTTTTTAAAATATCCTTTATCTCTGTGTTATATGGATACCAAAGTCACCCGTATTTGCTCCATTGAATCTCTGATTCTGATGATCAATAGTTTGTTTTGACCGTCTCTAAATGACGATCAAAATGAGTATAATATTCATACCTTTCTGATCCAAGATCGATACAGAAATTGATGAAATACGGCCTCGATTTGTGATTAGATTTCTCTGATTTAAATGACCAAACGACCTCCTATCGATGAACGATCGATTTTGTTGGTCTTATTTGTCGAGACGAATTTTATGATTATATCGGATTATTTTTACGGTTTCCTATTGCATCGTGGCTTTTTTGGTGGCACACTTTACGATGGAAATGATTTCTGATCTCTTGATGCCAAATAATTTTTTATTTATGATCTAATAATCAACTCAGATCATTTAATATTGATCGATAGTTTTATCTGATCAAGTAGACCTTAACTGGGCCGGGTTCGGGTTATTCGGATCTGGATGTTACAAATATAAAAACCTCAAAGGGAGTCTCGTCATCGAGACTCGGGTCCATGTCATTATGTGCTTTATCTGAGCTTCATCTTGCCTCAAAAGGTTTTGAACCCATAAAAACCTCAAAGGAAAAACAAACCATATTCTTTCAACATTGTTGGAGTATATTCGTCAAATAGATGGATAAATGGAACACTTTAGGATCCATTTACCACATCCAGTTGTTTTGTCCCACATCTACCAGTTGTGGGATGTGGAAACTCGGTGAGGGCTATATAAGAAGCCCCACACCCTTTGTATTCAGTGAGAAAGTGCAATTCAACGTATGGCCCTTTGAGGCCTTCTCCCGTGGTTTCATCCCACTCCTTAGGGAGTAGGGTTCCACGTAAAATCCTGCATTTTTCATTGTTCATTATTCTTTATTTCTAATACACTTCTGCATTCGTAGTTTCTAACATGGTATCAGAGCGGGTTCGATTCTCAAGGATTTGTTCTTAAGGAGTTATTTTATGTTCTTGGTCGAGATTCAATTGTCAGTTGTTCTTGAAGATTATTTTGAAGATTTGTTGTTCAAGTTCATGTTCAAGTTATAGGGTTTTATTCAAAAAAAACCCTAATTCTATGCATCGTTAATAGTCCTGAAGATCGTCAATTCTAGGGTTTTCTTTCTAAAAGCCTAATGATGCATGTTTCGAATATCATCATCAACTTCCAGGCAGAGCCGCTCCAGACAGCATAGATTGCAACAACCAGCACCTCCCCCTGAGATTTTATGTTCTTCTGTTTTGTTCGAGATTCGAGATTCAATCCTAGGGGTTACTATTGGAACCCTAATTATGTTCTTGAAGATTATTTTGAAGACCATGTTCATGATCTGTTCAAATATTCAGTTCTAGGATTTCTTGAAACCCTAAATCTTTGGCGTCAACGACAACGTCATTCTGCACTATGTATTTTGTATCTTCAACAACAAAATAGGATATCAGCAAGCATAACTTCTAGGATTTTTTTTTGGTTCCAAAAAAATATTAGGGTTCCATCCAAGGAACCCTAGATCAGAAAAAACTCCATGCACGCACATCAAGATTCCAAGGACATCTTGATCGGATCCCGAGCAGAAGAAGAGGCTGCACACATTTAGGGACATCCCAATCGGATTTCGTCATCGATTTCAAGGAGGTACCAGCATCTCCACGCTCACGCGATTCCATTCTACAGCCGAGCCCCCGCACGACCCCTATCATCGCTCCTCTCCAGGCGGCGTGCCTCGTGCAATGCACCTTGGTGCGCACGATCCAGGCGGCGATGCTTCGATCCAACCTAAAGGGTTTCTCACATGGCGACATTTCGAACCCAGGCAACATCTCATACCTCTAGGCGGCTCTCCGCTCCTCGCAGTCTAGGCGGAGCTACCCTTCTCCGCTCCTCACAGTCTAGCAAGAGGTCTAACAGGCGACGATAGCCCTAGCCGCATCTGGTAGGCGGTGCTCCAGTTCGAAGAAGACCTTCAGCCGCATATGATGTAGCCCCATGGGGGTGGCACAAGAGCTCCAGGCGACGAGCTCCTCCATCGCCTCCTTGTTCTCGAGGCGGCGACACGACCATGCCGCCTCCTCGATCTACAGGTGGCGGCAGCAAGAAGAGAGCCCCATCGAGGGCGGCGGTCTTTCAAGAGAAGGGTTCCCTGGGAACCCAAAATAAAGCCCCAAGTGGACTGCATTTTTAAAAAAAGAATTTCTCTTTTAATTGTAAGGGTCCAGGTGGGCTGAAAGAAGAGAGAGAGAGGGAGCTACTTTGTATTTTGGGTCTAATTAAGCCCAATTTAAAAAGATGTGTTTGTTTTAAAAAAGACACGTACAAAAGAAAAGACGTATGCAAGAAAAAAAGGAAAAGCCGAAAAAATGATGATACAGCTTATTTTGAAAAAAAAAATGGCAGCTATTAAAAAATGATGAAATGAAATAGCCGAGAGAAAAAATGATGACTTAACAAAATTGCAAAAAAGAGAAGGAAAGGCCAAAAAAATATGAACGGTTATTTGAATTTTTTTTGAGAAAGTCCAAGAAGAAAAAAAATATTATCGGCTTATTTGATTTTTGTTTCTTCCCCACACTTTCTTGTCTTCCCCCAACTTTGTCGATGTCATTGTATTCCAACAACAAATATTGGAGAAAGGGGGAGTATTGTGTAGAGTTCCACATGCCAGATTGTCAGATTCTTCATATTCCAAAGGCCAGACAGATTCTCAAACTCTACATTCTATTAGTTCCAGACTGACGATCAGATTCGTAGTCCTCAGTCAGATGTGTACATGTTTTCTATCATTTGTTGTTGTCCCCATCTTTGTTTTTTGGTCTCAGCCTTTTCATGTGTTCCATTGGGACTCCAGAGTAGAGATCCCATTCCCTATACCATGTGGGCTAGTGTTTTTATGCGCTTTCATAGAGACTCCAGAGTAGAGATCTCATTCTCTGAGCCAAGTATGGAGAGACCCAGTTCTCTGACGAGGAGACTTTCAGACTCCATTCTCCAGCGACCGTGGACTCCGACGAGGATGTTTCTACGGCCTTTTCTAGTTCGACCTTTCAGAGATGGAGTACTTGTCCACATGATGCAGTCGTCCACATGTGGTGGGCTAGAGTTCTCCAAGTGGATACTCATTTTCAGTTGTAGTGACTCTGACAGGCGCAGTATAGAGCACATGCTCTCCGATGAGGAGATTCAGTTTGACTCACAACCCAGCCTGTTTGTTCCTCCTCACCTGCATGACATGAGAAGCAACGTCCTCGACAGCAGCCGACGGTTGTGTTTGCATTGAGTTGATATTGTCTGTAATAGCTTGTAGCACGAGTTTGATATTCTTTCTGTTTGTCCAATCTGACCATTTCATGCTCCAGCTTGAGGGGGTGTTGGAGTATATGCATCATGTAGATAGGTAAATGGATCACCCAGGATCCATTTACCACATCCAATTGTTTAGTCCCACATCTACCAGTTGTGGGATGTGGAGACTCAGTATCTATTTAAGTAGCCCCATACCATCTATATTCAGTGAGAAAGTGCAATGCAACATATGACCCTTTGAGGCCTTCTCCCACGGTTTCATCCCGCTCCTTAGTGAGTAGGGTTCCACGTAAAATCTCGTGTTCTTCATTGTTTATTATTTTTTATTTCTGACACACTTCCACATTCATAGTTTTTAACAAATATGTATGATCAAATGGGCTTGTTTTGACAATTACCTGAGAAGAGCTGCGAGTATCGTGTCCGCATGTCTACTTCGGACTCTCATGTCACCTCTTCGACACTATATCGGTGCCATAGCATCTTGACTAAGGGAAACTCCTTGCTACGAAGCTCTTCACCACACTATCAAGTATCTGCACTGGCTTCTCATCGTACATCAAGTCAGTATCCACGTCAAGATTCTCGTAGCTGATGACGTATCAAGGGTTGTGCACATACTTCCTCAGGTTGGATATATGGAAAACATCGTATATGGTTGATACGTATGGATGAAGGACTACTCGATAGGCCACCTTCCCTATACGAGCAATGATCTCAAACGGTCTCACATATCATGGTGCTAACTTGCCACGAACACCAAATCTCTTTACTCCCTTCATGGGAGATACTCGTAGGAACACCCAATCTCCCACCTGTATTTACATGAATTTTACCAGTATGAAAGATTAGGTTGATTTTGATAAGTTATATTTGAAAATGGATTTGAGAGAAGATGATCGGATAACCTGAAACTTCAAATCTCTTCTCCGACGATCTGCATAGCTCTCCAGGGGCTCTGTGCCGTCAGAAGCTTCCGCCTCACTAGATCAACGACCCTTATAGTCTCCTCTAGGATATCTACGGAGTAAAGAGCATGGTCACCTACCTCACGCCAACTGAGATCTCCGTGCTATAGGGTTTCGAACGGTGCCATGTCGATATTAGAATGATGGTCGTTGTTGTACGTGAACTCTACTAATGGCAGGTGGTCCTTCCAGGACCCTTTCCACTCCAAAGTGCATGCGCGTAACAAATCCTCAAGTGTCTGAATGGTGCACTCGCTCTGTCCATCAGGCTCCGGATGGTATGCGTAACCCATCTTCAGCTCTGTCTGTAGTGCTAACATGAACTGGTGTCAGTAGTGAAATGTAAACCTCGAGTCTTTGTCAGACACCACCTCACGTGGTATATCATGAAGCCTGATAATGTTCTGCACATATAAGCTGACCAACTTGGATGGAGTTTAGGTCATGCTGACATGTATGAAATGGACTGACTTGGTCAACCTGTCAATAATAACCAAAATAGCATAATGGCTACCTGGTGTCCTCGACAATCCAGTGACAAAATCCATAGGGTGTGTTCGCTTGGGAGGTTACCCCCCACTTTGGGTGGGTAACCCTCCAAAACCCACAATTTTAACCCACTAATAGGGCCCACTCCCTTCCCATCAAAAAAATTATATATTATACCATCATATCATCTAAAAATCATAAAATACTCAACTTCTACTCACTATTCCAAACTTCAATACAATCACATCACAACAACCACCCACTTATTCAAATTTCAATACAATCATATCATAATAACTATCAACTTTTTCAAATTCCAATACAATCACATCACACAAACCCTCCCAACCCTTAACCCACCAACCAAACACACAACACAAAACCGGGTTATCCTCCCCTGGATAACCCACGAACCAAACGCACCCATAGAGATACTCTCCCACTTCCACTCGGGAATGGTGAGAGACTGCAATAACCCTAGCGGTCTCCTATGCTCAGCCTTGACCATCTGACAGGTCAAGCATCTGCTGACATGATGTGCTACATCGCGCATCATTCCATCCCACCAAAAATGTTGGCACAGATCACGATACAACTTTGTGCTGCTAGGATGAATTGATAATCGTGAACTGTATGCCTCATCAAGAATGTCTTTGTGTAAGTGCGCTCATCGTTAGGCGTAACGACCCGGCCAACTTTCCACAAAATAGACTCCGTCACCACACAATTATCAAATTCGTCCATGATAGCACGCATGTATCTGTCTCTGATCCAAGGATCTGACTTTTGGCCTTCTACTATGCGATCCCACAAACTACTGAAATGTGGAGGCACTGCAGTAGATATGGATGCGCTCCTTGGGATGTTAATCAGTCAAAGGTGCGAGCATATCCCATGTGTATAACCAGTTTGTCGTACCATCAGCATGAGCTCTCCTGCTAACGCATCAGCCACCATGTTTCCCTTACCAGGGTAGTAAGAGATCGTGCAGTCATAATCTTTTAGTAGCTCAAGCCACCTGCGTTGTCTCATGTTCAGCTCTTTTTGATCGAAGATGTATTTCAGACTCTTGTGGTCTGTGAAATTCTCAAAATTCACCCCATATAGATAGTGGTGCCAGATCTTCTAGGCGACAACTTCTTCCAACTCCAAGTCATGGGTGGGGTAATTCCGTTCATGCGGCATCAACTGACATGATGTGTAAGCATTTACGTGACCTAGCTACATCAGCATCGCTCCTAAACCTTCTCCTGAGCCATCTGTATATACTGCATAATCTTGAGTGCCTGAAGGAAGTGCAAGAATGAACGCAGTCGTCAACCTTTCCTTCAATGTCTTGAAAGCTTGCCCGTATGAATCATCCCAAATGAAAGGAACTCCCTTCTGTGTCAATCATGTCAAATGAAGAACAACTCGTGAAAACCCGCCGATAAAGCGTCTGTAATAGCCCGCTAATTTGAGGAAGCTCCGAATCTGAGTGATTGTCTTGGGTTCCTCCCAAGACATGACTGCCTCAATCTTCGCAGGATCAACTGCGATACCTGCTCCAGAAATAACATGCCCAAGAAATGAGACCTAGAATAACCAGAACTCGCACGTGCTCAACTTGACATACAACTTGTGCTCTCACAATGTGTCCAAGACTATCTTCAAATCATTCGCGTAATCCCATTCATTCCAAGAATAAATCAACACATCATCAATGAATACCACCACAAACTTGTCCAAGTATGGACGTAAGATCATGCTCATCATCTCCATGAATGTTGTAGGGCATTGGTGAGCCCAAACAGCATCACTATAAACTCGTAGTGCCCATATCGAGTCATGAATGTTGTCTTCGGAATATCTGACTCTTGAATCCCTAGTTGATGGTAGTCAGATCAAAGGTCGACCTTCGAAAACACCATAGATCCCTGTAGCTGATCAAATAAGTCATCGATGCGTAGCAAAGGATAACGGTTTTTCACCGTTCTCTTGGTCAACTGTCTATAATTAATGCATAATCTCATCGATCCATCCTTCTTCCTGATAAAAAGAACTGGAGCACCTCAAGGTGAAGTGCTCGACCTCGCGAAATCCAAGTCAAGTACTCCTGTAACTACACCTTCAGCTCTCTCAACTCAACTGGTGCCATGCAGTAAGGAGCCATCGAGATCGGCTGTGTATCAGGTAATAATGTGATCTCAACCTCAATCTCTCTCTTTCTCAGGCGGCAAACCTGGTAAATCATCAAGAAATACATCAGTATGGTTTGGCATTACTCTGATGTCCTGGGTCATTGACTCATGATCGAACTTCTCTTGAACAAATGCTAAATATGAATCACATCCCTGATCAACAAGTCTCTAAGCTATCAACACTGAGATGTACTTCATTTTGGAGTCATATAATGTACCCTCAAAGGTAAACTCAAGTAAGTCTGGAATCCTGAAGACAACTGTCTTCCTAAAGCAATCGATTAAGGCATGATAAGATGACAACCAATCCATGCTTAAAATCAAATCAAACTCGTCAAGGTGTAATAGCAGACAATCTGCGATCATTTCATGACTGCCAATCAGCATCGGTAAGTCTCTGACTATCAGTAATGACGGACAACTAGCCACCTGGCCCATGGATGTGGTAAGGAGGATATAGTGCCTCTGCAACTCTGTCTAATGAAGCTAATAATCTCGAAGCAATGAAGGAATGTGTCGCTTCAGAATCAAATAAACATGGAAAGGTCGGCTCAAGACTGAGACTATACCTATCACCACAGTAGTTGTTGATCGTGTCTGCTCCTCGGTCACTACATGTAACTGACCCTGCCTAGATGGTACGGTGCTCGAATCGGCCACACTCTGTGTCTGTCTCTGCGACCTCCTAAAGTTGGAGTTCCTGCCACAGAAACTCCAAATACGTTGTGCCTGTGGTTGGGAAGGTTGTGGCTACGGTTGAGGCTCACTAGAAGCCTTAGGGTACTAAGACCGGTAGTGACCCCACTGGTTGAGTAGCATCACACGGATGAGATAGGCGTAGTAGTCGTGTCGGTGCTCCGAGTAGGTCCTGTCGAGGGTCTCTCTACTCTCTGCGACCCATATGATCGAGCTGAACTGGTGCCACGCCCGGCAGGTGCTCCTCCTAAAGTAGTCGCTGGTAATGAGTAAAAACCACCTGAAAATACTGAACCTGAAGGATGAAACCATATGGCTGATCTCTGTTGTTGGAACGACCGTCGCATCGGTCCGAATGAACGTTGTGGTGTGGGTATCGCTCCAGACGAACTCCCAAAACGTCTCTCTCTAATGTCCTCAAACTTCTATGCTGCATCAGTAGCCTCGGAGATAGATGCGAGACGTAATCTGGCCAGCTTCTCCTACACCTCTTCCCTCATACATCTGATGAACTTATCTAGATTCTCATTTGGAAAAGCAACGGTTGTTGGTGTGTCGTGACAGCTCGATGTAGCGAACAAAGTATTGTCTAGCTGTCATCCACCCCTGTCTGAGCTCTGTGAATAGTCAGCACTGGGACTCCTTCCACTTCCTAGAAAAGAAGTGGGATCTAAATTTCATCTCGAAATCGTCCCATGTGGGTTCACGTCCCATCTCTGGAACTGTCGCCTCCTACCATCTCTCGGCGAATGTTGTCAATGAATACTTCATAAAAGATAACCACGCATCTCGTGATGCGCGAATCATCTGAAGTACCTTCATCACTCTCTTTAGCCATTGTTCGGCTTCATTTGATGTCCCAGTGACCTCGAACATAGGCACATTGGCTCGCTGATAGGAAGTAAAAATCGATTGATGCATGCGAATGGCAGAGTGGTCAGGTGCAAACTCGTCGGCAAAAGGTACAAAGTCCTACTCCCTATCACAATCTCCATCCTCTGCTCCATGTGCTGGTATTTCCTCATGTGGATCATCAAACTGAGGCTGTTGTACCTCAACAGACGGAGGCTCGTCCTGTCGTGTTCCATCCTGAGATGGATAGTAAGTGAAATCAGAGAGCTCCTCGAATCTCATCTCGATATCAGTCACTTTGTCTGCAACCTCTGTTTGTTGAGCCAAGATCTGGTCCTGCTGGCCTCGTATGGCAGTCTGTTGTTGTTGGAGATCGGTGAGGGCGGTCAGGATGCGCTTTAAATGATCCATCATCTCCTGGTCAGCTCTGGATGTCATGGTTTTGCATGAGAACCAATATTATTAATCATAATAGTTGATGTTCGCTGACATTTCTAATGTACTTTTCTCTTCTTGGGATAATATATGAACATTAATTGCAATTGCTGACATCTGTGGTTATTGAATTTGAATGTCATATTTCCTTCTCGGACATGCGACAAGTCGGAGGACTGTCGCTATCCGAGAACTTAATACGATCGGAATTTTATACTGCGAATGTGTGTAGCGGGGTACTACGGCTCTGATACCAAAACTGTTACGCTCGCGGATCTAGGTTACTGTTTACACAACATTCACACTATTATATTTGCTATCGATCGCATTAGGTTACCTGAAATTTAGGGAAAATTTTCCGCGATTCGAAATGACATTCACATTACCATGGAATAATAAGTGCCACCAAATTCTCATTTGCATTAATTCCATATACATTTACACGTAACAGAAGAAACTGACAATTTCTACATATATCCCAAAATATCGAAGAAGAGAAAGAAAAACGTTTACATTATCATGTACAAAACTATAACATGCGTACCATCAAAAATGACTGCAGAAGCTCAGCATCCAGCTGTCAATCTACTGAGTCGCAGGCGCCTTGCCTACCATTCATGTTGGGAACAAGAGAAATGTCAACAAAAGAGTACAATCAAATTTGTTAAAATATAAAACATGTATTTCAGTGATTTCAAAAAGAAACAAGTAGACAGGTATTGCCATATAAATTTAACAAGCTACTTGCGTGGAAATCATGGCCTCAAATTTCAGCGAAATTCGGTTGAATTTCGCTTGAATATCGATATCCAGTCGAAATCGAAATTCGGTCGAAATGACCGAAATATGAGGGTCCTAGTACAAAAAATGACCGAAATTTCGATCGAAATTTGACCGAAATTCCATCAAGATTCTGTTTTGGCCGTCACCAAAATGGTGACCGAAACCGACATTTAAGGCCTTGATAGAAATTGGTTTTCAAGTTGTTCTAAATGTGAATCCCTTGCTCACCCATCACTCCTTAACTTTCCATATAATATTTTCATTTATTGATTATATGATATATGTAAGTTATCAACTTTTTACCACTTATAACTCATGTTGATGGATCTTGGTATTATAGATGATGAGTTTTTAATATGGTCTTTATCTTTATCTAATTTCTCAAGCCTAATGGATAGTCTGTGGTCCTTGTCTGAGTATGACCTCACACTATGACTCTAAGGTGTGAAGAATGCCTTAGGGTTGGGGTGCCTCTGTATGCATGTGATGGAGTATAATGCATCCTAACTAAGTTCCCAACACATCCACTAGCTTCTCCTAACATCCGTATTAGTAGTTCTAAATTCTGATCAAATGTCGGTGATTGATGATGAATTCTGTCTCTTGATCTTCTCCTTGCCAGTATCTACTGGCGGAACAATAAACAACTTCAAGAACAGTACCAATTCAACTGTAACCAAACTCAATTGTAACCAAACTTAACTGTAGCCAAGCTCAACTGTAACCAAACTCAAATGTACCTGACAACGATCTTTTCCTTGCCAAGAGACCTATTAGCGGAACAGTAACCAAAACTCAAGCGGTAAGGAAGCTTCTTAAGAGAATCTCCCGTCTCGCCCTTCAGTGGAAGTGTGGTCCAGGAGAGTGCTAGGCACACTCCCAAACTATGCCCCTGAGATGGGTGTGAGAGACTTTCCGAACTAAGTCACTTCAGAAAACTGGCCCGATCGGTACGAGCAAAAAGAGCTCGAAAAACAACACCAATCGTCCTCTGGCCTAGGTACCTTACTGAAACAAGGTCAACAGAACTGGTCAAAAACCTGGATCCTAACAAAGTGTAAAAACACTGCGAGCTTGATTAAAAATCGTAAAAAGGACTGGGATCATAGACCCTCGCACTAGGTTGTCGCTGTCTTAACTGGGCTTCCTATCTCCCGCCTAGCTGAGGGTCATCACGCCCTCGCACGATCAGGTGTAAGGGTTACCATGACCGGCACTATTAATTGTTATTCCTACTATTAATTGTTATTCCTGATTCTCATCAAATCAATTATTGTCCTTGATTGACATCTCAGATTAAATATATATATATATATATATATATATATACACACATACAGGTTCTTTTGGTTATCTTTTAATAATGTTATGTGTAGGTGTTACTCAGATTTTAAAATATGAAATGGAGCAATCTTATCTTATGTTTGACTCAATTCAAGAGCCGATATGAATGGATCGCCATTATTAATATTTAACAGGCACACTATCATAGAATTTATAGTTGTTGTTGCTAATGTCTCATATGAGTATACTTCTAATATATATGATATAATGTCTCTCACTGAGCCTCCTGTTATATAATTGCAGAGTTCCCTACAAGAATCAAGGCATTTGTTTGTCTTGTGATAGATGTGGCCTTTAGGTGAAATTTCAGGAATAGATATTGGTCCTGATTTAGAGGAGAAAGATGTTGAAATCCGATCTTTCGTATCCATAAGATTAGCTATGATTACATTCTGACAACTTACACTAACATTTCCTATAATATTTTTATTTATGACACTAACTGCTTGAGTATGCGTCATTATCATGTAGATGGGAAAATTGATCCTTACAAGATCGATTTACCCCATCCAGGAGTTTAGTCCCACATCTACCAGTGGTGGGATTTGGAGGCTCTGTGTAGGCTATATAAGAAGCCCCAGACCTCCTGTATCAGATGAGAAAGTGCAATGCATAAATCAGCCCTTTGAGGCGTTCTCCCGTTTTCATATTTCTTTATCTTTATTTCCCTGATACGCTTCCGCATTCCTATTTTTTAACATGGTATTAGAGCGGGTTCGATTCTCGAGGTTTTTCATGTTCTTATTTCTATTCGAGTTCGATGTTGATGTTGAAAATTTGTTTTTGAAAATTATTTGTTCAAAATTATGATATGTCCCAGTATTCTAGGGTTTATTTTTAAACCCTATTTTCTAGTGTTCTATTATGTTCTGTTTTGTTCGCTACCATCCTTCAGATCCATGTTGCCTCACTACCTCCCTACAAAGCCCTCGGCGCATCGCGGCATCTCCAGAAAGCAAGTTCATGGCCTCCTTCTCAGCAGGCCAACCCCCCAGGGCTCAGTCCATTATGGCGGCAATACAAATCTCTGTGCAAGACCTCTGGTGCTCCTCCCAGATCCCAGGCGGTGGATCCATGCGCCGCCCTTCAAGTTCTTACTGTCATCTTCTGCCACAGACCCGTTGGCGGAGCCCTATCTGCAGGAAGAGCCCCTTCTCTCCAGCTGCAGTTCTCAGCAAAAAAAATGGTGGCACCCCAGTGCTGCTCCTCCGCTCCTCGCCTCCAGGCGAGCCCCGACTTCTCTAGGGCTCCCTGTCGCTTGGTATATGGCCCGATCGTGCGACTCCAGGCGATTCCTCCTCGGCAATGCAACCCTAGGCGCCATATCGTGCGACGATGCTCGAACTCCATCACTAGCACGTCTCCCACCCTTTCTATGCACGAAGCCTCCCCTTCCAAGGATCTCCCAGGCGGCGACGGTCGCCTGCAACGAGCAGCTTCAGGCGGCATCGCCGTGCCACCACCTTCTATTGTCGGATCTCGATCTCCTTGCAGAACATGTCCGCAGGTGGCAACCCTGCCGCGCTCCCTTCTCCAGGCAGGAGCCCCCCATCACGTGCTCCTCCTCCCCGATCTGCTCTCGACGGTGTGAACATGAATAGGTTCCCACGATGGGAATCCTAGAGCTTCTGTGGGAACAAAGGACCTGAAGGCCCTTCCTTTATTTAAAAAAATGAATGAGAGATGGGAAGGTGCAGGCCTAACATCCCCTTTAAAAAAAGGGGAAGAGAAAAGGAGAAGAGAGACCCAAGTGAGCCATATGTATTGGATGAAGTGGGCCGTAAAAAATGCATGTAATTGTTCTAAAATAAAAAAAGGGAGAAGAGATATCGTACAAAAAGATTGTATGAAAAAAATTGAGGGGAATAGCCGTAGAAAAAAGATGAACGGCTTATTTAGTTTTCTTTATTCATCATCATTGTTGTCTTCTCCCAACTTGGTCGATGTCTTCTTTCCGACAAGTATGGGAGAAAGGGGGAGTATTGTGTAGAGTCACAGGTCAGATGCCAAATTCTAGACAAGCCAGTTTTTCAGACTCCGGTTCAATTTCAGCCTCGATGTCAGATTGGTTCCGAGTCTTCAGTTTCAGACACGCACATGTATGCGGTCTTCTTTTCAGATGTGCACATGTTTGCCATCATTGTTTGCGGTCCCCATATTTTGTGTTTTAGCCAGGATTTTCATGTGATCCATAGGGACTTCAGAAGAGAGATCCCATTCCCTATGCCATGTGGGCTAGGGTTTTCATGTGGTTTCACAGGGGCTCCAGAGTAGAGATCCCATTCTTTGAGCCAGTGTGGGAGATATCCAGTTCTCCGGCGAGGAGATTTTTTAGACTCCATTCTCAGCGATCGTGGACTCCGACGAGGATGTCTCCACGTCTTTTTCAGTTCGGCCCTTTCAGTGATGGAGCAATTATCCACATATTGTGGCGGGCCAGAGTACTCCGACGAGGAGACTCATTTTCAGTTGCAGTGACTCTGACAGACGCAGTACAGAGCACATGCTCTCCGACGAGGAGATTCAGTTTGACTCACACTCCAGCCCGTTCCGTTCGTCCTCCTTACCTGCACAGCATGAGAAGCAACGTCCTTGACAGCAGCCGACAGTTGTACGCGTTGAATTGATATTCTCTGTAGTGTCTTGTATTGTAAGTTGAGATTTCTTTCTGTTGTCCAAGCTGAGCATTACATGATCCAGCTTGAGGGGGAGTGTTAGAATATGCGTCATTATCATGTAGATGGGCAAATGGATCCTTTCAAGATCCATTTACCCCATCCAGGAGTTTAGTCCCACATCTATCAGTGGTGGGACTTGGAAGCTCTGTGGAGGCTATATAAGAAGCCCCAGACCTCCTGTATCAGATGAGAAAGTGCAATGCATAAATCATCCCTTTGAGGCGTTCTCTAGTGGTTTCATCCCGCTCCTAGTGAGCAGGGTTCCACGTTAAAATCCCGATGTTCCATATTTCTTTATCTTTATTTTCTGATACGCTTCCGCATTCCTATTTTCTAACACTAACATCATCCTATAATATTTTTACTTATGAGAAGCTCCTCAGAATGTACCCACTTAATGGTCTAGTCACTAGTGGTAGTGCAGTGTGTCTACCACACAAAAGACCAAGGTTCAAATCCCACTCTTGCACGGGTTGCATTAGGTAGTCGACGGCCAGCGTAAAAAAATAGTTGAATCTTTCAACATGGATTTGAGCAAGAATCCATGTAGCCGACCCTACTTATAGTGGGAGAAGGCTTAGCACTTTATGAGAAGCTCCTCAGAAATGTTCATGGCCCAATATCACATTTAATATCAAATCACAACATCTGAGCCCATCGGCTAAAAGTTCAGAATTGAACAAACTGAAAAAATTCAAACTTAATTCTTTCTCAGTTTCTGGTCTGCTAATGTACTGTATACTCAATCTTCTTATATGAATTTTACATATAAAACCAAAAAAAATGTTTCAAAGTATGAAATTAAGATTAGAAGGAAAACAACATCTTCTTATATGAATTTTACATATAAAACCAAAAAAAATGTTTCAAAGTATGAAATTAAGATTAGAAGGAAAACAACGATTACTTTGTCCTTTGTCCGATGAGAAGGATTCTCATGGGGACCCATAATTGGCAGTAACATCTTTATAAGTTAAAACAGTTCAAATTCTTTTCAACATAAAAAAATACAGAAAATTAAACTTTCTATGGACAACTAATAAAAAAGAAAGAGAGTTTTTTTTACAGGTGACCGATTTAAATAAACACACTTTTTTAGATCCTTGACAAAGAACCCAGAATCTAATATTTAGACACATAATAACTCTATACATGTGTAGTATATAAAATTCTTATTTTTATTGTTTTAAATCAGAACAATATAGCAAATATACATAATCAGGCAACTTCCTCGGTTATAAACATCAAACCATTGTGTGAGGTCAAAATATATTTGCATGCATTAAAACTCCCCTTACATAAAAAAAGACAAAACCGTATCATTACAAGTATTTACTGGTTCCCAGTTAAACTTATCTGAGCAGATCTAAGATTTCTAGATTGAGAGGTTTATTTCTTTAGACAAAAATCCAATTTCCCAGCAAACATGAGATCAGTTGTACCAAGGTTACAAAAGTCGGTAGTCGGTACTCGTTCGGTCGGATCACTGACTAAGGATTAATCGGTAGTCGGGCGATTAATCGGATTTAGTCGGGCTTTAATCGGCTTTGATTTTTTAAATATATAAACCATATATATATTATTATATATTTACATAGATTGATATATTTTTTTACTATCATAATGAATCAAAAGAAGTAATTGAATTTAAATAAAATACTAAGCGTATTAGAGTAAGTTTTCTATAAGTTTGCTTTAAAAAAAGTAAAAAAAACATGCTATCT
Source organism: Ottelia alismoides (assembly GCA_037367405.1). Lineage (NCBI taxonomy): Eukaryota > Viridiplantae > Streptophyta > Magnoliopsida > Alismatales > Hydrocharitaceae > Ottelia > Ottelia alismoides. The sequence goes on along the minus strand of JAZKJV010006969.1, from coordinate 33,277 downwards.
CCAAGCAAAAATTGGTTGACTAGTGGACCTAGTCGGATTTAGTCGGTATTCGGTCGGCCACCCCCACTGACTAGACTAGTCGGACCTACTAGTCGGGCTAGTCGGGTGACTTTTACAACATTGAGTTGTACAGAACACATGTATGGAAGCAAAGAGGGACCGGAGATGGTACCTCAAAGATCCCCAAATTGGAGGATCAAATTGCAGGCAAGGGCTCCAATCAAAGAGAGGTGCAGAAGCTTCGGATGTTGCAAAATGGGGCTCCAGCTGCAACAGCTATAGATATACCAAAAAGTGGAGAAACGGTGTGTGTGCGGGGGTGGGGGGGGGGGTTGTGTTATAAATAAAGAGGAGAGGGTGTTTGGGTGTTGCGAAGTAGAGGTATTAGGGGTTATGTGTTGGCTTGTGTGATGGACATGTGTAATTTTATTTATTTATTTCAGAATATCATTTAGCATTCTCTTATATAGATACCAAAGTCATCTGTATTTGCACTGTGCGCTGATTCTGATGATCAATAGCTTGTTTTGATCGTCTCTGAATGACGATCAAAATGAGTATAATATTCATACTTTTCTGATTCAAGATGGATACAGAAATTGGCGAAATACAGTCTCGATTTATGATTAAATTTCTCAGATTTAAATGATCAAACGACCTCCGAGATCGACAGACGGTCGATTTTGTTGGTCTTATTTTGTCGAGACGAATTTTATGGTGGTCTCGGATTATTTACGGTTCCCTATTGTGTGGCGCCTTTTCTGGTGTCATGCTTTACGATGCAAATGATTTCTGATCGATTGATCCCAAATAAATTTTGATTTACGATCTAGTAATCAGTTCGGATCATTTAATATTGAACGATAGTTTTATTGGATCAAATAGATATTAATTGGGTCGGGTTCGGATTATTCTGATATGGATGTCACAAGTATAGAGAGATTATAAGCTCTATAAAGCTGTTGGAAATCAAGTTAGGGATAAAATAAACGTTCAAAACTTTCTTGAAAAATCAAGTGATCAATTAGTTAAAGTGAAATGATCCATCATATTGACAAGTGATCGATCAATCATAAGCTGTTAAGTAAACAGTCAAGCGATCGTTATTAAATTAGAATACAAAAAGAATTTTAGTAAATCATTCCAAGTTCGATCAAAATATAGGCCATACGGTAAAGTGATCGATCAGTTGATATATAGGGATCAATAATAAAAAGTGATCGATTGGTCAACATTGGTGATCGATCAGTACAGTGTTCATAAAGTGATCGATCAGACTGGGCATATACGTGCAAATCGTCAAATTGAATGGGAACTTGACATGCGTTATGAATACATATGTAAGCATATATATCTGTCGACCTTTACAACTACAAGCAATATTACAAGCGAAAATAAGTTAAAACGTGAGGTTCTTTGGTCAAAACGTGTGTTCGTCACTTGGAGCTTATCACTTGGAGCTTGAAACATGTATATTGATCAATCCTGTAAGATGTAAAGACAAATAAATATGAGTGCCTATCGATAGTTGTGCTGTGTGTCATTACTAAAATGATTGCTTAGGATATATTATGCTAACATATATTGATATCAGCGAAGGCATTATATCAAGACATGCCTATATTAATGATTTTTTTCACCAACATTGTATAATCATTCAAACTTGTTGGAACTTTTAGTGCACTTAACTTCGTCCTTTTATTTAATAGCTTATTGCGGAAGCATGGGATGCCGGGGGCCTATATCAAGTTGGGGTTTTTCCACACTGGAACATTTGGTCAGAATGGAATGGGAAGGTATGCCAAATGTATTATGTTGATCACATGCTACGAACTTTAAGGTGGCATAACTCGCTTAGTTATTTGAAAGGACAGCACTAATCAAACTGTATATGCCACACTGCGCTATAAAAATTGTCATCTAGTATTGTTTAAACTGTCGTCCATAGAGTACTTGGAGCATCGTTATTTTGTCATTATTCTGTCCAAAAGGTCAAGCATATATGCTAGGCTCACATAATTATGTTTCAACATTAGGCACCACATAATTATGGATAATGTACACAAAGAATGTCTTCCTTCATTGCATTGCCATATTCTTTGGTACTTGCCTTTTATGGGATGTAAGGGAGAAAATTTTGCAAAACTAATGCCATATATTATGCTTGTCTAGCCTTTGGAAAAGAAGCCAACGGTAGGTTGAATGTCATAAATTGTAGCCTTTGTAGTCTATTTGAAATTATTGAACAATGAATGATCAAGTTCCCTATGTAATTTAGGGGTTTTCTTGGACAAGTTAGGGTTTAGTAGATGTTAAGGGAGACACCTATGAGTACATGCCCATTCCTAGTTAGGTTTCCTAGAATAATCTATTGTGATCTAGTTTCAAGCACTGCATCAAACTTATTTTGTGGGGATTTTCCTTTTTATCACAACTTTTCAAGTATGTATGTGGTTTCCGGTTGGATATGGGTTTGTTATAATATATTGTTTGCAATGCCAGTACCGTGACATGGTCTATTTGAATTTATTGAACAATGAATGATCAAGTTCCCTGATGTAATTTAGGGGTTTTCTTGGACAAGTTAGGGTTTAATAGATGTTAAGGGAGACACCTATAATTCCGTGGAATTTCCACGGCAGATAGAGCCACTGTAAATCTCTGAAAGTCCCTTGTTAGACGATGAATAGTTAAGTTTCCTAGAATTAATATATTTTGATCTAGTTTCAAGCACTGCATCAAATTTATTTGTGGGTATGTTCCTTTTTATCACAACTTTTCAAGTATGTATGTGGCAGCCGTTTGGATATGGGTTTGCTATAATATATTTTGTGCAATGCCAGTACCGTGACATAGTCCGACAGTTCATCAAGGGAACAGATGGCTTTGCAGGGGATTTTGCCAAGTGCCTTTGTGGAAGTCCAAACCTCTATCAGGTATATATTCTTAAGTTGAATTCAGTAGCTATACTTACTTTCTCCGGTGTTGATTCTATTATATTAAAAGGATCTGCCACAAGACAATCTTCCAATATGCCTTTTGACTTTTCTTAATTTCAAAGCTTTTACTATTTACAAAGACATGATTTTATCGGCCATGGGTTGAATGTTTCTCATTGATGGATGCAGGCTAGCCATCTATTTGGTGGCACTTTCTCCTCATATCCTCATGCAGCCTGTGACCATTCTTTGGGCTGAATGGGCATCCATTCCATATGATTCCATATCTTATTTTTAAAAAATATACAAACATTCTTAGAAGAAACTCACCAGGCAGTTTATTGGTGTCCTGATAGGTCTGACCAGTTAACGCTCCCTGATCCATGTCAAAGAAATGAACTAGTTGTTAGTCATGCTTCTTGTTGGGTCTACAGTGGATTTCAAGGTTATTTAGGAAAACATGGAGAATAGTTTACTTTTGATGCTTCCTTAATAATATTGTTGGGAAACGTGAATGAGATGTTCTATTCCATAGCCCTAGGCTCTCTTATATAGGAGAGTAGCCTGTGGGTAAATTACATAAAGAGAATAATAAGAAAATAAAATAACAAAGAGATACAGTTTATTCAATATGCAACACTCCCCCTCATGATGGAGCATAGATGTCAATCATGCTCAGCTTGGAAGCACACTTCTGAAATGGACCTCGTAACAATGCCTTGGTGAATATGTCTGCAGTCTGGTTCTCTGAAGTAACATGAGATGTGGCAATGAATCCTTTCTGAATCATATCACGTATGAAGTGACAATCCACCTCAATATGCTTGGTCCGCTCATGGAATGCAGGGTTGTTTGCAATAAACAAAGCAGCCTGATTATCACACTCCAAGTTCATAGGAAGTGGTACATCTAAGCATAAATCTGTCAGCACCGCTTTCACCCACATCATCTCTGTAGTAGCCTGGGCCATAGCCCTATATTCGGATTCAGCACTAGATCTAGCTACCACAGTTTGTTTCTTGCTCCTCCATGAGACTAGGGCATCTCCAACATAGACAGCATACCCTGAGGTGGACTTCCTATCCTTAGGACATCCTGCATAGTCTGCATCTGCGCATGCTGAGATAGAAATCCCCTTTCCTTTCTTGAATAGCAGACCTGCACCTGGAGAAGATTTGAGATATCTAAGTATCATATGTATTGCATCCATATGCACCTGGCGTGGTTGCTCCATGAACTGGCTCACACGGCTCACTGCAAATAATATATCTGGCCTAGTGATCGTGACATCTAACAGTTTGCCTACCAGTTCTCTATATCTTCTCCTGTTCACCTCCTCTGTGTCATCATCATACAGCTTCATGCTAGGGTCCATTGGTGTCGTAGCAGGTCGACACCCTAGCATACCTGTCTCACTCAGTAGATCTGTAACATACTTCCTCTGTGACATGACTAATCCATACGGATTTCTGGCAAATTCCAGCCCCAGAAAATATCTAAGGACTCCCAGGTCCTTGGTGACAAACTCGGTCCCCAGCCTTTCCTTTGCTTGCTTAATGCCCTGGTCATCATCACCTGTAATCAAGATATCGTCAACATAAACCATGATTACAATGATACCTCTCGCCGTCTTCTGTACAAACAAGGAATGATCAGCATTGGAGCGTTTATATCCTTGTTTCTCAAAGAGGTCTGACAGCTTCTGGAACCATGCTCTGGGGCTCTGCTTAAGGCCATAGATGGCCTTATGTAATCTGCAAACCTTGGAACACTCCCCCTCAACAGCAAAACCTGGTGGCTGTTGCATATAGACTTCCTCCTGCAAATCTCCATACAGAAATGCATTCTATACGTCCAGTTGATAGAGTGGCCAGTCTCTAGTAACTGCAACTGATAACAGGATCCGTAGAGTGGAATGACGCGCCACAGGGGAGAACGTGTCAAGGTAATCTACCCCATATGTCTGTGTGAATCCCCGTGCAACTAGGCGTGCCTTGTACCTGTCAATGGAGCCATATGCATTGTGTTTAACTGTAAACACCCATTTGCAACTCACCGGGCTGACATCTGGAGGTATAGTAACCAAACTCCAGGTTCCTCTAGACTGAAGTGCCGCCATCTCTTCCTCCATTGCTAGCCGCCATCTAGAATCCTGCAAAGCATCATGGTGGTTCCGTGGAATGTCTGTAGCTGAAAGTGCCAATGCAAACATCCTGAAGTGTCCAGATAGCCTCTCAAAAGACACAACTGCTGATACTGGATATTTGGCACAGCTTCTCTTCGGCTTGCGTAGAGCGATTGGAACATCCAGATCCTCTGTGTTATCACCATGCTCCTGTAATGCATCCTGCTGAGAAATGTCGTCAGATCCATCAACATTAATATTTTCATTACATACCATAGGCGAGCTAGTTGACTGGTCAAGACCATGAGCTGGAGTAGGCCTGCGGGTGTAATGGAATGGTAGCGGGGATATTGTTGATGGCGGTGGTGGTGGCGGTGGTGATGGTGGTGACGGTGGTGTTGTTGGTGGTGCCATGAATACGGTATCAGGAGATATAGGTGGTGGCTGTATGTTTCCGGATTCTGAAAAATACATAATAGATTCAAAAAATGTAACATCTGCACTGATTATATACCGCCGACGCACAGGATCAAAACACTTGTACCCCTTTTGAGTTCTGGAGTACCCCACAAAGACGCACTTGACAGCCCTAGGAGAGAGCTTGTCAGTACCAGGCGACAACTGATGGACAAATGCAACTGACCCAAACACACGAGGGGTAAGAATAAACAAATCCTTGTCAGGGTAAATGAGTGAAAAAGGAATCTGTTCATTCAAGACAGACGAAGGCATACGGTTGATAAGGTAACATGCAGTAAGTACTGCATCACCCCAGTAGGAGTACGGAACATGACTCTGAATAAGAAGAGACCTTGTGACATCAAGAAGGTGACGGTGTTTTCTTTCAGCAACCCCATTCTATTGAGATGTATGAGCACAAGATGTTTGGTGAATAATCCCTTTTGAAGAGTAGTAATTGGCTAGAATGTTGGTGCACAACTCTAAAGCATTATCACTTCTCACACTCTTGACAGAAGTGGAAAAAACATTTTGAATTTCATTAAGAAAGTGGATAATAATGTTTCCTGCTTCAGATTTATTTTTCATTAGAAAGACCCATGACGCTCTAGAGAAATCATCCACAAATACAATATAAAACCTGTGTCCGTGATGATCGGGAACACGACTCGGACCCCAGACATCGACATGAAACAACTCAAACTTGGAGTTACTACTCCGACCTTGACTACTGGGAAAAGACGACCTGTGATGCTTTCCCAACTGACATGCCTCACACTGGATAGGTGTGTGAGAGAGACCATAGGGTAGAACTAGACGCAACTTCTGAAGCGGTAAATGACCAAAGCGCAGATGCCACAGGAGAGGAGATACTTGTCCAGCAGGAGAGGATGTGGTTCCAGCAAATGGGTTCTGGTTCAGTCGATAAAGGCCTCCTTGCTCATAGCCATGACCAATCACGTTGCCCGTACGGATGTCCTGAAAAATCAAAGAAGATGGATCAAAAATAGCTCGACAATGGAGATCCTTCGTAATCTGACTAATTGAGTGTATCCTGTAAGTATGCTCTGGTCGCCACATAGATGATGTGTAGCGCCCGAGTCCATGATCCACGACAATGTATCAGATCTACTACTGTGGAGTGCAAGTGTACTACCTGAAGTACTAGTAGAAGCAGAGGCAGAAGCAGCAGCATCAGTATGACTCTCTGTAGTCGGTTCTGGACCTGATGGTGGGATAATGCCCCTGAGGCGGGCAACTAGATCATCAAATCGTTGATCCAGTATAGCAGCAGATGGGGGCTCTATCTGCTCAGCGGCTCGTGCAGATGCAGGGAATCCATGCTTTGAGTAGCATGTGTCTTCAGTATGTCCGACTCGGTGACAATATGAGCATGTTGGCCTAGTGCGACCACCCCTTCCACGAGGAGTACGTCCACGGCCCTGGTGAGAAAACCACGGTCTCTGTTGGCCGCCATAGCTGAGGGATTCTGACTCGCAGCTGCTGAAGGTACTGTGATCCTGCTCAATCTGTGAAAAGCTTCCTCCATGGGAGGAATAGTCGAGTCCGCCAAAATCTGTGAACATGCTGCCTCATACTCTGGATCAAGTGCAGCGAGAAACACACCCACCATCGTCGCATTCCTGTATGTCTTCTGCTGTTCTGGCGTGGCGGTAAGAGGCATGAAGCTATAAAGCTTCTCAAACATCCCTCTCAATGATGTATAGAGAGAATGTAAAGGACGGCCGTTCTGCTTTATTGTGAATATATCATGTTGTAGTTGCAGGATCTTCGTCTCATTCTTCTCCTGAGAATATGTCGCTGCCAGGATATCCCACATGTCTTTCGCTGTGGGTTGATGTAGAATGTCATTGGCAATTTCAATAGCCAATGTGCCGGATAGCCAGACCTTGGCATATGCATCATCAGCCTCCCATGAGGCATGGACTCCAGTCTTCTCTGCAGGCTCGGGCTCGGTAAGAATGTGCTTCTTACCTGTAGACTTCATCATACTCATGAACTGCATTGCCCACAGTTCATAGTTCGTACCATCCATCTTGACAATGGGCGCTGGACCACGAAATGCGCCCATAGACGGGATATCTGCCTTGCTGTCTGACATACTGGAGACGGAAGACTGGAGCGACTGACAGAAGATAATCTTTGTCTACAATGACATAGACGGGATTAGTTGTGTATGTAGACGTCAAGCAACTATCCCCATGAATATGTGCGCGCTACGGTCTGGATACGGTCTGGATACGCGCGCACAAAGTTCACACGCAGGGGCGACAAGAATACGCTACCCGCGTGTGCAACTGAGACGAAAAGACGCACAGTACGCTACTGCAACGCGCACGGATCTCACGCACCAATGCGCACCAATGCGCACAGATGCGCACAGGAGCGCGCAGGCGCAGGGCTGGAGCGCGCAGGCGCCAAGGAATGCGCAAGGGCTGCGCAGGGGCTGCGCAATGGCTGCGCAGGGGCTGCGCACAGCGCGTGAGGGCTGCGCAGGAGATGCGCACAGCGCGTGAGGGGCTGCAGAGCGCGCAGGGGATGCGCAGGTGATGCGCACAGGCGCGTACGGCAGAGGCGGCGGCGTTGGAGGCGCGCCGATCGAGAGAGAGAGAGAGAAGAAGAGGGCCGGCGGGTGGGGTGGTTTAGGGTTAGGGTTTCGAGAACTCCGGTCTAGGACCGTCGCTCTGATACCATGTTAGGAAACGTGAATGAGATGTTCTATTCCATAGCCCTAGGCTCTCTTATATAGGAGAGTAGCCTATGGGTAAATTACATAAAGAGAATAACAAGAAAATAAAATAACAAAGAGATACAGTTTATTCAATATGCGTCAACAAATATTATTTACTATTTCTTCGAGAAGCCAAAGGATAGTCATAACCTGAGGGTTGCCATCTTGGTTTTATTGAATATAAAAGCACAAAAAAGCAAACACAACACTTTTACAACATTTCATCAACACAAGTGATGTGGGGCATGACGGAGGACCTTGTGTGCTGTGTATTGAGAAGCATCTATGGTATCGGAGGTTTTCTCACGAGCAACACTATTCGAGCGCCATTATCTCTTTGGCAAGGAATTCTTCAGATTCTTCCTTAGATGCGACACCTTCTACGACCGGTTGGTAGTGGCGAGATCTTCCGCTTCTGGTTGCACAACTGGACCGGGCTCTAAATGTTGGGTTGTAACATCCGAATCCGCACAAACCCGAACCCGATTCGATTAAGGTCCATTTAACCCAATAAAGTTGTCAGTCAGCATTAAATGACCTAAAACGATCAATTAATCATGAATCAAAAGTCGTTCGGGTGAAATCGACCAAAAACCGATCACACCGTAATGCGTGTCCGAAAAAGCCGCGACACAAATTCGGAAACCGCGAATTAAACCAAGACCACCTAAAAATCCGATTCGACGAAACAAGACCAACGGAATCGACCGTTCGTCAAACGGAGGTCGTTTGATATTTTAAATTCACAAAATTTAAATCCAAACCAAAACCATATCTCGAAAATTTTGTGCATCCAAACCCGATCGAAAGTATATCAATATTATACTCATATTGATCGTCGTCCAGAGACGATAAAATCAAGCCATTACACGTCAAAATCGGAGGCTTGAAGTGCGCATACGGGCATTTTAACATCTTAAACAAAAAATAAAATAGAAAATATAATTAAATTATCTTGGTCTGTACAGCAGCAGACACATACGTGATATTTTTTTGTCTCTTCTTTTTCTCCTTCTTTCCATTTGGCCTCATGGCCCCACTTGTCAACATAAAGGGGCATCATCTCCCTTATTTATACCGACCCCTTTCCCTTCATTTTGTTCCCAAATTTCTACCCAACATAACCACCGAAAGAGATCACAGTTCCATCCTCCATTATTGCTGGAAGTCCCCTCCTGCTGGAGATTTCTCAAGTTCTATTGTCATTTCTCAAGTTCTACAAGATCCTGGAGCCTTGGATCTGCTCCTAGACTCTTGAAATTGCTACATGCATGTGGTGATCTCTCAAATAGGAGATCAAAGAGGTACCATCCTAACCTTCTTTTGCTGCCATGCATGCTAAACTTTTTTCCTGCTATCCAGGTAGCTTTATAAATATATATACATGTGGGTATAGGATGTTTTCTTTTCTTTTGCTACATGCATGTGGTGATCTCTCAAATAGGAGATCAAAGAGGGTTTTAGGAAGTGAATGGGAGTATAATTTGCATCTTAAAGTCATGTAATTCTTGTGTGGTTTTCAAGAAGATGATGGTCTGTCGTTTGCAGTAATATTCTTTGGAAGGAAATGAGTTGCTACAGTTCTAGGGGAAAATTTATCACCATATCTTTATCAACCTGTTGCCAGATATCAATTTTTGTTCTAGATATTTCACATTAGTCAAAATTTGGAATTTCCCTGCTTATTTTTTTATTAAAGGTCTGTTTTCTTTAACTCAACCCTGTATGCGACTATTCTTAGCTAGAAAGCAACATAACTTGCATGCCCGTACATATGAGCTGCAATATCTAGTTATTTTTCATGGGTAGCACCTGACTTTTCCTTTTAACAATTTAACCTTAATTTACGAGGGATAGGGAGGAAAGTGTAGAGAAAGAAATTAGGAATAAGTAGAAAATTTGGACAGAATCTGCTCTTGCCAAAAAAAATAAGCAGGGAAATTCCAAATTTTGACCAACGTGAAATATCTAGAACAAAAATTGATATATGGCAAACGGTTAATAAAGATATGTTGATAAATTTTCCCCTGGAACTGTAGCAACTCATTTCCAGAACTGGATTCCAAATAATATTACTGCAAACGACAGACTATCATCTTCTTGAAAACCACAGAAGAATTACATGGCTTTAAGATGCAATTTATACCCCCATTCACTTCCTAAAACTCTCGTGGCACTGCCATCGAACAAAAGAAAAGAAAACATCCTATATCCAGATGTATATATATTTATAAAGCTACTTGGATAGCAGGAAAAAAAAGTTTAGCATGCATGGCAGCAAAAGAAGGTTAGGATGGTACCTCTTTGATCTCCTATTTGAGAGATCACCACATGCATGTAGCAATTCCAAGAGCCTAGGAGCAGATCCAAGGCTCCAGGATCTTGTATAACTTGAGAAACGACAACAAAACTTGAGAAATCTCCAGCATGAGGGGACTTCCAGCAATAATGGAGGATGGAACTGTGATCTCTTTCGGTGGTTATGTTGGATAGAAATTTGGTAACAAATTAAGGGAAAGGGGTTGGTATAAATAAGGGAGATGATACCCCTTTATGTTGACAAGTGGAAGGCCATGAGGCCAAATGGAAAGGAGAAAAAGAAGAGATAAAAAATATCACGTATGTGTCTGCTGTTGTACATACAAAGATAATTTAATTATATTTTTTTGTTTAAGATGTTAAAAATGCCTGTATGCGCACTTCGAGCCTCCGATTTTGATGCGTAATGGCTTGATTTTATCGTCTCTGGACGACGATCAATATCAGTATACTGATACTTTCGATCGGGTTTGGATGCCCAAAATTTTCGAGATATGGTTTTGGTTTGGATTTAAATTTTGTGAATTAAAATATCAAACGACCTCCGTTTGACGAACGGTCGATTCCGTTGGTCTTATTTCGTCGAATCGGATTTTTAGGTGGTCTTGATTTATTTCGCGGTTTCCGAATTTGTGTCGCGGCTTTTTCGGACATGCATTACGGTGTGCCCGATTTTTGGTCGATTTCACCCGAACGACTTTTGATTCACGATTAATTGATCGTTTTAGGTTATTTAATGCTGACTTACAACTTTATTGGATTAAATGGACCTTAATCGGATCGGGTTCGGGTTTGTGCGGATTCAGATGTTACAAATATAAAAACCTCAAAGGGAGTCTCATCCTCGAGACTCGGGTCAAGGTCATTGAGTGTCTTGTTTGGATTTCATATGGCCATAAAGACCTCAAAGGATTTTGAACCCATAAAAGCCTCAAAGGAAAAACAGGCCATATATTTTAACATATATCTAGTTACAAAAGTTTATTTTGCTAATTACCTCAGAAAAGCTATGGATATCGTGTTCGCATGTCAGCTTCGGTCTCCCGCGTTGCTTCTTCAACGTTGTATCGATGCCACAACACCTTGACCAATGGAATCTCCTTGTTGCGAAGCTTCTTTACAGCACTGTCAATTATCTACACTGGCTTCTCTTCGTATGTCAAATCTGGTTCCACGTCTAGATTCTCGTAACTGATGACATGTCGAGGATCGTACACATATTTCCTTAAGTTGGATATGTGGAATACATCGTGTATAGCTGACAGATGTGGAGGAAGGACAACTTGATAGGCCACCTTCTCTACACGAGCAAGAATCTCGAAAGGTCCAACATATCGCGGCGCCAACTTGCCACGAATACCGAATCTCTGCGCTCCCTTCATGGGAGATACTCGCAAAAATACCCAATCTCCGACCTGTAATTTATAGGAATTTCATTAGTATGAGATTTGGTTAATTTCAACATGAGTAAGAGAAAGGATTGGATACCTGAAACTCCAGATCTCTTCTCCGTCGGTCTGCATAGCTTTTCTGGTAGCTTTGTGCTGTCAGAAGCTTCCGTCTCACAATATCAACAACCCTCGCGGTCTCCTCCAAGGGATCTACGAAATAGAGAGCATGATCACCTACCTCACGCCAACTGAGAGGTGTAAGGCATCTCCGCCCGTATAAGGCTTCGAACGGTACCATGTTGATACTGGAATGATAGTTGTTGTTGTACGTGAATTCCACCAATGGCATATGGTCCTTCCAGGACCCTTTCCACTCCAAAGTGCATGTGCGAAGCAAATTCTCTAGTGTCTGTATGGTGCGCTCACTCTGACCGTCGGTCTGTGGATGATAAGCATAACTCATCTTCAGCTCTGTCTGTAGTGCTGACATGAACTGGTGCCAATAATGCGAAGTAAACCTCGAATCCCTGTCAGACACCACCTCTCGTGGTATACCATGTAGCCTGATGATGTTATGCACATATATATGTAGAGTCACAGGTCTTGTTCCAAGATTCAGATGTCAGATTTTCCAGACCGATCAGATGTTCAGACTCTATAAATTTCAGATTCAGACTCGACGATGACGCATGCCAATCATTTGTCATTCTTGTTGGTCGGCCAGAGCTTTCATGTGAGCCATAGGGACTCCAGAGCAGAGGACTATTCCCTATGCCATTAAGGGCAAGGGTTTTCATGTGGTATCATAGGGACTCCACAGTAGAGTACCATTCTCTGAGCCAGTTTCACACTCCAGCCCGTTCGTCCTCCTCACATGCACGCCATGAGAAGCAACGTCCTCGACTGCAGCAGTTGTGCGCGTTGGGTTGATATTGTCTGTAGTGTCATGTATTGTGAGTTGAGTTTCTTTCTGTTTGTCCAAGCTGAGCATTGCATGCTCCAGCTTGAGGGGGAGTGTTAGAGTATTTGGAGCATGCGTCACTTATGTAATAGGTGGGTAAATGGATACCTCCAGGATCCATTTACCCCACCACTGAGTTTAGTCCCATACCGCCTAGTGGTGGGACTTGGAGGTCCTGTGGAAGCTATATAAGGAGCCCCAGGCCTCCTGTAACAGATGAGAAATTCAATAGAATATCCGCCCCCTTTGAGGGCTTCTCCCGTGGTTTCATCCCGCTCCTCACGGAGTAGGGTTCCACGTAAAATCCCGCTGTTCTTTATATTTTGTTTATCTTTTTCCATGTTACGCTTCCGCTTCCGATTTTCTAACAGTACCTGTTGGGAGAAAATAAGCAACTGATTATTCAAGAGAACCCTGGCCTCTCTTATATAGGGAGAGACCTAATGGGTAAAGTACATAGTAGTCCAGAGAACAATACGGAAATACTAAACAGTACATAACACATATAATAATAATACTCTCTACACTCCCCCTCAAGGTAGAGCATAGATGTCGATCATGCTCAGCTTGGAAGAACATCTCTGGAAGGGTCCTCTGAGCAACGGCTTGGTAAGTATATCAACAGTCTGATCCCCTGAGCTCACATGAGATGTAGAAATCAAGCCTCTCTGGATCAAGTCTCTAGTGTAGTGACAGTCAACTTCAATATGCTTTGTTCTCTCGTGGAATGCTGGATTGTTGGCAATAAACAATGCTGCCTGATTGTCACATAGAAGTTGCATATGTACAGGTACGGCTACATGTAGATCCTCTAGTACAGATCGAACCCACATCATTTCCGTGCTTGCTTGCGCCATGGCCCTATATTCAGATTCTGCACTGGACCTTGCCACAACGGTTTGCTTCTTGCTTTTCCAAGAGACCAAAGAGCTCCCAACAAAAACGACGAACCATGAGGTTGACTTTCTATCCTTAGGGCAACCTGCATAATCAGCATCTGCACATGCTGAAATAGATAGATCTGTGCCCTTTCGGAATAGCAACCCTGAGCCTGGAGAAGATTTTAGATACCTTAGTATCATGTATATGGCGTCCATATGAACTTGCCTTGGCTGCTCCATAAATTGACTCACCCGGCTTACTGCAAAGGCAATATCAGGTCGAGTGAAGGGTATAATTGTTATTGCAAAAGTTATATAACTGTTATTGCAGAAGTTAAGAATGTCACGATAGAAACCCAAGTTTAAAACGGTAAATATTTGAAAGAAATTTGTGCAATTTTACTCTATAAAATAGTAATTTTCTTTCGTTTTCTTCTCTCTCCTCGTCTTCTAAACCCTCCAAACTCTCCGCTCCCACGGCGGAGAGATTGCTCTTCTCCACCCGCAGCTATGGCCATCAGCCACCGCTTACCCTCCGCCTTCCCCCCTCCCGTCCTCTCCTTCTTCCTCCTTCTCCCTATCGTCGGCTCCAGTCCACCTCCCGCTGCGGTGGAGCTCAGGCCGTCGGCCCCGTTCCGATTTGCAGTATTCGCGTCTCTAAATCCCGATTTCTCGAGAGGCAATCGATCCTTTACATATTTCTTTTGTAATTGGAGTTCGTTGATGCACTTCCCTGTTCCGTTGGAATTTTTCTGCTGTTGATTATTAGACGAAATGCTCTTTGCCATTGGAATTTTGCTAATTCGTAGTTGAGTCCGCATGGATTTTGCTCTAGAGTAGAGAGTATCTATCAACTGTCGTTTTTTTTCTTTTTACGGGACATGGCCATTATATCTCCAAGAAATAGAATTCTAGGGACAATTCAAATGGTAGGCGACATCATACATATATTTACACAAAGGAGGTGGGGGCACGGTATCTTGTTTAGATAAACCTCGTTGAAGGATAAAGAGGTATAAGGAATAAGTGGTGTTCATTCTTCCTAGTTAAGTTGGCCGAGGGATAACGAAGGTATAAGTATTGTAGAATGAAAAATACTTATTCCAAGATTGTTTGTTCAGGAATAAAATCTATGTATTACAAGATAAGGAAGTATTATCCCTCGTCCAAGCATGGTTAGAATCCTCCCCCGTTTTCCAAATTAAATGGTTATCCTTGGCTGATGCAAATCTATAATCGGCGATGGCGGATAAAAATTTGAAATTTTGGATGGTGGATTTTGGTGGGAGAAATAGAAGGGTTGAGAGAAAGATACACGCTTGTCGCACGAGGTTGGAGGAGAAGAGACGCGGAGATCGCGTGGAGAGAGAGGGAGAAGGAGGGGAGAGAGAATAATTCTCAATTTCTCATTAACTTGAACTGACTAAAACGATGGACCCTCATCCCTTTATATAGGAGGGATGAGATTACAAAAATAGAAAACTAATTTAAATTGACAACTAATTATCCTAATTGGACTCTAACTAATCAACCGACTAATTCGAAAATCAAATCTACAACTAATTATTGGAGATCACAGGCTATCTCGATTTTTATTTAATTAAAAATTCGATGACTAAAAGTAAATAAGATAAAAATTCGACAACTCGACTAAACGTAATAAAAAATGTGGTCCTATTTTTCTGGTCCACGCTGCATCAACTCTGCTCCGCTTTAAAAAATTTGTCTCCTGACGAATTGCTTGATGTAGATGCGTTGTTGAAGAATTCATCCTTGATATGTAGCTTCAACTCCTTCAATTAGGTCTTTTTCAATGTTACGTTAGTAGTTTTTCCCAATTGGAGGGCATCTCCGCAATTTCCGTACCCCTTCATTTGTTAATTTGCCCTTTGAATAAAAGTTGTTGCAAGGGGGGTTTTTCTTGTAAATTTCACCAATTAGTCTCCAATCCCTCAACTGACGGGATTCGACCCCTTTTGGCAGGGCGCCTAGGGTTTTTCCATACTCTCGGCACTGGCGGCGGCGGAGGCGCGAACTCCAGGGGCGGTGCCGAACCGGGCGACGAGGGTGGCGGCTTGCGGCCGAACGGCTGCGCGCGAGTGTACGAGGAGGATGCGTCGAGGACGGGGTGCCTGTACGAGGGCGGCGAGGCGGAATCGCGGGCTTCGGGCGGGGGCGAGGGAAGGCGGGGCCGGGGCTGGGGCCGCTGGGGACGCGTGGTTGGTGATGGGAGGGGGTCCAAGGGTGACGATGGGAGAGATGGCGAGGGTGAGGCTAGGTCGCGGGGGTGGGTGGGCGAGAGGGAGAACGTGCAGGGGGGTAGTTGGGGCTGGGGAGGTATCGCAGGGGGTTTGGGGGTCGTGGGAGGGGCCGCTGGTGGTGCGGCGAGGGCCGGGATGGCCTGGGGAGGCGTCGGGTTTGGGGGCGGAGCGGGAGCCGCAGTGGTTGCAGGAAGGGGGTTCGCGGGAGGGGCTGACGTGGCCAGGGGGGTCGCTGGGGGGGCCGGGGCTGCAGCGGGGGTTGGCGGCAGGGCTGCCGATGAGGCGTTTGTCGATTCCGGGGAGTTTTGCAGGTCTAAGATTACCTGGGCAGCCACGTTTTCGTCGCTTTTTTCTTCCGAAATGATCTGAACAGCGGCAAGTTCGTCGTTGACGGCTAGATCTTCGTCTTCAACTTCGGGTTCGGTGCTTGGAGACTTCGATTTGGCGGCATTTTCCTCAAGTTGGCGTGTTATCTCAGCGTTCAATGTATCTCGCATCTGGGATGCCACTACTTGCATGTCAGCACAAATTTGGCTCATATTTGATAATGTTTGTCTAACCTTGGCACGCCATGTACGGTCATTGGAGCGGGATCCGTTGGATTTTCCGTGCGAACGTCTGGACGGATCGTCAGATCGTGAGGACGATCTGTAGGCCATGCTCTGATACCAATTGATGCAAATGAGAATTTGGCGATGACGGAAAAATTATTTTGTGGATTTTTTCGGTGGAGAAAGTGAGGGGTTGAGAAGAAGAAACTCGTCGGGAACGAGGGGTTGAAGGAGAAGAAGCGCGAATACCGCGAGGGGAAGAGAGAAGAGAGAGGGGATATAGATTAAATCTCAATTTTTCATATAATCTAACCTGCTTAGCACAATAGCCTATCATCCCTTTATATAGGAGGGATGAGGTTACAAAAATAGAAACTCAAATTCAAATTCAAACTAATTATCCTAATTTGACTCTAACCGACTAAGTAACTAATTTTGAAATACAAATTAAACTAACTACTTTTGAGATCACAGGCGATCTCTTTTATTTGACTAAAATTACGACGACTCAAAATAAACATAAATAAAATTACGGATAAAATTAAATAAATGCAGCCCTATATTTCCATTTCACGCTGCATCATTGGCCTTCATGCAGCTACCAGGTAATTATGGTGCACTATAAGTTAATATTCCTCTCGCTAGCTTATAAGTAGGATTCCAATCTCACACTTCCTTGGTAAGAGGAGGGAATTTATACCAACTGTTCAATAATTTTTTGGTAATTCATAATTGGTCCTCGTTAAACAATTGTTCACCAATGCAAGAAGCTGTGTGGGATGTCCTGCGGGAAGCGGGCGCCTCTGTGGAGGATGCCTTGCACATTGTCGAAACGTGCCCTGACTACCTGGACACACTCGTGAATAACATCAAGGAAATCGATGATCACTCTCTTTGGAGCAGCATAGCAGCTCATGATGAATTAATTACATGGAACAGATTCAAGTCTCACCTTCCGTGTGAAGGTTTATCACATGACCAAGTGCAAGGGTGACCGTGATATCCTTCTCTTCCTTGATAGTGTTGGCCTCAGGGATCGTTCTTCATCCACTCATGTTGCTGCATACCTCGCTTCTTAGCCTCTCCCTTTGCTCATTAGAAAGGTATTGATCATTTTAAAGGAGTTTGAGTTGGAATTTTTTTCATAATGAAGAGAAATTTCCATAAAATACTCTTCATGTAATCTATCTGCACCGCAATCGAAAATCTTAAATGCTGCAATCATGGAAACCACAAAGGCAATCGAATTTGATTGAGAATTTTAAGCATAATCTATTCGTGAAATAATTAGTCCATATCAGAGGGTAGCATCATTCCAAATGACAGATTATGTTTAATACTAAAAGCCACATTTCAATTGCATGGAAAAGATTCTCTGATTTTTTTTTCAATTATGGATATGCAGTGTTTAAGAAAGACCAAGTTAGTTTTGTATTGCTCATACTCCTTTTGCAGGTTAATCATATCAGGGGAATCTTCACAGCAGTTGGTGCGAGGAGCAAATAGGTAGAAATGCACGGAGGATGATGATGCAACTATCGATTCCCACATATGACAATGTTCAACAAACCTTGTCTTTTTTTGAGAAGGTACAGTTGCCTCGTTCCACACGCGTGTTTGATTAACACCAATGCTTTTCAGATTTTGAGAAGAGAGTACGGAGTTTTCAAACATGGTGTGTTTACTATTGCAGATGGAAGCTAGAAAAAGTGGTTTAGATATGCTGGGCCATACAGATGCATGCCTTCCTTGTTTGATTGATTCATTTCCGCAAATTCTTTTGTGTTCATTTGATAACCAACTAAAACCGTTCTTCAAGTTTCTAGAAACCATAGGAATTCCGACAAGCCATATCAAGACTGTAAATTTGCTCTTTCCAACGGTTCTTTTCTATGACGTTGAAGAGGATATCAAGCCAATGATGCACTACCTGCAAAAGGTACATGATTTTTTGAGCAGGTCCCCTTTTCTCTTCATTGTATAATATGATATTCTTTAAGATTTTAAAAATTTATTTCAAGAAATTTATTTGAGATAACTCTGTAAATACAATGTCCCGGATAGTAAACAAGTGTTTTAGTCCATTAGTCCAATCACACCTGCGTGATTGTTCCCGTCTTAGTTTTAAGATATGTCAAGGACACTGATGAAATGTGAATTCTGTTTTAGAAACGAGGGTTCATAGATGTAGTCCAAACTCTATATTTGGGGATAGATAATACTCTATTGTCTCTCAAAAATAATGCTCTTTACAAGTGAGCACCTAGGTGCCAGCCCATTGTGTTTTCAATGGAAACATTTGATGGGATATATCTCTTTCTAAAGGGAAATATCTGGGATGTAAAGCATAAGTTCTTCCACTCTTTACCAAACTCAACATGTTCAAACTTCTTACACCTGAGGTTCATGTGGCATTTATGTACTTATCCATGTCACTTTTAGTTTGAGTTCTAGATTGTCCAGCTTACTTCTTTGTATCTTAGACATGCAGACTGAAAAGACCCATAATCCTTCTAAGGGATGTATAGCATATTCTGATATAAAAATCAATACAATGACAATTTCTCTTCACTGTAGTATAGTGTGGGATAATGAAGTCCTTCAAAAAAGAATGTGGAATAATCATATGGGAAGGTGCTTGTGAAATCAGCATGTTGATGGGAAATGGAGGAGTGAAATCAAGGATATAGAAGAGAGTACTTTTAGCAAATAAAGCAAATACTTGCGCCTGAAGCATGCTATGGTTTAATTTTGAATGTTTATTTGGTTTTTAAATATCCATGCACAAGTCTTGCATCCAGCCTTGGTTTCAATCTCAGACTAGGTTACTAGGCTTTATCCGACATGCATTCAATACAGCAAGACATGGGCAATTTTTTCTGTGGTTTGTTTTAGGTCCCATTTACTTGGAAATGAAAAACTCCATTCTACTTGTCTGATTTTTTTCCTGCTATGTATTGGAAACGAAGGTTATCACTTGTTTTCTGCATCTTTATTCCTGGTGAACACTTGTACTTGTTTTCAGTTAGGTATTCAAGATCAGGACTTTTGCAAAGTGATGCTCAAGTATCCTTGGATTCTCTCTAGAACATTCTAGAAAACTATGAAGAAATTCAGACATATTTCGAGACTGAAAAGGTACAACTAATTCTTTCCCCGATCACAAATCATAACGTTGTGATAGGTCACGGCAGCTAAACGTGTCTTTCTGGATTCAGGAATGTGTTACAAGTTTGTAAAAGATAGGGAGTGTTGGATCCATGTTTGTACATATTGTTGAGATTTATCCTATGAAGACTGATTGGTTGAATACAAGTAGAAAGCATTGCTGATGTGGCTGATCTCCCTCCTGCCTTCTGATTGGTTGAGAGCTCTTAGGCTGGATTGCTGAGGTGTCTGATCCACCTCCTGCATTCTTATTGGCTGAGAGGTGTTGGGTTGGATTGCTGAGATGCTTAATCCACATCATGCATCCTGATTGGCTGAGAGCTGATGGTGGGAATTGCTGAATGCTTGGTATACTTTTGTTGTAGTATAAAAGGAGCCTTGTGGCACCACATATTGTATCCCAACATTAAAGCAATAGTAGAGAGAGTCTGGTGTGAGCAAGTGGAGTAGGCACATTGTCGAACCACTATAAATCTTTTTCTTGTGCGATTGTACGTGCTTTCTTCTTCGATTGTGGTTCTAGTCACGTGGTGGTTGATCGGATCTGTCCCCAACAACTGGTATCAGAGCAAGGTTTGGAGATCAACCTCTACACAGATGGCGGAAGAATCGAAAGTCAAGATCGAGAAGTTCAATGGATCGAACTTCGCGTTCTGGAAGATGCAGATTGAAGATGTTCTATATCAGAAGGATCTCTATCTTCCGATTGAAGGGAAGAAGCCCGAAGCCATGAGAGATGATGAGTGGAAGGTCCTAGACCGAAAGGCTCTAGGAACGGTAAGACTCAGCCTTGCTCCATCAGTGGCTTCAAATATCGCAAAGGAGACAACGACGGCAAATCTTTTCAAAGCTCTCGAAAAGATGTACGAGAAGCCATCTGCATCAAATAAGGTGTATTTGATGAAGAAGCTTTTCAATTTAAAGATGAGTGAGAACTCTGTGGTGGCTTCACACATGAATGATCTGAACAGTATCATCAACCAGTTGGAGTCTGTGAAGATCGTGTTTGATGATGAGGTAAAAGCTCTTTTACCTTTTTCTAGTTTACCTGATAGTTGGAATGCTTTAGTTGTAGCGGTTAGCAACTCCTCTGGTTCTGCAAAGTTGAAGTTGGAGGATGTTGTTGGTCTTCTTCTTGGAGAAGAGGCACGACGGAAGACGTCTGGAGAAGAACACTCGTCAGGTTCTGCCTTGAATACAGAAGGAAGAAGCAGGAAGAGCTACAGGATCAAAAGCATTCTAGGGGAAAGTCGGTACGAGGAAGATCTAAATCCAGAGATCCGAAGTCCGTGGTCTGCTGGAATTGCAATCAAAAGGGACATGACAAAACAGAATGCAAGGTCCCAAGAAAGCAGAAAGGAGAAAATGACAAAGGTAGGAACACTGTAAATCTTACTGATGATGATGATAGCGATGCCTTAGTATGTGTTGCAGATGCTAGAAGTGAGTCATGGATTGTGGACTCGAGTACTTCATTTCATACCACTCCACAAAAGGATATCCTTCAAAATTATGTGAAAGGTGATTTTGGAAAGGTATATCTGGGAGATGATGAATGTTGCAGTATAATTGGAAAGGGAGACATTGATATATCCCAACCCAATGGTGGCTTCTTGAGATTGAAGAATGTTAGACATGTACCCAGTCTAACAAGGAATCTCATATCTGTTGGACAGCTATCGGAAAGCGGCGTGATGACATCATTCGATTCTGATTCGTGGAAGATGTCAAAGGGATCATTGATCCTTGCTCGAGGTAAGAAAGAAGGAACTCTGTATATTGCATCAGGTTCATATGACAGGATAAATGTTGCATCATCTGAGTGTGATGCTAACACTTGGCATAGACAGCTTGGTCACATGGGCGAAAAAGGAATGAAGATCATGCAGAAGAAGTGAAAGTTGATGGGATTGCAGACCGTTGATCTGGACTTCTGTGAAGATTGTTTCTTGGGAAAAAAGAAGAAAGTCAGTTTTACAAAGACTACAAGAGTAAGAAAAACTGAAAGACTGGAGCTGGTTCATACAGACATATGGGGTCCATCTCAGGTACCTTCCCTTGGCGGATCTCATTATTTCATTACTTTCATTGATGATGCAACTAGAAAACTGTAGGTTTATTTTATCAAACATAAATCCAATGTATTTGAGATCTTCAAAATGTGGAAGGCCTTAGTTGAGACTGAGACAGGTTTAAAGTTGAAATGTCCCAAGTCAGACAATGGGAGAGAATACTGCAGTGAGGAGTTTGAATCATATTGTGCCAAGAACGGGATCAAGAGATTGAAGACGGTCCTAAGAAAGCCCAGATAGAATAGTGTTGCTGAACGCATGAACAGGACTCTTTTAGAGAGTGCGAGAAGCATGAGGTTACATGCAGGTCTACCAAAGCGATATTGGGCTGATGCAGTGAACGCAGCTGCATACTTAATCAATCGAGGTCCGTCTGCTGCTTTAGATGGAGATCTTCCAGAAGAAACGTGGACAGGAAAGGAGGTAACACTTTCTCATTTACGTGTCTTTGGATGCATAGCTTATGTTCACATTGAGCAGGAAAACAGAAGAAAGCTTGATCCCAAAGCAAGGAAGTGTATCTTTGTCGGCTATGGTACAGATAACTATGGGTATAGATTGTGGGATTTGGAGAACAAGAAGACAGTTAGAAGCATTGATGTTACATTCAATGAGTCTTCCCTATATAAGGATGAATTGATAAAAGAAAAGACAACAGAAGAACCAGACTTTGTGGAGTTTGATGAAACTCCTGAACAAAGCACATCACAACCAAGTGATGAGAATGTTCAACCCATCCCATAGAATAATCTGCAAACTCCGATACTACGGAAATCTTCCAGAATCAGCAAACCCACTGCAAGGTATTCACCTTTTTTGAATTATTTATTGTTGACTGATAATGGTGAGCCTGAATGCTTTGATGAAGTTATACAAGGTGAGGTAAGGAATCAGTAGGAGTTAGCCATGGATGAGGAGATAAACTCCCTCTCAAGAAGCAAAACGTGGGACTTAGTCCCACTACCGAAGGGAAAGAAGGCTCTACACAACAAGTGGGTGTACAGGGTGAAGAAGGAAGCTGATGGTTCCATTAGATACAAGGCTCGGCTAGTGGCAAAGAACTTTCAACAGAAAGTAGGAGTTGATTTCACAGAGATCTTTGCACCTGTTGTAAAGGTCTCAACCATAAGAGCAGTATTGAGCATTGTTGTAGCTGAGAACCTACATTTGGAGCAGTTGGATGTTAAGACAACATTTCTCCATGGAGATCTTGAGGAGGGCATCTACATGCAACAACCAGAGGGCTATGTAGCTACTGGAAAGGAAGACATGGTATGCAAGCTCAGAAAAAGCCTTTATGGCTTGAAGCAGACACCAAGACAATGGTACAAAAGGTTTGATGATTTCATTAGAAATACAGGGTTCCGCAAGTGTCATGCTGACCATTGTTACTATTTCAAGAAGCTTGGTATGTCTTACATCATTTTATTGTTGTACGTAGATGACATGCTTGTTGTGGGATCATGCAAGGAAGAAATAGCAAATCTAAAGGCAATGTTATCTAAGGAGTTTGAAATGAAGGACCTAGGTCCTGCAAAGAAAATCCTTGAAATGCAGATTAGCAGAGACATGAAGAACAAGAAGCTGAGATTGTCTCAATCAGATTACATCGAGAAGGTAGTAGAGAGATTTAATATGAAAAATGCAAAATCTACTCAAACACCTTTAGGAAGCCACTTCAAACTTTCAAAGGAGAAAGAAGCTGCTACGAAGGAGGAGCATGAGTACATGTCAAAGGTACCCTACCAGTCTGTTGTTGGTAGTTTGATGTACGCAATGGTTTGCACAAGACCAGACATCTCCCATGCAGTGGGAGTTGTGAGCAGATTCATGGCGAATCCTGGCAAGGAACATTGGGAGGCTGTGAAGTGGATTTTACGTTATTTGAGAGGTACCTCTAACGTGTCATTGTGTTATGGACACTAACATTTCCATTCGAGGTTTTGTGGACTCAGACTTTGCAGGAGATATCGATGGTAGGAAAATCACAACAGGGTATCTCTTTACCCTGGGGAGTGGAGCCATTAGCTGGATCTCTAGGCTCCAGAAGATAGTGACCATCTCGACCACGGAAGCAGAATATGTGGCGGCAACAGAAGCTTGCAAGAAAATGATATGGTTGAAAGGTCTGATGAAAGAACTGAATAAAGAATGTGAAGATTGTCAATTATCCAACGACAGTCAAAGTGCAATTCATCTTGCAAAGAATTCTGTCTTTCACTCAAGGACTAAGCACATTGACGTGAAATACCGCTTCATTCGGTCACAGCTAGAAGATGGTCAATTTAAGTTGAAGAAGATCCACACACTAGAAAATCATGTTAATATGTTCACAAAGTCTGTAACAGTGGAGAAGCTGAAGACATGTTCAGCTTCTATTGGTCTTCAAGCATAGAAGACAAGGGAAAGCTCACACCAGGACTATTGAAGAAGTGGTGTGTACTACAAATCAGTCTTCAAGTGGGAGATTGTTGAGATTTATCCTGTGAAGACTGATTGGTTGAATACAAGTAGAAAGCACTGCTGATGTGGCTGATCTCCCTCATGGCTTCTGATTGGCTGAGAGCTCTTGGACTGGATTGTTGAGGTGTCTGATCCACCTCCTGCATTCTGATTGGCTGAGAGGTGTTGGGTTGGATTGCTGAGATGCTTAATCCACATCCTGCATCTTGATTAGCTGAGAGCTGATGGTGGGGATTGCTGAATGCTTGGTATTCTTTTGTTGTAGTATAAAAGGAGCCTTGTGGCACCACATATTGTATCCCAACATCATTCAAGCAATAGTAGAGAGAGTCTGGTGTGAGCAAGTGGAGTAGGCACATTGTCGAATCACTATAAATCCTTGTCTTGTGCGATTGTGCGTGCTTTCTTCTTCGATTGTGGTTCTAGTCACGTGGTGGTTGATCTGATCCGTCCCCAACACATATAAGGTAACTTTTTTTACTTTTATCAATATATCATTTGTACATATATGATTATCATATGCAAATAATGTAAAATCTATCATAAAAGGAATATTGGATATTCTCACAAAAATCACCTAAGATCATTTTCATCGATACAACTATTTTGCCTTCTAGTATAAAGTACAGTCAGTTTGACTATGAATTTTTCTCTAAATAATGTGCAATCTATCATAATGATGTGTTTTAAAAAATATTTACAGCATTTAGCTTTCAGAGGAGCTTATAATGAATCCAAACCTAAAGAGGAAGAGAGTAAATATTTTTTTATAGCAGGTCTCATGCCTTTGGACTTATAATGAATCCAAACCTAAAGAGGAAGAGAGTAAATATTCAATCCTTTTTATAGCAGGTGTCATGCCTTTGGATTGTTAAATAATGTTCTCAACAAAATGTTGATGAGTATCTGTCTGAAGAAAAGAATTTCTGGAATTACTCTTTGATCATTTCATTCATGAGTTCCAATTGCAACCCCTTTTTAGGTGAATATGCTGTATCTTGGTATGAATTTTATGGTAAATTTCCCTTGGTAGTTATTGACATCTAGTTATTTATTGATATACATTTAAAATCAGGGGATTTCCGATTATATTGTTTTACACCGCTGTCCAGAGCTATTTACCTCGGACATTGAGAAGATACTGAGGGAGAAAGTCAGATTATTGACTGATTTTGGCATCTCAAGCAGGCATCTTCCACGAGTAATTAAAAATAATCCAGAACTACTCGTGTCTGATGTTCAGAATAACCTTTTTCCATGGTGGTTTAACTAAAAAAATCAGTTAGCAGACAAATTCATTTATTGATAGAGGCTAGTACTTCAGTGTGTTCTTTTCCTGACAGTTGGTCAGTCATTTGCAGAATGATATATTTAATGGAGATAGGCCTGTCAAAGAGCGAAGTCTGTTCGATGGTCTGCAGATTCTCACCTCTCCTAGCTAGGATATAGCATTGAAAAAGTTTTGAAGCCGAAGCTTGAATTCCTGATCGAAACAATGGAGAAACCCCCGAAGGAAGTCGTAGAGTACCCAAGGTATTTCAGCTATTCGCTGGAAAAGAAGATAAAGCCTAGGTATTGTGTTCTCAAGGGCAGGAACATGCACTCTACCAGCTTGAAAGACATGCTCTGCAAAAATGATGAGGAGTTCGCAACAGATTACATGGGTCTCAGAAGGATGCTCGTTCCTCCGTTTGTTAACACTGGCGAGCCTCCTTGATAAGGAGGCAATAGCTATTTGTTGTGCCCATGGTGCTTGATGGATGTGTCCATATCTACTGACAGGTAAACTTGTACCTTAAGCCATTTTTGTCCGATTCCAAGATTATCATATGAGAAAAAAGATGATATAATCAAGAAACCGATGTTAAATTCTCTACATAGTCTTTTTGGGCGGAAGACAACAATTTGATCATAACAACATGCACATAGTTTGTTATTATAATAGTAGAAACTTTGGTGCCACATGATGTATTGGTGTCAATCTTATAATTGTTGTGCATTGTTCATTTCTTAAGTTTGGCGGCCATGGTGTCCTTGAGGACCCTCCTCATGATTTTGCCTGAAGGTGACTTTGGTATGGTATCGATGAAATGCAGGACCCTTATCTTCTTGTAGGAGGCCACATGGGAGGCAACATACTTTTTTATCTTATCCTCGCTTTCTGTGGCTCCTTTTGCCAAGACTACGCAAGCGGCTGGTATCTCCCCTGCTTCTTCATCTGCCACCCTGACCCATGTATCGATATTGACTTATTCATCGAATGCTGTTAGTTTAAAAAAAGAAGTCTAATCTATATATGATTTAAGTGGTTTATCTTACGGATAGACTGCTACGTCTTGGACTGATGGATGGGATAAAAGCACAGCCTCCAACTCAGCTGGAGCCACCTGTTTATACAAGTAGAAAGTCAATTGCATCTATGTGGTTGAACTATATATTTTAGCCACACTAAACTAATTGTTACAAAAGAATTTTTATTGTGAACCTGAAAACCCTTGTATTTGATCAGCTCCTTGATGCGGTCGACGATGAAGACATCCCCATCTTCATCAATGTATCCGACATCTCCTGTGTGCAACCACCCCTGGGAGTCTATAGTTTCGTTTGTTGCTTCTTCGTTCTTATAATACCCTGGATAGATTTGTTTGTGAGTTATTGTACTCTACACAGGTCATGTAATTAACTCGTGATTATGGAACAAAAGTCGAATTATGTATACTTTTCATCTTTTTTAAGAATATGATTTCATGCAAACTACTAAACAGTGTAGATGAGTTGTATGAATGTGTATTCAGGATTATTACATGGTACATGAAAGAACCGTTATATACGCACCTTGCATGACGCATTGGCTCCTGACGCAGAGCTCGCCGGGGGTGTTTCTGGGGAGAGAGCAGCCGGTTTCGAGGTCGATGAACTTGACCTCGATATTGGGAAGAAGGAAGCCAACAGAGTTGTTCTTCGCTATGTGGTACTGCCCAGTGCTGTTGAGTGCACCATGGCTAAGGGTTATGCAGCTGTGCTCCGTCATTCCGTAAGCTTCCTGCACTTGCACTCCTGGGAACCGGTCCTTGAAGGCGGCCAACAGCTCCGGCGCCATAGGAGCCGCCGCCGTCATTACAGCCATCAGCTTGAGGCCACTCAGGTCTAGCTCTGCCATGAGGGGGCTCTTCACCATTGCCAGCATGATGGGCGGCACAATCGGTGCAAAGGTCACTTCGTGCTGGATGAGTGCCTCCATGAAAGCCTTGAGCTCGAACCGCCTCATCACCACCACCTTCCCTTTGTTCTTCAGTGCAGCACAACAGATGCCAGTGATGCCATATATATGAAAGAAGGGCATAAGGCCTAACGTGGTCATTTGCCCGATCATTTCCGGGCGTACGGCATAGAGCGTCGAGCTGAGGGTCGCCACCAGGTTCCTGTGTGTCAGCATCACTCCTTTGGATACTCCCGTCGTCCCGGAAGAGTAAGGCAGTGCGCAAAGATCTGTCTGAACGACTGGCTCCAGATTGAGTATGGGCCCAGCATGTTCACCAGCTGCAAGAAGATCATCCCAAGCCATGGTATGCTGCTCCACCCTCTCATCCCCGACCACGATAACGGGCAATCTCAGGTCCACGATTGCCTTGTCGTGGTACGAGGAAGCATCTGTAACAAGAAGCTTGACATTTGCATCGAGCGCTTGCTTTTTAATCTCAGAGTGCAGTGCCTGGGGGTTGGCCCCGGAGAAGACCCCACCTGCAGCCATTATCCCGAGTACAATGATGGGATATAAGGCCGTGTTGGGAAGGATTACAAGGACCACATCGCCCTTCCTAAGGCCGAGCGACGTGAGAGCCTTCGCGAACCTCCTGGTGTCCCCCAGGACCTGGCCATAGGTGACCTCCTTCCCGGAGGATGCATCCACAAGTGCAACCTTGTGAGCGTACTTGTCGGCATCCTGAAGGACGAACTCCGGAAGTGTGACGTCCGGAATGGCAACGGGGGGCACGCTGCTCCTGAAAACATGCTCTTCTTGCTCATGATCTGCGTCGGAAAACACGGGCGTGAGGGTATGTGCCTCGGTCCCCATTCTACGCACTCTTCTTCGGCTGATGCCTGGCTTTGCTTGTTTGTCTACAGGTGCAACCATCACTTGCAAGTTCTTATATGGATTTGGGTGGAGATTAGGGAAGGAGAAGGTGAAATCATGCATACTGTGTGTTGAAGCCCATTTGTGTAGGTATGTGTGACTGGTGAGAGGTAGAAGTGTGGCAAACTTTGGATGCATGGTGTATATCCCACCAAGTAGACCATGGGTTTAAGTAGGTTGCATATATATATATATATATATATATATATATATATATATATATATATATATATATATATATATATATATATATGTCAATGACCAAATTGCAATGAGATCCTTTAATTTGAACTATATTTTGGATGCATGGCATGTATCCAACCAAGTAGACCATGGATTTAAGTAGGTGCATATACATGTAATGACCAAATTGCAGTTAGATCCTTTTGAACTATATGTGCTGCTTCGTACGTCACGGGTAAAGAGTGAGCATCGAGCGATATTTAGTATAACAAGCATACTATAGCATCGAGTACTTTGCAGAGAATTCAAGCATAGCGTGCAACATGGTATATGTGGCGTTGGCTATTGAGTCACAGCTCGATGAGCCAGGCTCAGGTTCAGCTTGATAAAGGGCTCGTGAACCTGGCTCATTAAGCTATTGAGCCGAGCTTGAGCTAGAATTTTGAGCTCGATAAGCTTAACGAGCCGAGCTCAGCTCAGCTTGATAACTTGATAAGGGTTGGGCTCGATAACTTGGTAAGGGACTTTAGTCCCAGATCGGGTGAAGCTGAACTCGGGGGGAGCGGTGAGTCATAGTGCTTGGTCTACATGCATACTTGTCTTTACTCGGCTCGAGCCTTATCGAGCATGAGTTGGCTCAATAAGAGGCTCAAGCTCACCAAGCCCGAGCTAGGGCCTAGCTCGGCTCGTTGGGCTCGATAGCCAACCCCAGGTATATGGTAGCATAGCTTCATTAACAAGGGTAGTTATGCCTCTTTCCTTTTTGTAATGTCAGTTGTATCATTGACTCTTATAAAATTCACAGTTCTACCCTTTTATGATTTCAGTTATGTCCCTACTTAACCTTTATGGAGGGGTAGAACTGTAAATTTGATATGAAGTCAATGGCACAACTGACTTTACAAAAAAAGAAGGGGCATAGACAGAATTTAAGAAGAGCTAACATGATATTCTCCTTATCATGATATTTTCTCGCAACTATGAAGCAGTCCAACTATTATTATTTTGAATAGCTTCAGTACCGTGATAAGATCAACAATTTGATTACTGTATTCCTTTATTAACCTTTTAAATTATTTCGTGTTCATCGAATTATGATAGGGTGTTACAAGTAATTTGTTGGTGATACAGAGAACCCCGAAGAATATGAAAATAATGGAATAACTGAAGAAAAATATTCAAAATTAGTGACATAGAAATTTCTACAAATATGAGTGAAAACCCTTTTAGTGGATTAGAATATGGAGTTGAAAAGAAGCATGTGAATTTTATAACATTCATACTATATCACTGAGACTATTAATTCAAGAAATTTATGCTTATAAAGCAAAAGGTTCCCATCAAATTAGTTCAATGAACTCTGTTTATTACTAAGAAGGAAAGAAAGTTTTAAATGATAAGAGGAAAATCGTACTTGATGTTAAAAAACGTAGAGAGATTTGTGATAATTGCATAACTAAGTTGTGCAAGTCGAGATATGGAAGTGGTTATTGTTTTAAAGGTAAATTACAAAGAGAGATCTTAACTGTATGTCGATTTTCAATTAAGAGCCTCATTCTCTTACGTAACAAAGAGGGGACTGAATTCTCGATATCAAGATTTAACGTCGACATATATGGATCGTGGAAGCTTGCAGAGGCATGTAGAGACTCATCTTTGTTACATTTGAAAAATGGGGCTCTTAATTAGAAATTGATGTATAGTTGAGGATCTTTTTTACCATTTACCCTTGATTTAAAATGTTAAATAGCAAGGCAACCTTGATATCCATTCACACTAGTGAAGCTCAAGCATAACGATTATATGGGAAAAAAAGAACACGTCTTAAGTTATTACAATTATAAATCAAATGACGATCAATTGTGTTACTTGCAAGAATTTCTAACATGAAGGCATTTTACATAAATACATTTTGCAAATAATGAGATATATGTCGCGCACGTTTCCAAGATTATGTCACTACAAGAAAATTGTCATAAAAATAAATAATTCGAATAATCGTTGATGTATCTTCCGATGTTAAATATATACTAATGATTATTATTTTTGTAAAATTAACTTTTCTTGAAATTAGCAATGCATGTCATACTCGTTGCTAAAGATTAATACAGTAACGATTTCTCTGTTGACTTATTCGTTAAAATGTATTGATCGATTGCTAAATTTAACAACGATTAGAAGAAGAAATTCATGTATCAACGTTGCTATATTATTCATTAATATGAATATAGCAAAAAATATGATATTTGTTGGAAATTTAAAGAATGAAGTAACAGATAATATTCGTTGATATATATATAATATATATATATATATATAGAACTACGGATGATATGACGACGAATAAAAATAATATGTTGCCTTAAGTCAACTTTGTTATAGTGTGTTTTGAGGACTCTCATGAGATTACTCTATTAGTGACTCTGGATCTTTGTTCTTCTTCTTTCAAAGCATATTAAGGAACATGAATTATTACTCATTACAAAACATCCATCACCATGGTTGAGGAAACACTAGGGGGATATTCGGTTCGGGAATAAGCAGGAATAAGGATGGAGAATAACGAGAATAAGGATCTATTCTCTATTTGACTAGAAAGATAAGAATAAGGAGAATAAGGTGGAATAAGAGTAGGTAATGTGGAATAAAGATAGAAATAAGGGTGGAATAAGGTGAAATAATGGGATGTGGATGTGAATAGTCGTATTCTTGGAAACCGCGTCGGACGGGGATTTGATCCCTTATTCCAGTACTTATTCTCCAAAGTAATATGACCTAATGTTAGCTGAAATGCCTATTTGTGTTATAGTTCATATTAAATGTATTTATTTTTAGGGTAAATTACAAAAAAGAACTCCGACTATGCATCGATTCTCAATTAAAGACATCCTTTTTCAGATTTAACAAAGAGGAGCTTGGTCTTGTTATTTTCTCTCAAATACATGCTTCTGTAAGATTACATGACTCCTATATGTCGATGTTAAACCCTGAAATTGAGAATCCTGGCCTCTCTTTATTACATTCGACAAATGATGCCCTTAATCGGAATGACGTATAGTCAAAGCTTTTTTTTTGTATTTACCCTTGTTTTTATATGGGCAAGTAGTATTTATGTCTAATATGAGGATTTGTAAAATAATAATCCGATGAAGGATTGGTGGGTGAGAATGATGTCAATGTTCTCTTGATCAAAATTTGGTACGTTGAATTGGTAATTTTGATTTGTTAATGTTTATTATTCTTCCCACGTCTATTTAACTTCTTTGCATGCGAAGTTTTTGGAAGAATATATTACAGATTTTAAGAAAATCCCTATGGATGCACGATTGCATTTTATTGATGCCACTGGTTGTTTGCAGCAAGTTTTTTTATAAGCAATGCACGTGGTGTCTATAATATGATGGAAGAATATATATATTGCTTTTTATTAGCAATATACTGATAAATAGCCATGCTATGAAGGAGTTGTATGAAAGTATTTTCTTTTTGCAAAAACATGACTTAACATTCAAATGTAACCTATCAACCTCAAATCATACAATTCATGCAAATATAGTCTATGTTCTCAATGTCAGAATGCTATTTTCTTCCTTAGCATTTTTCCATCATTAGCATGTTTTTCTTTATGATCATTCTATTCATTTATGTATAACACATATTCGGGGGCTTATCATTTGCATTATGCTATTTTCTAATGAACAATTCTGCTATTTTTGTAACATACCGGGCTTAGGTCTCTAGTACATTAATGGAGAAAACTGTCCTTGACAACTTCTTGGGCACGGACCCAAATGAACATGCTGACAACCACCCAAAATGTTTAAGCTCAAATTGTTAAGTAGTGATCCCCCGCTCTTTCCAGATGAACATCTTGTTGTGTGTTTGCATATTCTAGTTCACTCATCCTCTTGAAGTGCATCCTCATTCCGCACTGATACCTGTAAACTAGTTGGCATTCTTGATTATATAGGAATCAACATGACATACCTGCAACAAATTGCTGGATTTTGTGTGATTAAAACACATGTATCTTGGGTGGTGTTTGCGTAAATCCGTAAAAAGTAAATCAACTTATCCATGAGTTGGAGATCAGTCATTGAACCATTTCAGAGTATAATAGGTTAACTCAAATAATAAAGTTAGTCGGAAGCTTATTTAGATGTTAGCATACAACTGTATATGTTATCTTCATTTTAGCTGTAGTCACGTAATCTTCATTTTAGCTGTAGTCACGCAATCTTCATTTTAGCTGTAGTCACGCATCTGCATGTGTTTTCTGATACATATACATACATACATATAT
Organism: Ottelia alismoides; assembly: GCA_037367405.1. Lineage (NCBI taxonomy): Eukaryota > Viridiplantae > Streptophyta > Magnoliopsida > Alismatales > Hydrocharitaceae > Ottelia > Ottelia alismoides. Next base: position 314 of record JAZKJV010006969.1, on the reverse strand, counting down.
ATATATATATATATATATTGTAATGGTACTAATATTATTAATGAAAACTCATTTGTATTTATTTTCTAATACATGTGCATATATACCTATCGTGTTTTTTCTTTTATGATTTTGGTTTTTTATATTTTACGACTTTTGCCATTTATACTATATGAGAGATATGTGAATAAATGGAAAGGCAAATTGAAGTGAACGAAGTAAGGATGAATGCTACAGGAGTGCGAAAATTGCACTTGCACTGAAAACGAAGGATAAAATAGCATAGAATGAAAAGTGCTTTAAGATAACCAAGAACTATAAGCATTAACTTATAA